>CM031870.1:12226905-12365406 GCA_018697195.1 Certhia americana
GCCCGCGACCTCGGCGGGCGGCGGCGAGACCCCGGGGGCGGCCCCGCCGCGGCGGTGGGGGGAGAGCAGGGGGCGAGAGGCGGCTCCGCTCCGCTCCGCTCCGCCCGGGCGCGGCCGGCAGCAGCCCCGCACCGGCAGGACACGGAGCTTCCCGGGGCGGAGGCGCTGCCGCTCGGCAGCCGGCGCGGAAAGTGGCTGGGCGGCGGGCGGGCGGAGGTGACCTTCAAACCCGGCGGGGCGGGCTGGGGCGGGGAGGGGGAGAGCGGCGGGGGAACCCCAGCGCCGGGGGAGGCGGCGGGGGCGGGATGCGGTGCGGCGGCGGGGCCCGGGGGGGATGCGGGGCCGGGGGGAGCGGGGCTCGGGGGGGTGCGGGGCTCCCCGGCTCCGGAGGCGCGGCCCCGCCCGGTACTGGCGGCCGCGCGGCGGCGCCCGGGAACCCGCGGGGCCCGAACGGAGCCGTCCGCACCGGGGACAGCTCCGCGGGGATGGAAGGGCTCCCCGGGGATGGAAGGGCTCCCCGGGATGCCCGCAGCCGGGCGTTCCGCCGACCCGGAATCTTCCCGGGGCACCGGCGGTGCGGTCGGAACTTTGCATCCCCGGGGCTCTCGTCCCGGAGAGCTGCGCTCTCCCCCAGTCCGAGCGGGCAGCGCCGCTACGGGAGGCGAACACACACCAAAGCGGCGCTGGGGAAATTGCTGATTAAAACGATGCCCTTGGCGATCCCCAGCCATCTCTGCCTGCTTCCTTCCCCTTCTTCTTGCCCAAAGGAAACCAAATCTTGCAAGAATTCTAATGCTCACCAAAAGAGAAGAGCGTCGCAGCTTTCCTAAAGGCATGAATTACTGTTAAATGAGGCTGACAGCAGCTATTGACGAGAAAGTTTGGGGGAAAAATAAACATTAAGACCTGTCAGAACACTGCCTTGTCCTTCTCAATACGTTAGGTATTCAATCTGTAGTGATCAAACGGGTTTGTGCTGTTCAACCTTCAGCTACGATAAATTAATGCCACTGAGATTTACTCCAACATGTAACTGATATCAATTACAGATGGGGAGTGTGAGGATCACACAGATGTGCTGCTTCCTGAGGGGTAGGAGGAGGGAGTTGTTTTAAGCATGGAGATGGAAATGCAAAGCAGTTAACAATCAGGTGATAACAAAGAGGCAAGCTTCAAGTCATAGGCGGGTGGTCCCTTAAAAAAAACTTTATATGAATAATCTGCCTAGAAACTTTTTCATCTCTGCAGAAAATAAATACAGCCACGTCTTTGTAAGTTGAACTTACATCGATCATGTACAGAAGTACCTCAAAAGCACATATCTGTATCAGTCTGCCTCTCCTGACAGATTTGGGGCTTGGCCTATTTCTGCTGCTATTTTAAGGCCCAAGGTGTGATCCTGGATCCCCTAAATACGTAACTCGGCAGAACTGCTCGGGAAGGTTCCTTTTACAAGGCACACCAATTTATGAAGCTGGATCTTTTCAGACAGTAACTTCAGAATTTATCATTCCTCATCAAACATGAAGCAGTGTTAAAAGGCTGGAAAATTTTTCTTCACATCATTAAAATCTGTCAGATTACTGACAGATTCAAAGTTTCTCAAAGATTCATTTGCAAGATCAAAACTTAAATTATCAAGTTATCCAAACAGATTCTCTCAAACTGTATGTCCCACTCTTAGGCTAATCCCTAAGAAGTTCGTATAAAGATCCTTGGGTAGATTTTAAATCCATCCCGTGGGTTTCCTTCATTTTTCTTTTCAGCTTTCCAATACACCCCAAAACCAACACAGAGAAGGTAATGGAAGCCTTATGTCCAACAAATGTAAATTGAAAGTCAAAACATTATGCTGAAGTTCTCTAAATCACTAAAAGATTATTTTACAGTTGGTAACTGATTACTCTGCAATTCAATATGTTTAAAGCCATATTTACTAATTCCTCTATGAGAAAGTGGTAAAGCTAGAAGGTTAGCAAATAGAAATGAAACACAAAACTGGCAACATTTAATCAGCTCTTCCTTAATTTGTATGTTTTTGCCCTCTAATAAGAAAATCATTTTCTACATTTTGATTAAATATGACTGACTGCATCAATAAGTTTACCATATGGCCCAATATCTCCTACTTTGTCAGCAGTTTTTAAAGACTGAACTAATAATGGAAAAAAACTGAATAAGAAATGACCATGTAAAAAATGTCCACCCTTTGATGATATACACTGATGTAGTATGAGGCAAACTTTCTTCCTGGTGAAATTGTTGCCATTAGGTTATTTTGGCTAAAACCTGGCTCACACAGAGGTCACCACTGAGTGACTCAGAGGAGTCAGATTCTGCTGCCTGTACTCTCAATGACCATGAAGCCCCAGGTTTATGAAACAGAGCAAGAAAGGAAAGGCCATCCAGTGCCTTCTTTCCATGTGAAGAACCCCAGAATTCCTTTCTCTTTTCCAAATATATGACTTTCAGGGCAGCCCGAATGCTAAGATTTTTAGGTATCTCAATTTCTTTCCAAACCTCTCCTGTAGTCTTTATCCACTCACCTGTCTGGACAAAGCTGGCAGCCTCCAGAATAAAGAATTTAAAACTATTTAAATGTGCTAAAATAATAAGAAGCTGAAGCTCACACAAATAAATTAAACCAAAATCCTTCATGAACTAGACTTAACAAAAAGTTTTCTTTAGGCTCTCAAGTGTTCTATTCAGTAGTGAATACTCACTGGAGTGTTGAGAACTTCTCACAGGATTTAAACTAAATCAAGTGCAGGTGTTGGTTACTTTGATCTGTGCTTGATTAGAGAATCAGGTGTGTGCTAAGTGACTGGATGAGACCTTGTCTTTTGGAGTCTCAACACCTCCATACCTTCCTTTTCTACCAGCCCTGTCAAAAAGGTTCCCTTGGCTTGTTTTTCACATCTGTTCTTCCCTTTGTTCCCCTCACATGAAAGGACCCTGAACTGCAAGTCAGGTCTTTCTTAAAAGAGCTCCTTCATTCTCCAAACTTTGCTGTTGGTATGATATAGAGGCTCCCAGGTGGGGTTAAAGTTCTGATGGAAGAAATAACTTTGGATGAGAAGAAAGGAGAGATGAGTTATGAGCAGAGAGAGAAGCCAGCAGAGGCAGCATCAGTCTCACGTGGCAGAGCAGGGACCAGCACCCAAATATTGTTTTCTGTTCCAGAGCTCCAGGCATTACAATATTTCCTTTCCTAAACACAATGGATCCAAATGTGCTTCTCTTCCACAGGAACCACCTTCAGAAAAATGTTTTGCTGTTTATTCACCTTTGGAGTAAACAGAGCATTTAAAGCATTTGATAAAAAAAAATCTTGGCAATTCCACTCCAAAGTTATAATTGTGTAAAGCCACAATTTTCAGTCATTTCTGTAGGAAATATTTACAAAGAGAATACACAAACTTAAGTATAATTGCCTAGTCATGCACTTAAAAAGTTGCTTCAGAAGGAGACATTTTCCAATTTAATGTAAATTATCCATGGCAAGAGAAAAAAAAAAAGAGCAAGTAGCAAATGGTTCCATTGAAACACAATGTTTTGAACACATTCCCAGTCAGGGATTAATTCTTAAGATATTTTTAAATATTTATTTTCTGAATTAAACCCTACTTCATGTTTTCTTAAATTTGGAAACCTTTTTCCCTTTATAGTGAAATATTTTCTGTGTTTATTTCCAAATTTGGGAACTGCTGTGAGGTTGTTCTAACCAAGAGATCTCAAGAACACAGATCTGTGGTACATGGGAGAAGAATTGGAGGTGAAAGAGGATTTAGTGGAAAAAATAATTGTTCTGAACAGCAGACTAGGTGAGTGCTGTAGATGCTGTTCCAAAAAAAAAAAAATCAAGAGAAAAGGGGTAAAAAAATTATTTAAAGTCTTCAAAAATACAGCTTACTTGTATTTGTAAGGAAGATATAAATAGTACATTTATATTTAATGCTTAAAAAAATCATATTGTATTTGCAGCAAAGAACATCTCCACACATCCACATCCACATCCACTGTGATTTGCTCCTTCTGGGGGAGGCTACTCAGGACATCACCAGTAGGAAGGGAACACAGAAATCATTTGCAGTAAAATTTGTGAGCTTCAGGGAAAGTATTTGTGGTGGTGCTGGATGTGTCACAAATTTCAGTGCCACAAACACTCAATGAATCCTCTTCAGAAAAATTCTGCATTGGTACAAACCTTGCTAGTTGTTCCTTGACAGTCAACCCTTTGGACATTGGCAGGAAGTGTAGCCTTAAATAATCTGGGGAACGATGCTCTTTGGATTCTTGAAATTTGTGACAAAGGTAAGGAAATGAACAAATCACCTTCAACACACAATGAACATGAAAAAAAAATGTACCACTCTGTCCACGTGCTGTGCTGATGGTGTGGGGGGTTAGTTTAACTTCAGATTTCTTAAACTCTTTTTAATTCTTGGCAATTTATAGTGTCTTGAGCACAGTTTTCTGGAGGTATGGAGTGCATAAGGACTGCAGTGTTGTGTGTGTAGGGGGAGTTAGATTAATTAATCTGGTTAGATTGGATTTATCATTTGCTTGGGCTTTGTGTATCAAATACTGGCATCTGAATAGTTTAATGCTTTCATCTCCATGACAGAACAAAGAGTTGCTACCTGTTTGTTCATACAGTTCTACTCAGGAGAATAATTCTGGAATATTTAGTCCATACTTTTAAGTTATTATTACATTTAGTTTTCAGATTCCAGTCATACATAATGAAATGAACTACATTGTCGCAGAGGTTTAACATTACTTAATTAGAAATTCTTAGCTATTTAGCAGAATCTTTGAGTAGAAAGATAATACTTCTATTTTTAATGCCCTAATAGCAATATCTTCATGTGCTTGTATCTACATATCTATAAATTCGAGAGTTTCCCACTTCTTTGCCTTTGATAAAATGTTAATCTCTTTCTTTTCTCCAGGGAGTTGTAATTTTCCTCTCCCCTGACTTTGACTTATAGCATATGTACAATTTCTCTCAAAGAAAGATCTTGAGGAAGCAACTGCATGCCCAGCTCCCCAGCATCTCCTGCTTTATCTGATCCCCATCATCCATCTGCTTTATCTCCAGGTTATTTTGGGAGTGCCTTGGGATTGAAGGCCATTCAGAGAGGGCTGAGGGCTCGTTGCTTTCTCTGTGGTAAAAAGGTCAGGCTGCTCTAGGTGACCTTTCTGCTGGGAAAGCTGCAGGTCTGCATGCTGCTTTTTTGCTGTCCCGTGTGGAGGGATTGCTCCACAGGTTCAAGATGATCAGGTTCTGTGCTTCCTTTGCTGTTTTCACTTCCATTTATATTTAGGCAGAGCTTTGGAAGTGTTGAAAGGAATTGTTGGAAGCAATGACGTCAGTCTTTTCTCCTTTGTGGTTGGGACGGTTGCTACTGAAATAACCAGGGCAGGACCCTGGAAAATTTTAATCCAATGCCATCTCCAGCTGCCTCCTGAGGATGCCACCAGCCCCTTCCCCTTTCTCTTCAGCTCTCCACTGGTTTCCTTCCCTGTGAATGAGGACAAGGAGCCTGGGTTTCCTTGTGCAAGAGCTACCAGACCTCTGAGCTGTGAGCTCAGGGCCAGGCTCCTGAGGTATTCCATGTTGGCCTGCAGGGACCATGCAGCTCTTGGGAGCAGCTGTGACTTTTAAAGGAAAGTAAAAAAAAATCATTAGTACAGTTTTGGAAGTACTTTTTCCATACCTACAGACTTTGCAGTTTACTATTTCTAGAGCTGTCTGATTACACTGCCACCCTCAGAATGTGCTAACATTTGCACCACCTCGGACTTTTCACCCTAAATTTGAGGAACTCATTGACTGACATCTACATTTACATTTAACAAAATTTAAAATTCCTTTTTGCAGTGTTAATTATGTACTGGAAATACTGGAAGACGGAATTTGTGAAAACCTTTTGTGAAGACTACTTGATTCTCAATCCCCTGGACCGTGTTTCTAGCAAGTTTTTGTAGTTCATTAGCTACTAGATTTGGGAATTATCATCTTCCCCTCAGCCTGAAAGCATTTGTAATTAGTCCAGAACTGAAGATCCCAAGTCCCAGAGTGTGGACTAACATAATTGAGAACCACTTGCCTAACATCACACATGATTCTATGTTTGCAGGAGAGAAAGGATGTAAAACAGTGTCATCAAAAACAAATACCAGGGAAGCTACTGGTTAGCAAAGAAAATGAAAAATAAATTCCCTGAAAATAATGAAATCTTTTCCAAACCTTTTATTTGTGAATTCATATTGCTTTAGATAAAGAATCAAGCTGGCAAGTGGCCCACTTATAAATAAAAGTGAGGAAAAAGCCCTCAGAGGTGTATTCACTCACTTTCAAGGGTTGATACTCCCAGAAAATCCAAGAGCTGCAAAAATCAGATCTGCCAAAATCTCTGACTTTTGGAGTTAAACTACGGATACAGAAATAGGTAATTTATTTCTAGTATTTTTATCACTAATATATTCACATCTCTGCTGTCATATGTGGAATATATATTAGATTCATAAAAATGAATTGAAATTTGCTATTTCCTGGATTATCTTATTCCAGTTAAACCCTTGATTCATAAGGCAATTGCTGAAGATAAATAGAACTTCATGAATTGTTCATAAACTGCACAAATTCACAAGTTAGATGAAAAATGTAAGCCACACAACCCTTCCTCTGTGGGCCACAAATTCAAGTCGAGGTTTGAGATCAGCAGCGACCAAGATCCATTTTCATCTTATCACCTGAAGGCTTTCTGGTAGCATTTGTGAACTCAGTTTGTTCCCTCAGCTCCATCTCTACAGGATAAGTGGCCACATAAATAATTCACTGGAACTTGTCAGAAACAAGAAGTTGTGAAATGTAAAGTCCCCTCCATCCATCCATCTGTATAAGCAGCACACAGGAGCTAATTTTCTAACCTTTCACTAAGCTTTGCATGGAACTAGACACAGAGGAGTTCTTGCACATTTTTAATAAACTAAAGCTCCTCAAATATCAATTCTTTCTAATAATACACTCCCTAGAAATACCACTTTTGAGGTTTTTCTGTTCTTTATTGCAAAGTTATTAGGAAAACCTTCTCACAGGGACCTTTGACTACCCAACTATTAGAAAAAAAGCTTCTCCTTGACTGAATAACTGTGACGTTCTGTTCTTCAAGGGGAGTACATCAGAGTCAGACTTACCTTAAAGAAAGCACAGAGGGGATGGCAGGGACATGGCACCACTTATTTTGGGGGTTTCATGGTTTTTTGCATTGTGGGTTAGATTAATGGGATTTTTAATGTCATTTGGAACCTTTATCATTTTTTAATTTGCATGAGAGAGAAAACATGACGACCATGCCCACCTTTGTCTTGGCAGCGTGTTGCTGTTATTTATGAACAGAAACACACAGACTCCAAATAATTTCATCAGAAGGCTGAAAAGAGTAATTCTTTATTAACAAAATGGAAGACTTTATATAAAGTACTTTGCTAAGTAAAAAGTGATTGGTGAATGGGAACACCACTTTCCCTATTACTATTGCTAAGTAAGAGAGACAATATATTCTATGGTATGAAAACAAGGATGAAAAAACACCTTTGAGAAAGAATATTGTTTGGAGAGTACGTTTATAAAATTTTTCTTGGGAAAGTGAGCTTTTCTTTGGGAAGAAAGGATCCTGACAGGCCTTCAGCTATGAAATTTCAGAGACACAGAATTGTTAGCCCCACAGCAGCACTCTGGCCATGATTCCTAGGAGAACATGGAATAACAGAATCATGGAATGGTTTGGGTTAGAAGGGACCTTAAAACCATTACATCCCATGGGCAGGGACACCTTCCATAGAACAGGTTGACCATCCAACCATCCAACCTGGCCTTGGAACACTGGAAAAACATAAGAGAGACACTTGGTCTGTGGTATCTTGGTTCTAATGACTTTCAACCCATGATGGACACTAACTCCTCTGCAGTGGTGGCTGAGACAAAGGGATGCTAAAGGCCACAACTGGAGTCTATACTAATAAGTAAGTCTACATGACTGACTTTTTTTTCTGTAACTACAGCTACAAAACCAGAGTTTTAAATAAAGCAGATTTTTTGCAAGGTTTTATGGCAATTTAAATGCTTTGCCCTTGCATAATCTGTTAGAAGAACTCTTCTGTGAAACTGACTGAAAGCATTTATTATTTGCTTGTCCTGCCCTCACACCTTAATCAAACAGATGTAGGATTTCTACTTATGGACCAGCTCTTACCTGCACAGAAAACCATGTCCTGTGCCCTCCATTTACCCCCATTCACTGTGCTAATTCATGGATTTAGAAATTATAACAACAGGCGTGCTCTTCTGTGAAAATTTAGCCTCCAGGTAGCCACTGGTAACCCCCAGGCTGTCCAGATGCAGATAAGTGTGGAAGTAATCTGAGAATCATCCTTGTGCTAAAGGTTTTAATTAAAAAAAAAACAAACAGCAAAGAGAAGTCCTTAAGACACTTGTGCCTACAAAAAGAGTCAGCACACCAACACACAACACCAGGAAAAGTTACACAGCCCTGACTATTCCAGCTGTAGCTGCCTTAGTATGTCAGAGTCTGGAATTATGAGAAATATTTCTTTGCATGTTTAAGAGATTTTAAGATCTCTGACAAACAGTGTTTTTAACCTTCGCTCATGGAAAAAGGGCTTTTAAGCTCTGGAATGAAGCAGAGTTTTCAAGAGTGTGTACTAGATAGTAGAATAGTGTGTAGTTTTATCACAGGGTGAGAATTTTAGATATGTGGGGGTTTTAGGAGGGTAAGCAGGTGAAGGCAAGATGGAGGAAGCACATGGCTTTTGGGTTTCTTCTTCTTCCTCATCTGCCTCCATCTTCTGCAGTGAGGTGGCATATTATGGTTGGTTTAAAGTAGAATCTAACCTTCTAACAAAGATAATAGTTATTGGGGAAGTATTATAAATACTGATTATGTGGATTGTAGTATAAATATCCACACCACCCTGAGGGTGGGAGCAGTTAGTAGTTGGGGCATTTGGTATTTGGGAGAGTGCCTGAATGTGTCCTGCTGCACAGATCTCTGCAGGGCAGGAGAAGAAAGTAATGCTAAGAGATAATAAACAGTGAAGAAAATAAGAAGAAAAGTCTCACGACCAGTTCTTCAAACTCTCTGGCTGAGGAAAACAAAACTTTACCTTCTTGGGTCAGCGGTAAACAGCCGATCAACAGACACAAACACAAAAATATTTTTTTTTTATAACCCAAGATTAGTAAAAGCACTGCTTTTTTGGGAAGAATCGTGTTGAAATTATGAGCCAAAAGTGACAATAATCATCCTGCAGCAACATCACCTCCTCAGTGCTTTGAGACATGCACAAGGTCTTCTAACATATATTTACAGCCAGCCAATGACTACAGAAAATATCACATTGATACACAGATCAAGCTGATGCTGAAGATGACTTTCCAGACCACCTTTGCCAAGTGCCTTTATGCAAATAAGGGCCACATGTTAATTGCTTTAAATATTGTAAGGGATTAAGCAATTATGGGAGTTTATAGAGTAGAGTCAATAAAAAAACCCCTCTCTTTTCAAGTCTACTACGTGAACTTAATTATGAGATAAAGTGTTAATGATCCTGTAGTAATTTTACACTGTGAACAAGGCAGATATACAGGCTGGCCAGGCCCATGATAACAAGAATTTCAGTGGGAGTTCAACTGGGCACCTGCTGCTGCAGAAAACCCCTCAGGTTACAAGTCATTCCTTGAGGAAATGAGTTTTTTAAGCTGGCATAGCAGTAAGAGCTTCCAAAGAGCTTGATTCTTTTCCGAATGAGAGGTAGGACCCTAAACCTCTTCAGAATTCTGCAGGTTTTATACAAAGGCTCACTTGATTAATCCCCAGCAGACTCTGGAAGGTTGTGACTAACTGTGAGGGGCCACTACTAATTTTGGTTATTAACCTCATTTGATGGAAAGATAATCTGTTTCTCCATTAACATTAATCCCTTTAAAATATTTCTAGTGCTTCTCCCATTAATCCATGCCCTTTATTTGATTGCAGGGGTACTAATTGCAGAGTAAGATAATGGTTTGAATGAGTATGTCTGGAAAAAAAAAAACCAACAAAAAAGCCCAAAACATATTAAAAAAGATTTTCTTGAGAGATGAGCATTTCAAAATTTTTATATTAGGTCTTGAAAGGGGTGGGCTATGACCCCTGTGTAGGGATTCCTAGGTAAAAGCCTCCAGAAGCATATGAAACTAGAGTTTGTATTTGGTGTGTATTCTTACACCAAACACATTTAAAATCCTTCAGCACTACCTAAATAAAAACAAAACTTGATGGGTAGAGAACATTTTCCTTTTAGCTGCTGAGAAATAGGTGTCTGCAACAAGATTTGTCCTCCCTTCTTTGTTTAATACTGAACAGAATGGTAATGGGAAACCTGAATTTCCTGGGACTTGGTGGATCTGGGGACTCAGTGATGTAAATATTTAGCTCAGTTAATAAAACAGATGTAACACTCTGGACCTAGTGCCAACAGTAACAAAGACCTTGTGCAAGGGCCATTGGTTTAAGCAGCATTTTGGGAGTTGGTGTCAGCTTCATTTTAAACCCAGCAACAGAACCATCGATTGCATTAGGCAGGAAACGATGAGAAACGCACGGAAATTGATCTGGGATGGAGAAAATACAAATTTGGGAAACTGATTTTGGGATGTAGAAAATACAATTTTTTTGGTGAAATTCCCCCCCTAAATTTCTCATTCACTCTCTCTTTAATACTGCCATATGAATAGCTGTGCTTAGATTGCCATGTTAACACCAAAAAACTGGGAGACTTCCTATGAACTGCTTCCTCAGCATGCAGGAAATCATGTCAGAAGCTCTCATGAGGGTATTCTCAGGCCTTAGGGCAGAGCTGAGAAGGTCAGGATCAAGGGCTGATCTCCCAGTGCCCAATGCCTGACGTAGTTCTTTCCAAAAGAGATTGCACAGAACACACAAAATACAAGGCAGAGCATCTGTGTTTTATATAAGCTGTTTCTAAGCCGTAATTTGGCATAAATGGCCAAGTAAAGTGAATGGGGAAGAGCAAACAGACCCCAAAATCTAATGACCTCTCCTGACAGATGCTGCCCCTGGAGACCCTCAGCTCCCACAATCACATAAAGTAAGTCCAGCACAGTAGTGAATCCTGGTAGGAAACAATTGGTGGGCTGATAACAGGGGGGTCCTTTTCGATGTGCAAATTTGCTCAGGTGAAATCCTTCTTTATTGAAAATTGCATTATGTGCAGCACCCTCCAGGTCTATCACCACAGCTGCACAATTGCTGTCACTCACTGAAAGAACAGCACCCCTTTGCATTCCCTGCATTTATCTGTGTCCCACAGGTGGCACTGACCCTGTCTTTCTCCCTCTTTCTGAGCTGACCATGCCTCCCAAAGTGTTTTGGAGAATATTGTGTCCTGATTCTGTACTCAGGATACTAAATCTGTGTTTGAAAGAGAAATTTGCCCACACACCAACAAAGTAAAATTAATTCCACAACAATTAGACTTTTAAGAATCTATGCAGATTCTCCAGTGAGATATAATTCTTCCACAACACTGAAAAAACCCCTCCCTCCTGACCCTTTTCTTGACTTTTAAGCTTTTAATACCTTAAATATAAAATTCTTGCACTCAACCTGTTACTTTTATCTTCATCTTTCCTCATTTCTCTATTTCATAACAGCAGGTTTATTCCCTTGGATTTTACTTTATTTTACATCTTTCTTTTCACCAAGGCACCTCTTACAAATTGAGTGCCACAGTGCAAGCTCCACCCTTTTCAGCACCCCTGAAAGTCCAGGAAGTTTTGAAGGAGCCTCATGTTTTATGTATTTTCATGGAGCACTCTTCACCTCCTGCAAAGTGACAGAAGATAATGAGGTGATGAAAAGTTTGTGAGAGGGGATGTGAAAGGCCATGTGTCAGACACGATACTCCAGTAATCCAACCACAAGTTCTCTTCATATTCCATTTTTCCAAACTAGGAAAAGGTTTTCAACTAAAGGATCACAGCTGGAGAAGACTGGACTTTACCTCAGGAAATAAATGAAAAACTTTATTTTGAATAATGTGTTTACATATTTTTTTTTTGTATCTTGAGTGGATATTGTCCATTTCTATCATTGAAAATATTGAAATCTCATTAAGCTCATGATTTCCATAATATTGTTTTCATAAACTTTTCCAAACAAGGCTCACAAATCCCATGAACCATCTAAAGTGAATTATTGAGCCTATGTCCCAGTCCTGAGGGAGCACATGCTCTACCTCACAGACCTTTGGGGAAAAAGATGAACTCAAGGAACCAGCAGAATTTTTCCATAATATCCACCAGGGCCACACCTTGTTCAAGGCACCACCAGCTTGGCCAGCAGGCTCAGCTTTGTCCTCTGATGGGGCTGTTGGAGCAGAATGGAACCAGTTCTGGAGTTATTTCACAGCCTTTCCATAGCAGTGGATTGAAAACCACCTTCAAAAATTCACAAAGAATAAAGGCCCTTTAGAGATTTAGCAATGCACCACAGGAGTTTGCTGTCCTAAATCAAAACTGGAGTTATTTGTAAAACTGAATTTCTGTATTTACTTTTTTGACAGTTTCTTAGAAAGAAATTGACTACTCAGTTGGAAACTGGCAACTACAAACTTAGGAAGCATTGAAGAATTAAAAACCACTATTAAACAGTTTCAAATGTTGAGCATTACCTGAAAATCAGATGAAAAATGCCCAATTATAACTGAAATTCCTTCCTAATATATTGTTATTCACCACTACCTTTGCTTCATGAAATCTGGTTCCCATCTGAGAAGATTCTGCCCTACCAGGGTAGACCCAATTTTATGCAGCCATGACTGTGCCCTCACAGGCAGTTTATAACTTCATCACACTGCCAGAGAATCCCTATCATATTTATACAGCTGCAAAAAAAACAGCCCAGAACAGTTCTCTAAAACCTTTAAGCTGTAAACCTTTCTAAAACAATGAAAAAATGATCACATTATCACATTATAGAAATACATATACTTACATCTGCTCACTAATAGTTTACAATTCTGCATTCATGAGATGCAATGAACAAAACTGCTATAAATTTCAAAGGAATTTGCAATTATTTTACCACAGCCTGTTAATAATAGAAAGACTATTCTTTGAAAGTAATAGAGCAGAAAAATAAGGCTAGATCTTGTCTCAGGTCATATAAACCATCATTTAAAGACTATCAGTGTGTTGTGGTTGTTAGAGGCAGTGACACAAAACTAATTTATGGTGACCAGGCAGAAGGCATCCAGCTGGAGAAATCCTCCCCAATAATCAATGACAAAAGAGTCACCTCAGCCGGGTTTGCACTGCAAACCAAGGCGGGAGCAGCACATGCTGCTTCCCCCACTGATTCCCCTGCCAGAAAGGGAAAGGTTGGAATACCTAATTAAGCCTGAAATTATGTAGCATCATAGGATATTTGCCGGTGCTGAAAGCTTCTGATCCAAAGGTAACGAATACATTTGAGGAAAACTGTTCGAGGAGCTGTTTACCAAAAATGAAAGCAGAGTCCTCAGTGGCAGTTCCCCCTCTGGTGTTCAGCTCAAGAGAAGGAGCACCACTGCCAGGAAAACCTGTCCTGCAACACTAACACAGAAATTTCACCTGCTATTTCAGTGATTCAGGACTGCTAAATTGTGCTACATGAGAGAGTCTTTGCAACGTGGCTCCAGCATGTCTTTACATGGAGGCTCTTTTATGCCATGATCCCATGAGGATGTTTCTAAAATATAACCCAAATGAGCAATAGAATAGGAAAACTCACAGGAAAATAAGCAAAGAGAGGATAATGGAATGGTTTGAGTAGGAAGCCTTAAAGCCCATCTCATTCCACCCCCTGCTACGGGCAGGGACACCTTCACAATCTCAAGTTGCTCCAAGCTCTGTCCCACCTGGCCTTGGACACTTCCAGGAATTCAGGGGCAGCCACAGCTGCTCTGGAAATTTGTGCCAGGGCCTCCCCACCCTCACAGGGAAGGCAAAGCCCAGTGGTCAAGGCCACAGAAATTTCATTTCTGTAGAGGCGATAATCCTTCGTTACACACAAATTCTCCAAGGGGTGGAAAGCCTCCAGGGGAAGGAGAAAAATAAAATTATGTTTTCTCTGAAAGTCTGCACTGTCTTTGACAGTTCCTAGAAATGAGAGATAGAAAAATTCATGTTCCCTGTAGGTGCTTGGGTTTATGTAGGTAGCCAGCCCAGGCAGACTGGGTTGTTCAGAGAGCAAGAGGTGAATGGAGGAACCATCCCCTTGAGCTTCATCCTAACAAATGGAAAAATTGAACTGCTCAAAGAAAGATGTCCTTTTTTTTTACAAAATCTCATGGTTTCTATACACAGGGCTTAGAGTGCAGCAAGGGCACAACTCTGCCACAGGAACCACAAACACTGGCAGCCGTTCCAGTTTGTCCAGCAGCAGCCACAGCTGCAGTGGCACCACACAGGTCACTGCTTTCCCCAGTCCTTGTCACCTCAACCTTCAACACTGATTCCTGAGTCACACACAAGAAATTCAGCTCTATTTCTCATTCAATACAGAGCCAGGAACAAGTTTTAGTTGGAACTGTTCCATGAAGGAATTAAATATTTTCACTGTAAGAAAAAAATATATTAAAAAAATAAATGGAACAATGGCTGCAGGGGAAGCATGAGGTACTAGCCCCTACAGTAATCCTATGGCTTCTGTCCTGTTCCCACTGATAAATTTATTACAAATGTGTAGGCATGAACTGCAGCAGAAAATTTCATGCTTATATTGATGAGATTAATGGACTATTATCTCATTTCCAAGATTACTTAGAATTGATTTTATGGCTCCTTTCCTCTCACGGGTTTCAAGCTTTGATTAAAGAAAGGCCTTGGCTATAAAACCAGTGCCTGAACTTTGCCAGATTTGAACTGTGTTTTCATATAGGCTTTCTTGTTGAAGCACAGTCACATTTAAAGAAAACATTTGTAAGAGCAAAAAACACATTATTGTAGTATTCTATTTTTTTTTTCTTCTTTTCTTTGACATTGTTGTGCTCTGTTGTGCTCCAGCAGCAAGGAGCCTGGTGCTGAGGCTGTATCCCAGCACTGTCATGGAAATGGTGCTTCCACTGGGGGTTTTAAGGGTAAGGGGCTTTAATGGTGTTTTCCTCAAAGCCAGCACCAGCACCAACCCCACAAGAGAGAAAACAGCCCTGCACACTCTGTTCTGACTAGAAACAACATTCTTGTGTGGCAGCAGCAAAGCAGAGAGCCTGGATTTGGGATATACAGGTATAATTATGCTGCCTGGTAAACAAATAAATAAAAAAATAACTAGAAAAAATGGCATCTGTGTTACTCTAATGTGCCTCCACAGCAATGAACCTCAGAGTCTTCTCACCGTGCACGCAGAGCTTGGAGATTCCTGCTGGCTTGGGGAGTTCTCTTTGTCTGTGGCTACAGTTTTAAACTGGGGCATAGCTCCAGTGATTACAACTGGAGAAAATGTTTTGCTGACTATTTTCATCCAGAAATACTAGTATATCATTGCTTGCTGATAAAAAAGCAGAGTGAAATGTAAATGTACAATTGAACTACATTCCCAATTGACAGTAAAGAAAATCACTGTAATATCCATCTGGTCCTATCACAGATTTGGCTAAACATGGCCCTTTCTATAGTACATTATTTTTATTTACTTTCTGTTACACAAACATACTAGAAATGCTTATAAACATGTTCCTTTTTCTATTTCTCAGCATACCATCACAATTACTTTTGAAAGTAATTCTGAAAAGAAGACTAAAAGAACTGTTAGAATAATCTCTTACAATCTCTTATGGGGGATTAATTATTCCCCAATATCTTTATATACTAATACAGCCCTGTGTTTATATAGCTGTATACTAATGTGGTCCTATTTATAGAAATAACATTTTTACAACCAGTTTGAAGAAAGTTGGTTCTAGACAAATACCAAATTCAAGAATAAAAATTGAAAGAGAAAGGTGGGGCAAATATTTTGCGGTTTGTGCAAAAGTTCTCAAGGCTCAAGGGTTTGAGCCCCTGCTGCCTGTTCAATAAAAGAAGGTTGCTCAGCCATTGGCACCCCCACCCTGCCCACCTGTGCCCCATTCTGAGAGGGGACTTGCTCTGTATCCCCAGAGAATTGTTTTGGATGGCTCAGAGTGTTTTCTGAGTGTGGAAGGTGCAAATTCCCCTCTCTCAGCTGAGCTCCAGGCTTGGGGATAAATCATTCCATAAACACATCTAATCGAATTCTGCTCAATGTCTCAGGCAAATTGAAGGCAGACAAGTCTACAGGCATCTGAAATGAATCTCACATATAAAATCAGTCTAACAACCTAAAAAATAATGCATTTGGTGACTCATCTGGATGTCAGAACATCAAGAACTCAGGGAAGGGAAAGACTGGAATAACAAAGTCCTGAGAAGTGCAGGACACGTGAATGCAAACAGCTGAGGGAATGTGCCCAAACCTCTGCTCGCAGAGGAAGGAGCAAAGAAAGATTCCAGAGTGCAGAAGGGCACCAGGGAAGATGGAAGAAATAAAAACTATACATCAAAGTCTCATGGAAAAAAATTTTCATCCTTTCCTGTACAATCAAGGATAAAAAGACTTAGAGACAAGTGAAAGCAAAAATACATGAGAAAAGTAGTCACTGTATTTCTGAGAGAGATACTCCCTTTAATATAGTGTAGAGCCTGATAATAGATGGTATTACAGTCTGGATTCTCCTCAGAGAATGTTCCTGAGGTACAGCCTTCCTCTATCATACTTGCCATCTCTTCCACATAGCAATCACACATACCATCCTGTCATTAAATGGCAAAAATTAACTTTAAATTCAGCCTACCTGACAGGAAAAGAAAAAAAATTCCTTCTAGAGTACAAACCCTCATTTGGTCAGACCAATCTGATAATGGAAAAAATGCCTCCTTCCTAAAGGCAAAAGATGATCAATGAGAGACACATTCTCAAAGATCCAGCCTTATTCTAATTCCAAGGATGTAGAAGAGTGCTCAGGGTTGAAAAATACAGGAGGACTTGCTAAATTTCTGAGTCTTAACATTCAGCCCTGAACTCTCCTGTACTCAGAAACGCTGTGTCCTTTAAAAAGGTGAATATTAAATCAGACATTATTTTTACAGTCTTTATTTTGACAGAATTCTGAGCCCATTACTAACAAAGAAAATAACTGAATGTAAAAAAGCCTGAAAAGTTTTAGCTGAAAATTTTCTAGCAAAACAAAGCCGAGCTCTGATTGTACCTTTGGATTACATTATTTTTGTCTGATTTAAAATAAGGAAAAATAAAAATGACAATGCAAGGTCTGCAGTGAATGAACAATGAAACCACACCTCTAGATCCATGTCGAGGCAGAGGAGAAGACATCAGCTGCCAGATGTGATGTACTGACTCTGCCTGGCTGCCTGAGGCCCACCCAGCCACTCTCTTGAGCTGCTGATCCAGCTCAACCCTCTGGGACACCACATTTCTGCTCTAAGACTTCTGAAGAGCCAGATGGCCAAGGTTCCTCGCCCCGTGCCCCAAACATCAGCTCCTGTCACCTGCAACATTTATTTTTAATACCCTCACTATCAATTCTCTCAATCCTTTTTCTTATTTTCTTAGTAGCATGGAGACAGATTTTCTGTGAAACAATCTCTTCTGGCAATTCTTTCTCTCCCTTCTGCCTTCAGCCACGTTGCAGCACAGCTTTGTCACATTTAGGGAATTCAGGTGAGCCTGGCAGAGCTTGAGCATTATCTGACCCCGTCCAATAGCACTTTTCTCCAGAGTGTCCTTACATTTATTTTATTAGTCCCTTGCACTTATTCAAGTAAACACAAAGGAACCACAGGGCAGTGGTGAATTAGGATGTAAATTTTAATTCCTGTTCTAGATCCTTGATTGTTTTTATTCCACTAGAGGCAAGCTCTCAAGGCATAAACAGAATTAAAAAATGCATGGACTGAACTAAAAATGTAATATAACAAATGAAATGCAATACTGTTACTTAATAGACTTGGCTATTGGAAGTTCAAAGACATACAGTATTTCAATTATAAAATGAAACATCATTGTGTTCAAAGGAAAAACATCCACTGAGATGTAAAATCCTTTTGGAGATTTTCTTGTACTATTTTCCTATTTTTAACTACAAACTCCAGGGGAGGTGCTGTCAGATATCAAACCTATTCGGTTCACCAAACCAGGTTATCAAGGTGACCTAATTTAATCTTTAGTTGATGAGGACATTTCCATGAAAGACTCTGCAGTCTCCATTGGCTGGGGGTTAGTCTATTAAGTAAAAACGATTAGCAGAGCATATTTCTTTATATTCTAAAGATATCTTAATTACAAAGAAATTAAGAAACACTCTTTAGCTGCCAGCTGGGGTCAGCCCACCACACCATGAATATTTAGGGAACATGTAAAACTTCAATGACTTGCTAGGGAATGGCTTGATCCAAGAGTCTCATGGTGCAAAAAAAAAATCCACTTAACTGAAAAAATTCATTCCTCTGCCACTTTATAGGTGAAGGAAGAAAATGAAAACAGAGTAAAGGGAAACTCTGTTTCTTGGATGGCTCTTACAATGTATAATATAAACATACTTTCTGTGACTGTTCTTTAAACTCTGATACATGGAGTCACGTGCATCACAAATACCTGTAATGGGGTTTGGTGTGATAAATCCATGTTTTGTTCTGTATCTATGATACATCTCTGCATTGTTAACACACACCAAAGCAGTTCCTTGCTACAATCAGAGGTTGAATGGTTGCCAATGGACAATTAAAAGCATTTTAGTTGACCAAGCTTGCAATTTAAATTGATTCAAAGCCATTCCCATGGCATGCACTGAAGGAGTTAAAGTCGGCTGCAGATGTTCTCTTGGATAGAAACAGGACAAGCATTTGTGTTCTTGTCTGAGCCATAAGAAGTTGATTTACTCTGTTTGTGCTGTAAAAATCCATCTAACAAGGATTATTAGAGGTTTGTGGAATGTTGCACTCCAGAAAGTCACTCTAGTGACTGAAAACTGCATCAATGCTCATGGATTCAGCCCTGAGTCACAGCAGTGGGGACAGATCTTATTTCCAGCTACAGCATGGACAGGACTGGAAAAAATCCCTTCGCCAGGAAAGCAGAGGCTGGCTTCAAGAGGTGATTTTTATTGCTAAGCTTAGGAAAAAAAAAAGTGAGAGCTGAAACCTAGTTGTTGTTGGTGTCTTGGGCAACCAAGAGTGATCAGAACAGAGCAACCTGTGCTGGTGCTGATGCTGAACTGACAGAACCTGACTCAGTCGCTCTCCTGGACTCTGGTGGCTCACAGTGGCCATAAAGATGATGAGGCAATTCATGGGGAGAATTCCTTCAGGGAAACATGCCTGATACCATTTTATGTCTTCCAAGCCAGTGGGGAAAGTTCATCAATTTAAATTGAACATGAAGAAATCTTGGGCTGTAGAGCAAGTCTACATCCAGAGTTTCCTCTACAGCTGACTACCAATCCTAAATCCTGATTTTCTACCTTTTTTTTTTTTTTCTTCAATAAGCAAATCTTAGCCTTTAAGAGAAAAATAACCTTTAGTAACTAAAATTTGTACTTCATGGGTTTTTTCCCCGATACATAAGATCACTATCCTTCCCTCTCCATTTTAGTTTGGCAGGTCCTGTCATTCCTATTTAGGGTTTTGTTTTTTTTTTTTTTTTTTCTGGTATCAAACAGGATCCCAGCAAGTGTGTTGAGAGTCTAAACTCCACCATCCAAGACCCAGCTCCAGCCTGCCTGAGCCTGTTTGTTGTGAGGTTTGCAGACAGATCCATTAGAGTACTGACAGTGCCCAGGTTATTGCCAGCCTGCTGCAACAGCACTTGAGAAACAGAATCTTCTGCACCTTCGAAACAGGAAAATCAGACCTGTGTGCTATATAAAAGACCTTTTAACTATGCTAAATCATATTTATAATAAATAAATAATTTAAATATTAAATAATTGTTAAACAAATTAAGCAAAATTAGAGCAGCATATAAGAGAATTCTTTAGAAATGCGCTGCTCAAAATAGATATTGTTACTGGTGGTAATCCATGTTGGCTGGATGCACCAGGATCAGCTTTTATAGACAAATTACCTTTCTCACTGTCAGCTTATTCTCTAATTATTCTTTTTTTTGAACCACACATTTCTCTGAACTAGCAAACGTTGCAATATAAGCAAATGACATCTCTGTACTTTACAGCTGCCCATCCTGGAGAAATACACTGAGCAAACAACAAACACAATCTGTTCTCCTGCAACTTTAAGAAATATAATTAAACCTGGATAAAGGTAGTACAAAGCAGGTAAGTCTTTAGCATTTTTTTTTCTCCAAATCTGGTGATTTTTTGATATGAGTGATTTATTGTGTCTAGGTAAGTTTGCTGAATATTTGCTGCGGACACTTCCTTGACTGGGGCTCAATCAATCACCTGGAACAGGAAATCAGGGCTAATGCACTAAAACAATATCTGTTATGCACTCAGTGAATCCATCACAATCCTCCTGTGCAGTGTCAGGAGCAGCCCTGTGAGTGGGTGTGGATTCAGAAAGGACCTTCGAGTTCGTTTTCATTCTAAAAGAGATTTCTTGTTCAATTTTCAATGTGCAGGAACCATGTTCTCCACCCCGAGTTATGTTAGGAATTTGAAAAAAAATCAAATGCAGTGTACCTTTTAAAAATTTCCAAATCAAAACCATGTATTAAAATCTATGAAGTTCAATGTTGCAAAATTTAACAGCAGAACTCCAATGGACTTCAAACAAGGCCACATTGTCTCTTAGCTTGAGTGGATTTCAATTCCCATCATTCATCTCAGTGCTTTTTTTAATAATTTCCTCTACTTTTTAAAAAATGACTGCTAAATTTTAATATGTTTTACATGCAAAAAGTCTTATTTATTTTAATTCCTTATAGGTCACAGATAAGCTCACACCTACAGGAAAGTACATAAATTTTGTAAAACAAGTAGAAAAATAGAAATTATTTGAACATACCTGACTCAGAAGTATAAAACTTTTGGTGCTTGGAAATTAAACCTTAAGACTGGAATAAAATATGAAATTTCTCAATATGAAAAAGAGCAAAAATATCAAATGGAGATTCTTTTCCTAAATTTATTATCTCACCCATCATAAACTTAAAAAAAATCAGCAGAAACTTGAAACCCTGAGAGAAGAGCATTCTGTGCAAGCAGAGGTATAGGACAAGGCCCTGCTGTTCTTCTCTAAAATTCCTCAGATTGCTTTTAGTTACCTGACATAAGACTTTATTATTTGGTTTCAGACAGAAACCAATGCCTAACTACAAGTAATGACCACTTCGGTTTTTGCTACGAACTATCTGTCTCTTAAATTAAAATTTTCATCTCTAATGATGCCAACAGCTTTTCTTCTGCAGAACTGCTGCTGTAAAAAGGGAGCACTTAAAAATGTGCAAAACTTTCAAGTCCCAGGTACCTACACCAGAGCCCTGCAGCAACACCAGCGTAAGCAAAGGCAGAAAACAATTTTATATTCTAGGAAATGCAGATTTACATCCTCCTTTGACATCACAAGCACACAGACTGGCACAGAACTTTCCTGCTTGAGGATAAGCAGAGCCACCTGTGTGCTCAACTATTTAAAAGGTTAAATATCCCAATCACCACAACCATGCAGAACCATGAAGGAAACATACTGTTGCTTTGATGGATTGGGTGTTGGTACTGCTTATTTATTGACTGCATAACTTCAGTTGTGTGTTTAGAACTGAGTATTTGGAACAGATGAGTCTATATCAAGCAGAAATGTAGATCTGCCAGCTGAAATAATTCCCAGAGGAAGGGAAAAAACCCTGTGGAAATCACTGGATTTTGTCACACAGGAAGACTGAGCCTAATGACTTCATTTACTTCTCCAAGCCCTTAGAGTTCCTTGTACATGTTCTGCTACTTGGGAAATGTCAGGATGTGTATGATCCTTACAGGTCCTATAACAGTGTCTCATTAAATGCATGTGCTCGCTCCCTAATCATGCCCACAATGTAATTAATTGCTTAATAATATTGCTGTGCTTCTCATTCACCCATATAATTCCCCCCAAAATATGATGACCTGTAGCAAGTCATCAGTTGGGAACTCATCATTTCCTTATTCTTTATTAAAATGTGTTTTGAAGGACATGGACGTCCACAGTTCTCACACCCAATTTTCCTCAGCCACCCCAAAGTCTCAGTTTTCCACCCCAAAGTGTGTCAGAACAGTGTCCAACCAAAGGCAACCCCGAGCATCACCAAGTGCTGCAGTGACAGCAGCTGCTTGATAACCACTTTTATTTTGGTTTTCTATTGTCTTCTGAGTGACATTTTGACAATAACCAATCCACTTTAGTCACCCAATCTTTCCAGGGAGCAATTTGCTGTTGTGAATAGGTTTGTGTATTCTCTTGCAGAGGCTGAAGAACAATATCAATGCACTTTGGAGCTCATGAGCAGTGACAGACCTGGAGAAGAGAACTCAAAATGAAGAGTCTGGAAATCTTAAGAACTTTGAGCTAATAGCCAGTGTGAAAATGGGAACATATGTTTCGCTATGTAAAAAATATAAAAGGTCAATTTTTGAATACTGACAGTATAAGAAATCTAAATTTTGTGTTATTCCTCTGAACTGCACATGAGGAGGATTAGAAATTAAGTTTTTCTCTTCCTTCATTGCTGATATTTTCTATTTCTTACCATTGCTATATTATTCAAACTTGAGGTGCCACAGGCCAAGTCTTCAATCTTGTTTTAGAGGAGATTTCTTTATGCCAGTAATTGAATGGTAGGCTTTATGTCAACTTACTTGTTTGTCGACACAGAGCACTGTCACCAGCTGTGCCTATAACAATGATTTCTTTTGTGACATGTACGTCATTATCTCCTCCAGGAATTTGTCCAAGGCCAACAATTCACTTCAAATAGTTATTCTGAAAACCATCAGAATGAAAGTACTTTGAAATATTATTACCTTAGGACAAAAACGATGCACTGATTTATCTATGTGCAATTTCTTCCATATCCTTGGTCTCTCTACACATGAGCAGAATTTCACCAAGTGCATGAATTTTGAGCTATGGCCAGGAGGGAGCTTGAAAGATAGCAAAGGAAAAAGGAGCTTTCCATTTGGTGACAAAATTAGCATCATTATTAAAATTGAGCATTATTGTAGAGTATTTAGTATTGTTTGGGAACTTTTATTCCATGATTGATGGCAATACAGGGCCATCTATATCTTCCTGCATGCAGAAGTGAAGGCACCAAAGGTCTATTTACTCCAGAATCTTCATCTTGCATTATAGCATGACCAGAATGCAATATCAGGGCTAAAACCTATAATGCTGAAGAGGGCCACTGGTTAATAAATCCCATTTTTAATTCTGACCTAAGTCCACAGTTGATCCAGGTGGTCAAATTTTATTCTTAGCATAGTATCAGGTCATAGGTTTTCCCTGTTACACACAGTGTGGGCAGACAGGCAACTCAAAGCAAACTCATTCAAGGTGCTGATGCAATTTGAGGCACATGGATTGTTGGAGTTGGACACCCTGTGCTCACAAAGCATTTACTGTCCTTCTATCCTGTGCATTTGAAAAAATACACGACTCAGAATGGAGTGGGTGGGAAAGGACCTTAAAGCCCATCCAGTTCACCCCCTGCCACTGGCAGGGACACCTCCCACTATCCTGGGTTGCTCCAAGTCCTGTCCAACCTGGACTTGGACATTTCTAGGGATCCAGAGGCAGTCACAGCTTCTCTGGGCACCTTATGCCTTCACAGGGAGCAATTCCTCCTCAGTATCCCAATTAACCGCTGCCCTCTGGCAGCAGGAAGCCATTCCCTGTCTCCTGTACCTCCATGCTTTGTCCCCAGTTCCAATCCAGCCCTTCATGGAGACACTGGAAGGGGCTCTGAGGTGTCCCTGGAGCCTTCTCTTCTCCAGACGAGCACCCCCCAGCTCTCCCAGCCTGGCTCCAGAGCAGAGGGTCTCCAGCCCTTGGAGCATCTCCATAGCCTCCTCTGGACTCTCCAGCAGCTCCACATCCTTGTGCTGTCAGGTACCCATCAGAGCTGCAGGTGGGATCTCACCTGAGCAGGTCAGAGGGGCAGAATCCCTGCTCTTGCCCTGCTGCCCACACTGTGGGGATAAGCCCAGCACACTGGGGGTTTCTGGGCTGCTGGGGCATGTAGAACTCATCATCAAGAAGCCCACCCCCTGCAAATTCATACAAACAGCCCCATGACACTCATGCAAAGCAGTTGTAAGCATATATGTTTGCATTGTGCCATGTCCTTATGTATAACAATGCATTGAGCTGTTGAGATTCGCCCTGTATAGCATGGCAAGAATTACAGGATAAAAGGTTACTGCCCATGGAATGTCACACTACAAATTACAGATCCCATTAAAACACCAGTGCTCTTGCAATCGAGACAATTGTAGTCCAAACAAGAGCTAAAGGTTTTGTTGAGTGCTGCTGAGTGAAATATGAAATTGATATTGTCACTAAAGATCGTCGAAACAAGTTATTTTTGCCACTTGAACCAAAGGACACGAGAGGTTTTTAAACACCTAGCAGAGCCTAGATGAAATGCAAAATGCATGGGTTTCCTCCTGTCAGTGTAATAGTTCCTTGGAGCCCCTCTCCCCCCACTCCCACACACACATACATTATTCAGCGTGTTAGAGACCATCTGGAACCTGCTCCTGAAATAGCCCAGGACTTGATGACCTTCCAGATACGCCACAAAAACCATTTGTTTGACAAGGGTTTGGAAGAAGGTAGTGGGTGTGTTGTTTCTGAAGGGTTTAAGCAGGCTATTTTACAGTTTTGATTAATGCTTGATTTAATTTACTATTTGTATGTGACTGTTTCAGAGAGCGAGAGGTCACCCACTCTTAATGTTGGGCTTAATGAATGCTTCTAGTGTTTACTGCTGAAATCTAACTGTGCACATAAACATCCCCTGGCACAGAGCCTGATTTGTGCCCATCACAGTCACTCACTGAGGAGCCTTTCTCTCACTGTTGGAGCTGCTGGGCTTTGTGACACAGGACTTTCCCTCTCCTGAGACACCAGCTAGACTTGTAGGAGCAATTGTGGCAGCATGTCTGCAGCTCCTGAAACTGTTAAACAGCTCCTGAACACCCCATCCCAGTCTGCTAAATGCTGCTCTGCACCCGTGGCAAAAGTGATGTACAGAAAAAGTATAGATCCTGAAGTCATGTCCTGTGTAAGCAGACGAAGAATTAAATCATAAACAGTTGGAAAAAATAAAGATAAGAACCTGCCAATTGTCCATTCTACTCGTTTCCCCTTTTCCTTACAACTGTCCATATTTTAAAGCATAAGATTTAGAGACTGTGAATATCCCTTGTGGCAAGGACAAAGTTTTTGAATATGGTATGAAAGATGATGAATGATCGATGGTGTGATTAAAAGAGCAGAGTGTGGAGAAGAGGGCATGGTCACAGTGCTGCGATGAGGTTAATGATCTTGCTTCGGTTATTTATATGGAATAAATAATTCCAGCATCACACAGTTTTCTACACTCTGACAGCAAAAGAGCCTGGGCCCTCACATACTCATAACAGCAATGGACTTGCTACCTGAGTAAATACCAAGTATGGTTCAAAGCAAGAAATGTACTTCTATAGATAACATGGGGAGAAGCTTAGTCAGATATCACATAATTAACTCCAGGATATCTCTCAGGGCAAGCCTGTAAATAAATACCTGTTTCTTTGAATTCAAAGTCAGGAATTGGCATTTAAAGACACAGAAAAATGTTCTGCACATCATCCCGTGCATAAAAAAATAATTTCTACCATAGGAGGAGCAGGGAGGAGAATGTATTGAAATGATAAATTTCTACATGAGAAAATGAATGAATTAATGAAGATTCTATATTTTCTGAGATGGATGAAGAACCCATTTGACAGTGCACCTCAGACACAGCTGACTAGTGCCCCATTTCCGCAGGAAGGATTTCCCTGCTCAGCACATGGCCTGTGTGTCACGTTTGGAATGAACTGTGTGGTGTTTGTGTGGAAACCTGAAAGACACCTCATCCCCTTCACTGCTGTATTTGTCCTCAACAACAACAACAGGATTTTAGTTTTACTTCTGCTGGAAACGTTCATGAAACATTTCCAAAACAAATTCATTTCTCTCAGCAGACTGACTGTACACGTGTGAATACCATGGTGAAGCCCAGCTCAGCACATCCTCTCTCAGCTAATCATGAAGAGAGCCAAAAGGTTTCCAGTGTTTGGAACACAACACCCCTGCAGCCAGCCATTCCAAACACAGCTCTTTATGAGTGCCCAGTTTAGGTCTCTCAGTGACATTTTAGTTTCAGGGCTGATTTCTGTCTGGAGTGCTGTAATGCCCTGTGATGCCATGTAACTGTGCATGTCTCCAGCTGCTTAAGTTGCTTATTTTCCAAAAGGTTACTCACAAAGTGCAGGTCATGGGGATTAAGTCGTGTAGCTCCCATGGAGTACAGCAGGAATTTCACAGTAGAATCCCTGCAAATTCTTTGGGGAAATGTATTAATTTTTAATGAGCCATTAATCACTTTGCTGACTTCGCAGCCAGCACTGCTGAAGCAGCCTGACATCAACAGCTAAGGATGGTGTTTATGATTTCTTAGAGAGAACTAGAAACTGCCTTATTTACTTGGCTGCTCTGGCAGACTCCAGGATTCTGAGGACTGGCTACTGACACAGGCTTTGCCTTTCACTGGAAGGACACTTCACCTGACAATAGAGTTGGGCCTCCACTAAAAATAATCAGCTCAAATGTGTCAGATAAGGCATTAAAAACCTACAGCACCTAAAGTCACTAGGAAACAGTGTCCCCATGACTTGTTCACAATTGATTCCAAATATTTCCACTGCTGGTAACATACATAATCTGAACAATGCAATTTGTGAACGATTTCTGAGCTACAACTTTGCAAACAGCACTTGTATTTAGGAGAAGTATTTTGGGGTTCAGCCTCACAAAATGATTGAGACTGCACAGTGATTAATCAGCATTAATGAGACACATGGCATTGTTGTTTTCTCTGTGGCTGAAGAGGAAAGCAGCAAACAGCAGACATTGAAATACATTGATAAGGGGAGGCTGGATGATGATGATGATGATGATGATGATGATGATGATGATGATGATGATGATGATGATAATAGCACAGCTTGGAGGACTTCTGGATTTAAGAAGACTTATCTGAGAGAAAGTGGTTTTGTGTATGACTATGGAACATCATATGGAGAGGGAAGATATAGGGAATAACAGTACTATGACAATGCATTGCTTAGTAAAATGTTTGGGATTGGTTTGGGGTTTTTTAAGGAAAAATAATCGTTTGATCAGAAATATGATCTTCCTACATCAGCTCAGGTTCACAGCAGGAAGTCAGAAATACATTAATCTTAATCCAGGTATTCTCAGTTTTGAAATGGATAGTGAAAATGAATCATACATTTTCAACAGTTTGGGGTAAGTTCTTTGAGATCCAGGGAAACCTGCTACGCTGACTTGGCCAGAGTTAATTCTGTCCATAGCAGCTCCCATCGTGCTGTGGTTTGGATTTGTGCTCAGATGTTGTTAACACAGGGATGTTTTATTCACAAGTGCTGAGCAGCACTCACACAGCTTCAAGGCCTTTTCTGTCTCTCTGGCTGCCCCACCAGTCAGGGGGCCCCAAAAGGAAGCTGGAAGGGGACAAAATATGGGGAAAATAGCAACCAAGCAACCTCTCTAAATGTATTCTCTGCTTCATCAAGACTAGGGAAGGTGTTGCTATATGCAACAGGCTGTCTGCTCTATTCTTCCTGCCCTGCTACCCTTCAAAATCACAAGCAATGTGTAATGTATTTCCCAAAACTTTATCCGAGTCAAAAAATATTCCCTGCACAGTTTGTTGCACTGAACTCTGACCAAAGAGTCGGTACAGTTTGGAACACTATGGACTTAGCAACAAAATAATGAGATATTTTTTTTCCTTTGAGAGCCCTGTAAGGAACCATGAAAGGGCTGAATCTGCGGGTAGCTGTGACTTTGGGCAGCTCTGCAGGAGCCAGTTGGAGGGGTTGCTATGCTACCCAGCGTGGTGGGAAGCTGCAGGCAGGCCTTTGTCTGCTTTCTTGGGGGCCAAGGGGCTCCATATTCCTGTGGAGTTAAGCAGCTTGACAAGGTGAGCCAGGAGCAAGAAAGGAGCTCTCAAAATCCTCAAATCAATTTCCTGGCAATGTGGGAAATACGTGAGCTACACCAGCCAAACGTTTGTGCTGTAAGAAGTAAGTCCCAGCATCTAGTGAGACTCTGAGAGAGCAGCTTTCCTTCCAGACCAGAGGAGGCTGAAGCATTTAACTTTATTACTGATTCTCTGAGAGGAGCCCAGCTATGCAAGGGTTTTAAAGTAATTGGGGAGGGAGTGAATATACACACAAGTGAGAGATCCTGAATTCACTATGAACAAGAAGATGCTTCATTCAAATTAGTTTATAGAAGTTGGATAATCTTCCAAAGCTATGGATGTGACAATGAATTTAATGTATTATTTTAGAAAAGGCAAGAAGCAGAAGTATATTGAGAATTTGAGTGTAACCAAATTTCGTAAAAATGGATTTGGTGGCATTTGTTTCAACGTGTCAAAGCAATTCCTGGTATGTGGGAAAAGATGCAAAAATATAAGGGGTTTGCTGGCATATCACACTGACTTTGACAGATGCCATTCCTTCAGCAGTGGAGACAGTTTGGGTGTAAATAGAATTCTAAATACCAAGACAGGAATTTTGAGGAGACAAGGGGACTTGAGCTCTTAATTTAGTTTTATACTTTTTCAGTCATTCGTATACTTAACTTTCCAAAATCCTCCAGGATGGAATATCTGGAGTTTATCCTTGCCTCCAGAAGATAGCTAATTGGGTTTGTAATCAGTCAGGCACAGATCTGACTCCTAAGCAGAAGGAAGGTTGTGTTCTGCATGAGCTGCTACCCTGATTGCAAAAAGTCCAGAAATGCAGAGACAATCAGAGAGGGATTTTTACAGCCCCCCCTCAACAACTGCTCACAGCAGTTCTGTATAAATTACTGTAGGCTAGCACATCTTATTTTTCAGTAGTGGTAGCAGGGTAAAAACTGTCAATTGGGTTTTTTTCCTAGGGAAACTCTTTTAATAGTGAATGAGCAAGAGTATTCAGGTGAGTATTCAGCAGCTTCATGTGGAGAACATATTTTATAGAAATAAAAATGTTTAAAAAGCAAAATATTTCACCTGATTATCTTTACACCATTGTTGCTATCATTCAGTTTTCTTGCACGCCATACTTGCCTGAGAGTTGATAATATTTTTCCATGACCTCAGACTCATCTAACTGCCTTCATGTCCTGTACCAATACAATAAGCACAAAACTACAGAGCAGAATCAGAACAAGCAGCACGCTAACAAGGCAGCTAAATGAAAATAATAATAAGAAAAGACTAAAATGTTGAGCTTTCTATTTTCCAATTCACTTTCCCAATGACACTTATCAATTTTCCAATCAACATTACTATATGAATTTTCAGACAAAGCCTGACTAGACCTCTTAAAAAGACTATTAACTGCAGCTATTCCAGAGCCATGGCTTCTGAATTAAAGGTCATGACAGTTATGAATGAGGTTATGGGATTTTTCACTCTACTACCAGGACTTATGTCTTCAACAGAAGTGGAAATTTAAACCAGAAACAGGATTGCAACATGACAAATGAATGAAACTGCAAACTGCAGAGAGCAGGGCTAAGAGGAGGTCATTTGTGAGGCAGTGCAATGAATTGGTGAGGTTGATGTTTTGACAAGCAAATAGATCACAGAAACCCAGTGCTTGGTGCTGGCAATGCAGCCCTTTCTGCAATGCTTTATCTTGAGAAAACAACAAACCTTCCTCCAGAATTCGGTGAGCCTGACTGATGGAACAGGTATTTTAAACCAATATCATAGACCTTGTTTTCCCCTGCTCATTTAAACTCTTCTCTCTCTATTCTGCTCTTTCCTGATTCTTCCCTTCCCTCTCTGCCTCGGCAAACTGCACGACAGAAACATTTGGCTCTTCTGTACCCTTCAGTGTTTGTGCAGCAAGCTTGGCTGGCAGCATTGCTTGCTTCAAAGCAAGGCAGGATAAAGTAGGACTTTGTGGTCACACCAAGAAATCAATGATACACTGAAGCACTTTTTAATTAGCCCGCTGCGGTCCTGAACTAACCCCAAGTTACAGAGATTAAATAATTGCTCATGGCATTCTCAACGTGTAGTTCACCATAGTGAAAAGAAGACTATTGACTCAACTGCTAAGTTTTGGGAACTGATGTAAGTCTTGCTGAGTACAGAAGTTCTTTTCAGTACAAAAAAAAAAAAAAAACCCAATGCAGTTTTATGACCCAACTCCTTTGAACTATTTTAATTAAGGACTCCTATGATAAGAAAGAAGTTGAAAAACTATTTAGCAGGAAGACGGGCTCCCATTTAAATGTTGACTCATGAAGTCAGCACTTTCAAGGGTATTACTGTACATTTGGTCTTTTCTTTTCAAAGCCATTAACTTCTGCCAGCACATTTCTATCTATCGTATGTCTTCATGATTAGGAACCTGTTAAAGTCAATATCACTTAGATATCTATTCTCTTTCAGTCACCCTTGATTTCTTCCCCCTGTCTGCCTAAATTTAGACTACAAATTTTAATAAACAACTGCTTTCACCTTTCCATTCAGATCTTCTGTAGTTGTTATCTGGCACAAGGCCCCTGATCTAAGTGAGCCACCTTGATGCAGGGCTTGAAAACCTGGTCTTAAGGACTCATTATGTTTAAAAGTGCAACTAATTTAACTAGATAGTCTTTCAAAAAGGTTATTGTTGCATTTATTTTACTAGTAAAAATGTATAGGAGACATCTTAAAGGAAAACAACATTTTTAGATGTTAGGGTAACATCAGAAAAAATTAATGGTTTTGAACAAAGCATATTCATTGTCTTTCATCTTATTTCTTATTTAAAATAAACAAAATCACATGAACTTGTATTTGATAATGCTGAGTTCATCCACCAAAAATATGCCATCTGTGCAAAACAAAAAGGAGTATTTGCCCTTCAAAGCATTCCATGACAGAAAATCAACAGTGCACTCCGAGTTTGTGTTTTTAAGAGATATTCAGACTATGTAGTAGGAGTCTCAAAATCTCCCTTGGTTTCTCAGTTGCTCAGTAGGGATATGAATTCCTGCAAGGAATAAGGCTGCTGCCAGTCCCTGGAGGGGAGCCCCAGCAGCAGCTGAGGCTGTCAGGACACAGAACCTGTTCCACTGCTGCTCCTGCTCCATCAATCATCCTCAGTTAAGAAAAAGGTGAGCTTTGGCATTGAGATATAGGTCATTCATCAAGGTTAGGGGGAAAAGGAAAAGAAAAACTCAGGTTTTATGAGCAGATGTCCAGGCAGCAGGAGCAGCAGCAGGGAGAAGGGAAGCAAAAGGCCGAGGAGCTGTCGGGCTGAGCCCTGGGCAGGGGCAGGGCACAGCCACTGGCACACGAGGGACAGGGACAGGAAAGGATCTGTGCTGTGTGTGCTCCACTTTGGAAGTGTAAATGCTGCCCTGTGAATGGCACGGGAAGCACAAGACATCCATACAGGCATGGGGAAAAGGGGGAATGAATCCAGCCTCAGGCTGCAGCCCTGGGAGCTCTTGGTCCCCTCTGTGATGCAGGAGCTGCTGGAGCTCCTGTATCACTTGGCATCTCACTAGCTGCAGGCACTCACCAAGTTTTCCAAGCTGTAAACGAAAGGCATGCAAACCTGTGCTGTTGCAAAAGGCACCTGAATGAGTTCTCCCAGTGTGGCTCCCTTTGCAGGGTGTGCCAGGGTGGACAGCCAGGGCACCTGTGACAAGAGGGGTGATGGCACCAGGTCCCTCACTGCTCTTGAGATGCCACCAGGTGACAGTGAATGCATTGTGCCCTGAACTCAAACAGCAAACTGCATTCACTCGTCACTGTGAGCAAGCTGCCTCCCATGGTACCAGACTGAGCAGGGGCAATCCTCACATTCCGTAAGGAATACTCTCATTTTCTTTGCATCAAAGGCAGGAAACCAGAGTTCCTCAGCAATTAGGAAACCCTGTTTGCTGAGAGATATTAGAGCCAGAGCTGCACAGAGACTTGGCTCATTCCCTGTCTGCTTGAGAGAAACACAGGAAGAAAACAGGACTTGAAAAGAGCCAAGTACTCAAGACCTCCAAAACCAAATGTACAATTCTGTTTTCATTTTCTTCAGTGAGGGAATATTAACTTGACTGTACTAACTTCTGTTTTAGAAGATGCTATGAGCTTATTTTGATATTAAAGATTCTTTAGAGCACTTTCTATCCTTCAATTCTTATTTCAGTTTAATCTTTTTGAGATTCTCTTCATGAGACACACTTAGCCTTTCAATAACAGAACATAGATAATTTTACGACTCCAAACATTTGGAGATACAGTGAACAGAGTAAGTCTGTCCAAATCAGTGTGTTAAAACAGTGTCTGCCTTATTGTTTTATACATTGGACAGGCCTCTGGATAAGATCCTGGTGATGTTTCAGGGCCTACTTTACAATAATACTTGCTCTCACCATAACAAATGTGTCAGAACACCAGGACTGAAGCCATTCCTGAAGGAAACACCTCCCCGGACCAGTGACACCCCCACACCTTTAAAGGAAATTAATACTGCAGTATCAGCTGGCATGAGCTCGTAGAGGCTGCAGCCAAGTAGAAAGTTTATCCATTCTCTTTAAATTATACCTGTTTAATCACTTCCTACCTTCCTATCCATACGCCTTACTTGGAATCTGAACAAGGCGACTTCTAAAATTGATATAGTTATTTTTCTGAAATAAAGAACAAGTAATAAAAAATTGTATACATGTAGAGCTAGATATTTTTATTCTCAGAATGCATGAAAAAATGCATAGAATGTAAAAATCCATAGAAATATGTCTTACACATGTACTTTATAAGAAGTAATATTTTGTACATATTTTATTAAAGAACCTCAAATCTAAATAGTTTTATTGTGTGACTAAATATAGATTTTATGAACTAAAATATATTATCCTGGACTGACTGTGACTTTGTACACATAAATACTAGCATTGATTCAGGAGTCTGGATGGGGAAAATCCTGTTGCATACAAATAACCTGAAACATTAAAATGTATGCTCCATCCACAGCAATTCCAAAGGGAACCAGATCGAAGGTCTGAATATGTGTTTTCTAAATTAAAAATTCAAATCAGAACATGTAAAGCAGTTTAAAATAATAATTACATGAATCCCAATTAAGTAATACACAGTAATTACAAGGAGTGCTGTTAGCAGATTCAATATAGGATTTGGGTGCAAGGCAGTGCCATGAACACAGCCCCAGGCAGGTGCACCCAGACACCAAAGAAGAAGGAATCACAGGTGCCTGTGTGTTAGAGATGAGTGAAATCCCCTCACTCCTCTGGGTTTTGTGCTACTCAGGCAACTAAAACCTTGCTGGATTTGTTCTTTTGCAGCTTTTATGGGCTAAAATGTTCTTAAAGAATGAATACCAGGCAGAATTCAGGAAACAATTTGTGATACAAAACCAATTTATAACAAGAGAATTGTGTATGCTCTGATCAGCAACAGGAAATTAAAGTTGTCTGTAAAGTTTAGCTTTTGCTTTCTAGTGTCTCACCAGGTGCTTAGAGGACAATTCAAGTGATGTCTTTATTTGCATGTGTGAACACTGGGTTAGAACCAAAGTTTTACCTTTCATAAAAAGCAAATGAAGAAGAGCACACTTTAGATGTAGCTATCTGTGCTTGAAAACTTAGCAGTCTGCAGAGAAAAAGCATGATTACATGTTGTAAAAACTGTATTGGAAAACATATTATTGACAGAAATATTTATCTTGAATTTATGGCAACTTAAGAGGTAATATTTTGTCTGTTCTGTACTGCATGCTAAAAGCACAACACAATAATACTGAAATACCCAGGAATCTCTATATTCCACGTACACCCTTCCTTTTTATGCAGCATTTAGGAGCATGTGTGATATCCAGACTCCACAAGTTTCCAGCTGTATTGGGAGTAAAGGATTGCATGTCATGGGGCTGCTAGTAAACCCAGTTCATGTCTAAATGCTGCTCTGCTGTATTTTCCCCCACACTCCTACAGTGATGTACCCAAATTCTGTGTTCTGAAGCTTTGGTATTTAACAGTACGTTTCCCTTAAGGCATTCCACTAAAGGAATCTGAAACTTCCTCTAATTTTGATCTGGATAGACTGACTTTACTCATATACAGTAGATTGCATTCAGTGTCTCAAAATACAAATTCAATGGAAGACACATTGTACTTGTGATATTACCACAAACACTGAACCATTTCTACAAAAAAAAAAAAAAAAAACAAAAAAAACCCCAAAAAACAAAAAAAACCCCAAAAAACAAAAAACCCCCACCAAAACCCAGATAAGATGAGGCTTCTTGAAATATCTCCAATGTGGTGACACTTTTATTTTCTATGTACAACATCCCAATCTATAGTTTAAAGTCATGTTTGTAAATAATCTTTTCCCATCATGATGCTTTTCAGATATCTGATTCCAAAGTGGTCTTTTGCTGAGGGCCTGAGACTACAAATGTGCCTCGAACACAGGGTCCAAATGAAAAATCTGCTGGGAGGACAGGAGCCAGATTCAGATATGAACAAAGGCTTGGAAGAGACTTTGTACATGTGGTGGAATGTGCATCCATCCAGCCTTGCATGTGTGCTCTCTCCCTCTTTTAGAGAGCCAGAAAATCTTTTGTAAAAACTTTTCCTTTCTTTTTCCTTCCAAAAATGGTTTACCACACACACACACATACACAAGAAATCTGGTGGGAATTCAAAAAGTCACTGTTCTAAGTTTCAAAGCCTGGCTGATAAGAATAATGACAGAAGAGAAAAAAAAAAAGTGAGAACTTTCATCCCAGCTTCTTGTAGGTTTGGATTAAAAATTGGAGGCTGCCATTCTCCAGGCATGCGCCCAAATAAACAAGTAACAAATCCCAGAATGACTTCAGGATGTGCTGAACATTCAATTCCTGTGCTAGTTAGCAGGACAAACAGGCAGCATGTGCTTTGGAACTCAGGCCACAAACTCTGAAAAGCCAATTTCTGACATCTTGGAGGAATGGCAGACATGGCAGGAATGGCTTTGGGGATGTTTCAAACTATATAGATTATTATTTTCTGAATCCTGGTTTTCCTCTTGCTTTCTCCTTATGACAAAACCACCTTGGTCAATGAGAGCAATCCAGAGCCCTGCCCATATCTTACCATGGACCAAAGGAGGCAAGTAATCCCCAGAAATTCCTGAATCCATGGTCCAAATCACTAACTATTAAAATGAAGGCAATACTTTCACAGATTTTCAATAAAAGTACAAAGTATACTGCAGAAATATGTTTCAAGAGGGGGAAAAAGACCCCCAAATATAGCTGATTCCCATTTTCACAATTAACACACATTTTAAAAGTCAGCCTCTACAGCCATGCAGCCCTGAAGAGCTCAAGGGTCTGTGGTTCAACTGAATCATTTGACTTTCAAGCAGAGGACATCTATTTTAGTTCATCAGACTTTCTAAAATTAACCGAGGTTCACAGCTTGGTAAAAAAAAATACATACTGAAAGAAGCCCTCTAAATCTGGATTGCATACTGATAATTAAAGTTCCATTTTCTGAAGGCTTTTCTCAGGGTTTTTTGCCTCTTTCCAGTAAAATCATAGAAAATGGAAAACTAACATTGAGAATAAGCTGAAAGGAGCAAGCTGACAGTTCTTAGTTCCACAGCTCTCAAAAATACTAAAGGATTGAACACAATGTCATGGTGAAAAAGGTGCAGCAGGATCTATTCTTGTCTTAAAGAAAAATAAGCTGTTAACAACAGAAATACATTTAGCCTTACAAAACCCCACCATTTAGTCGTATTATTATTAATATGTCTATTATTTACTGAGATCAGGGTGGTCTACCAAGCGATTCTTTAAATATAAATGATTCCTCATGACTCCACACAAGACCTGGCAGTCTGGAGGCAGAACTGGCTTTCCTTTAGCCTTTCAGTATGACACAGAATCCACCTGCTTGCATCCAACAGCTGAATCACAAGGACTTCTTTTTGGGGTCTTCATGCCTTTCCTTCCTCCTTCCCTCTGTGTGCACGTGTTATCTCTGTGTGTGTGGGGTACCGTTTAAGACTTCAGACTTCATAATTAAACTAATTTCTCTTGATGCACAGTCTCAGTTGTCCTTAAAAGCCTTAAATCACTTTTACCTTGTTTCCTCTCCCTTGGGTTTGTGCAATATTAGAGGCTCAACCAGAGCACAGATTTGTTGGACTGCAGGCTGAGGACAGAATTTAAGCAGCCTTGTTGTGAGTGAGACTAAGCAGTAATGCTTGTGGAAATGTGTCACATATCAATTAACATTTCCCCAGAGCCCTAACTTAAGCCAGGCCTGGGATCTTAGCACTGAGCAGCAAATCTATGGAGCCATTCATCTTCTTTACACCATAATCTCGTACATTCAACCTCCCCAATGCTCTTTTCCATCAAAAGAATTCCTATCAGTGGTACTTCCTCCTCTCTCCCACTTCCAGCTGAGGAAATCCTTCCTCTTCTCCCTGAAAATAAAACCACATTCCTGTCCTGCCTGCTCAGCAGAGCCACGGCCAGGCTCAATTCTACCCTCTCAGGAGCTCTGGGTACTCCCTGCTCTATCTCTAACTGCTCTGGCCTCTGTCATTTCCCAGCAATCCAACACATCCACTGTCTTACTGCTCATTTACAGTTACAAATTTGTTTTCATCAAGGAAGATTAACCTTTTCCACATGTGGGGAAGGTTTCTGTCCTGCAGAGGAACAGTATGAGCTGTTTTATTTTAACTTCGTCACTCAGCTACAGATTTTCACCACCCTAGTTTTTCAGTGCATTCATAAACTGCATAAATTTCAAAGATTTTCCCACAATAAACTACTACAGCTGAATTCTATTTGTGCCCATGGTTTCCTGATTGCCTTCTTTTCTTGTTTTCACTTTTTTCAACAACGTGGCTTAAGATGGTCCTGTCAAGGTGTTTTTCATTTATTTCAACAATCTGACTCCTACAACATCTGGTTTGATTTTCCACTAAAGCCCTTCACAGGGGCATATAAGCTTTATAATTAAAGTTAATAAAGGTGAACAACTGTGAAGTCAGAAATGGAAGAGGAGAATACTAAAACAGGCAAGGAAAGGACAGAAAAATACCAACAGCAATATTACTTCCCAAATTTGAATAACCACAAATTCCATTCATCCATCCATTATGTGATCAGTGTTATGTCCATGTCTCACAACTACAACTCAGAGAAATTTTGCCTTAACAAACTTAGGTTACAGATTCTTCTCTGTGCTAAAGACATCAATCCCTTACATCTTTTACATCTTCTTGAAAAATCCTAAAGTATATATTTATGTCTGATTTGGTTTGGTCTTCAGGTTTATGTTGTATAGCAAATTGTAGCACAATAAAGGGTATTGATTTTATCTATACAATTTATGTACAGTGGGATAAGAAAAACAAATGTACATAATTTGCAAATTTGTTCAGGCATAAGGTTCAAAAACAAAGATGCAAACACAGAAAAATATTTCTACTAGTCTGCACTACTTAATTTAGATGTTCATATGAGAAATAACATTCATGGGGCAAGTGGAAGTAGCATTTATGTGCAGTATTATAAGCCACAATCACTTTAAATCCTGTATTTCCACACTCATTAAACCTCTGCTCAGAGGAGTCCTGCTGATAAAATATGATTTGGTTCTTTTATAGCAATATCATTACCCGATGATTTTGAAAGAACCTTATTTCTCAAAGGGGAAGGGGAAGTGAGATGTGTTCCCTGGGAAGGCACGAGGCAGCTCAGAGGAGCCAGGCCCAGCTCACCTGGGCTTATTTAGTGTAGGAAAGGGGAATGAACACACCCAGGTTGGGTCTCTGGTTTTGACAGAAACACTGAATTACACAGGGGCAATCCTGATGTGGAATTTTCAGGTGCTTACTAAAAAAAAAAAAACCCTAACATATTCAAAACCCAGAAACATAACTTTGATCCTTTTTTAGAGAATTATTCATGTCTTAACAGCCCAGCTGGTCACCAGGAGTCATCATGACACCCTTGTACTCTTCTGGACTTTTTCAAAACTAGCAATTCAATTTCACTTTCCCGTATTTTCCAAAAGTGATGAAACTCCTGCTTTTCCTGCTGCCATTAATTTCATAGCACCTAGCAGATAGAGGCTCAGTGGGCTCTACATCATTCCTGAAACTCATGTACGATAATCCCCAGAGCTCTCAGCAGTCATGCTAAACCAAAAACATGCACAGAAAAGTAATATCTCCTATTTCTGTGTACCAAAAACTGTTGCTGCTGGTGTAATTTGTATTTATGCTACTTTATCACATAGTGCTGACAGGGCTGCAATAGCCCAACTCAGCACTGCTTTGCTATTTCATTTTTGAGAAATGATTCCAAGAGATTTGGTGCCTTATTATGGCTTCATTAGAGAGGAACAAAAAGACATGTAACTGTCTAACAGCCTGTAGGGCTTTCATAGCATGGAGATTGCTGGGATAGAAATGCTTGAAAGTACTCCTAAAATGGCCAGATGCAGCCCCAAATTCCCTTTATGGAGAATAAACTCAGAACACTTTTTTCATTATTTCCATCCTATAGGAATAATGCAAAACCAGGTGCAACAGAAGCAAGAGTTCTGACTTGGATTAATAAAGTCATAAATCAAAGTTTAAACTAAATACCCATTCCCATCTAAATGCTGCAAAATTCTAGTGCTTGTTGAAGTGTAATCCTTCTTATTTGTGCTTTGCTTTTTTTCTTTTTTATTTTTTTTGGGGGGGGCATGGAACCTCCATTTTCCAGTGAGAGCCCATGGAAATGCAGGATGGTGTTTGTGCAGCTTTGTGTACCTGGATTCAGCCAGGTGAGACAGGATTTCCTCTGTGTGCAGGTGCATTTTTCCTGGAGGGCACTCAGGAATGATGTGCACATTCATAGTATGATTTCCCTATGTATCTAAAGATGCTGAGAATTGCAAAATATCTTATACAAGGATATAATGATGTCTTTACATCTTTCCTTCCAACAATTCTTTTTCTTACACCAAAAAACAGTGTTCTGTTCATAAATCATGTTTTAGAGACTTGAACCAGATTTGCAAAGCCAACAACAAGGTTTTGATGCTCTGAATTCTCTATATCAATCCCCACCCTATTTCTTCCCAGCCAGGCTGTATGACCAACACTATCACTGAACCTTCCTTTTTACATGGAACTGCTTTCATTCCCTCATTTTTGGGATGAAATCATCAGTGTAGCTGCCTCTGCAGCAGCCTCTCTGAAGCTGATACAGCTGGGGGTGTTTGGCCAGGCTCTCACCAATATAGATAAGAATTCCTCAGATTATTTTACCCTAAAAGCTGGTGAACCTCTTTTCTCTTTAGGCTCCAGAAAGTAACAGATGCCAACCAAGTCCAACGTTCAGAATTACTGGAAACTTCTCATCCTTCTAAACCATTCTTGCATGAAAAGTATTAAACATGAACCCCTCCCAAGCATGTTCCAGCACAGAACTGCAGGGCTTGAACAGCAACAGCAGCAGGAAGCTCAAATGTCCTGGTTATCTGCAACATCCGTGCAGGAAGAAGATCAAAGCAATATATGAAATGGCAATTTTTAAAAGACACTGATGGAGGGGGAGCCATAACAGTCCTAAAGAGTTCATTACACCTTACATGTGCACTTAGAATGTTTATGAGTCTCTAGGCCTGAGTAAATGACCCAACACTAAATAAAAGGAAGCAGTCAGAAAGCTGTCATTGTGATCTACTACAAATTTCAACCTCATTTAGATTTACCCACTCCTCATACCTCAATTCAATTCAATTCAAAAGAGTCAAAATCCTTCTATAACCTTGCCTTCCATAATGGAATAAATCAACATGCAGGATTTAACTGAGGGGAAAAGGGAACAAGACCAACCATGCTATAAGGATTTAGGAAGGAATGACACAGAAAATATCTGTTTCTGTATATGTATAGTCACCAGAGAATAATGGCCATTTTGAAATAAAAAAATTAAAAAATAGTATTAATACTAGCAACATCTACTACAGGGGCAGGCACAACAATGTTTGGCCACAGTTAGAGAAGGGTTTAATTATATCCAAGATTTAAGTCTTGATTCCATGTAATTCACATGAAAGGCTTTCTACTGTTGGGGTGTTTAAAGTATCAATCTTGCTTTAATGAGCAGGTAGAGTCTATCCAGACAATACCCTTGTGCTGAAAATAAGTTTTAATTTTCTGTTTTATTCATACATTTTTTAAAGCATTTTGAAGTATAACTGTTCAAGTTGCATGTCAAAGTGACCGGCTGGTATTGTAGAAAGGGCATCTAATTGCAATTGCATTGGATCAGCTCTTCAGGAGCTGGCCCTGCCCTCCCACCAGGGATGGGCTCACGTTTGGGTCTGCACTGATGGGTCTGAGCTCTCAAGGTCTGTGTCTACCTTCTCTCTCAGCCTGGTTTTTGCCAGGAGGGCTGTGCAGACCTCAGTGCTAATCAGGGACTACAAACCAGCCAAGGAAAGCTGTGCAAACAAGCCAGGGCAAGAGAAAGCCTTTCTGCTTGCCTTGGCCAGGAGTAAATGATGAGTACTCAGGTGTGTTATGTATCAAACCCCAGCAGGCTACTGACACCCCGAACTACAACAGAACAAAAAATCCTTAGCTAGAGGCAGAAATCACTGTACATGTGACAGAATGAATGGCCCTTCTAACAGGCATTAAAAAATTAAGTTTCTAATACAGTGCTTTGGAAGCAGCCATTTACTTTATCTGTACATTTGGGAACACATTGAGGAGCAGCTTTTCAATCTGAAGGATCAAATCTGACACAATTCATCAGACAATAACAGTGAAATCAAAAAGACAGTAACTGGAAAATGTAATCCTCCCCTGAAATTCTCCTCAGCTCACCATCTGCTTCCATTCTATTACATCCCACTGGGGACTCACTGTCTTGCAACATCTCCTCTGGGTGGAATTGCCACAGATGTAGCAGGCAGGGCTGATAGCTCTGCTGCAGGACCCCAGCCAGGTTTTGGGGGACACAAAAGGCAGCCTGCACCTTCCCCAGGCAAAGGACTCAAGTGTCTCACACCAGGAACAGGGAACCCAAACCCAAAACATCTCAGCAGAGCAAAACTGCTGCTCACAGAAAGCTGCCAGGTTTTCCTGGAGTGAAGCAGCAGGATTGAGCCACCACGATGGAAAATTTACATGCATTTAACTGCAGAGGTTATTTCCTCAGAATGCCCTCAAATACAAGCAGTTCCCGCAGTTGTCAGAACTGTTTTGCTGACACAGAAATGCATTGTTGGTGCCTAAGACGTGTATGGAACCACTGTGACAGGAATTTCTTTGAAGGAAAGTGCTCCGAGCCATCTGGGAAGAATAGCAGCCAAGCAGTGCTGACTGAAATGCTATTTTCAGTCTTCCACAACTCCACCAGACTAAAATGGTGGAAATGCTATTTTAAAAATATATAATCCCTACAGCACAGAGAGAACAGGGAATGCTGAGATCTATCAATTATTCACTCTACTTTAGGACATTGCTATCAACCCAAATGCTTTATCAAAGGTTATTCTTTATATTTTAACTTACCCCTACCTATACTTATTGTTGTGTGATGTATGCCATACACCTCACAGCTCTGAGAGCTTGGAGGGAAAAAGAATCTGTGTTTTCCTGTTAATTTGTTCTTGGTTCTCTACAATTCAAAGTGCATGTTCTTTGAACAGGATGTGTAAGTGACCATTTCTGCTCCTAAAGAGAGTCTCATCAGCAACAAAGGAACAAAGATGAATCTGTTTAACTTATTCATCTGAGTTTCAACTGCAGCTGAGTTCAGTGTGGCAGAAACAGAATCCTGAATGCCCCAAGCATCTTGAATTGAGTTCAACTGTGAGCAGGAAATCTGAATCATGCCCAGGTGAAGAACAGAAAGCTTTTGTAAGTAAAGCTTCCTATTATTTTAGGTACTCAATGTTCATTCCAATGACTTATCAGACAAGGTGTTCTACCCAAAAAGAGAAGTGTTGTCCTGGTGTGGGAGAGCTCCTTTGCCCTCCAACCCCATTTTGACAGAACTTTCCCCCTCTCAGCTCCAGCCCAGCCATGCACACAGGTGTGGCCTCACCTTTCCTGCCCCAGCAGCCCTGGGGGGCCAGCTCACATTGCTGAAGTCAGATCTGTCTGGAACAGTTTCTCCCATTAAGCCACAATCCTTTGGGAACTGGCAATTCCTGCCAGTGTTGTGATAATGCTGATTAGGGATTGATTCAGTACTGAATACAAGCTGCCTGCAATGGCCCATCCTTGCTGAAACATGGAAGCACCACACTTCGAGCAGAATTTATAATGACCCTGTCCATCACATTGGCTCCAAATCCTCCCATTTTTAGACAATGACAGCTTTTAAATTCTGTTAGGAGAATCATTACTTCATACCTTGAAAACAGCAAATCATAAAACGTTGTCAGCAATCATATATTATATGCCACAAAGGAGTCTTCAAGGTATTAACAAAAAATGAATTTACCTAAAACTTCTCAATTTTTTTCCTGGTCAAGTTTTTTTATTATTACTAAACTGAACTCTCATGATCACTTCAAAATATATTAATTAATTTAAAGCCAGGCAAAGGAAAGAAATTCATGTTACTATTCATATTTTAAAATATATTATGTGTTAAAATTCATTTGGTCTTTTACTGAAATGCCAGAACATCGAAATGCTGAAATGCTTTCACCTCATTTTTGCAAAAGGTCATGTTGATTTTTCATGATGAAAAGTTCATACCTTCCCACTTAGCAAAAATGGGAAATACAACAGAAACAAAATATGTTTAATGAGGAACTTCTGATGTACTGAATTCATGTTGTCTCAGACTGGGCAAACTAAAGCAGAAACAAACAGTTCTTTACAACAGCTGGCAAGGATCTTAACATGTAAGAAAACCAGGAAAATCCTGAAACCTTTACAAGTCCATTTGAAAACCCCTCCATCAGATTCATTTCAGTTTCTTGGAGTCTAGAAGCCTCCAGGGATTTTGGACACATTAAAAGCCTGTGACAATGCATCAGTTTAGACAGATTTGGAATGAACATAGATTTTTTTTTCCCGCATCATTTATTCTACTCTAAGGTCTCTCTTTAATTTCTCACTGAGTGATGAACATGCATCTATTGAGCCTCAATGTCTGATAGGATATTACCTTTCTTACTTTGCAATGCAAATGCAATAAAGCATTAAGAATGTACTAAATAGACGGTTCTAAATACAAGAAGGTTTGTTGTATCTGTTATTTTTCTGACAAATTATTTTTGTGAAATTATTATTCTGCTTGTGTAACGCAAAGCATGATTATATTAAATTAATTGGGAAACAATGTTTTGTACTTGCACATTTTCAGTATTTTATTTCCTTCATAAATAAGCTTTGGGAAACTGTTTAAGCACTGGAATACCTCACAAACAGCAGCTTTCCCCATTCACATTCAGGAACAGTTCTTCCAGGAGGACCATTACCAGAATGACTCGCCTTGGTTTTAGCAAATCCATTTTAACCTAAAAACAAACTCACTGCTTGGAATTTCAAAACATCCTGGCACAATGGGGTTTTTTATACATTTCAAATTCCAGTATGCTGTGGTTTCCCACCTCCTCCTCCCACTGCTGCTGTGCTGTAAATCAATTAAATGTTTGTCTCCCAGCACCACCCCTTCAAACAGGTTTGATCGAGCCAATGGCCACTACCCTGAGAATGCTTGTTGTCTCCACAGCCAGGAATAGGGAAAAATCTGGAATGTGGAATATCTGGAATGTCAAATATTGTCGTCAGTGGGAGCCTACCCAGAAGGGATCCCAAGTCTGTGGCAGCACAAGCCCCTGTGACTGACAGTGTGAATGTTCCTGGAAACTGCAGCCCTGAGGGCATGGAGATGCCTAGATCCATCACGGCACTGCAAATTGTCAGGTGCCTGAATGGAACTGTTTATAACCTTGCTGTATGATCATTCCAGCGGCACAATGCTGGGAGCACCTCATTAGCTTATGAAGATTTTTATGTTAATGAGCCCCACCTCTCCTGAGCAGGACTCCCAGTCACGACTGCTCCCACCCACCTGGATTTTGGGACATTCTCTGTTCCACTAAAGGTAACAGCACTGGATTGTTATGGGATATGATGTTGTTCACCTGTCCCATTGCCCAGGAGTGTCACCACACAGATCCCCTGCCGTGGTTGCCAATAACTGGATTTTAATGAATTGTTCATGCCACCAGGAAGGGTCCTGGAGATGTGAGGGCTCAAAAGCTGCCGTGATATCCAGTCAATGCCAGGTGTCACCTACTCAAGATCAGTGCAAGGATCCACATCCACTGTCCCAGGCTTTGATCTTACCAGAGATACCCTCTTACAACTTCTTTCCCACTTGCAATAACAAGAAAAACAGAGCCCATCATCTTCACACATTTCCCACTTATAATTCACCTTGGCTGCAATGCCCTTCCCAGTTAATAAAACTGAGACTGGATATGTGTTACGACTCCAGCCACATCATCTTGTCATCTCTTATCTTAGATTTAGATCAGAAGCTTTATGAGGCAATGTCTGTGTTTTTGGGCTGAGTTTATACAGTGACTGGTGCACAGGCTTAATTCAAAACTGTGGCTCCTAGGAATTGTCACTAGTGATAAAAACAGCTGTCTTAATGAGCATCCATTATCAATAATATCATTAGTGTTATTCTCTGATAGATGTCATCATTTCAAAATCAATGTCAGGCGATTATTTTAAAATATACGCTGGATAGATTATTTTCTAATAACCCTACAAACGTGTGTCTTGGTCAAACAAAGAGACAAATTCAGCTCCAGCTAAGCATGAAATACTCTGTAATGTTTTCATTATGAGGTTACATATGAGGCTGTTCATTAGACAGACTAAATAGGTAGATGATAAATAAAAATTGAAAGAGAGAAATGCTCAGGATAAACTCAGCAGAGCTTCTAGTTTTTCTCTGATAACCAGACTTTGCAGCCTTCCTGGATTCCTACAAGACCACTGCTGCCCTTTACAGCTGTGCCAGGCCAGGCCAAACAGCTGGAGCTGTCCAAGCAGTCCCCAGGTCAGAGGGGGATGCTGCCTTTTGCCCTCCCTAGGTTTGGGGTCAGGGTCTTTCCCACGAAGACCAGCTTTGGTTTGTGGCTTTAATGAAAACCATTTCACAGTTATTAACTAATTATTGTTCTCTCTTGGATTATTGGTTTAAGTGCAATTAATTGACGGCTAATGACAGGAAAGCTGGTATAAAAAATGTTGTCTCCTTTGTGCTATCTGCACTCTCTCCCATGGAAGCAAGCTGGGTTTGCCACCTATTTCTTCCAGCTAAGTAATGATCATTTTGAAAGAGCATTACCAGTGTTTCTGGGCTATATATAGAGATACACGTGTAGCTGTGCATTAGGCACCATCAGTGCGCTTCTTCCTTCACTTATCATTTCTACCATGAAAGAAAAAGATGAGGATAATATATACAGAGCATTTAAGAGTATTTGTTTCCCCTGAATGCACTCATTTTGGTGATATTCATCATCATTAGGCACAAGGTTTGCTTCCATTCCTTTTTATTTTGGTGAAGAAAGCTTTCTCCCCAGCAGTATTTGCACTTGTACAGATTTGGATCCTCCCACTGGTGGAAGCTGTACGTACTAGCTGGATTCAATGAGTGAACTGAAATTACAGAAATATGTACATAAATATTCATCTCTTTTGGCTGTTTTTACCTCCTTTCCCCTCAAAAAAAGGCTGAGTGCTGTAGTCAGTGCATTAAGGCACACTGAGCAGGGATGGGGAGGAATCAGGTATCAACTTCCCAGTCACTAAAGCCATTGCAGTGACCTTGTCTTTCACAGAAAAGAGCTGGGGACACGTTAATGCTTCAATCAGCTGCTTCTTTACCATCCCAGGGACAGAATGTCTCCTGGTGTGAATGATGTGCAGCCTGTGCATTGCTCTGGTGACGATGGCATTTTGCTTTCTCTGCTTTTACAGGAATTAGGAGCATAGAGAGGTGTCCCTCCTAGAAATTAAGCTATCTAACAACTTGGGGTTTGCTTTGTGATTTTTTAAAAGGTGTAAAATAAGTGAAACCAAATATCCCTTTTTCCTTAACTAGCAGCTATTATCTCTGTATCTTGTTGAATAAGAAAAATTGCAGAGCTCATTCTCTCATTGCTCTACCAGAAACAGGCACCTGCATACTACTCAAGATAAGTAGGATAGAAAATTATTTCCATGTTTCTACATATAAGTAATTTGGGATTAAAGTTGCATTTATCATCATTGAACATGACAGTGTCTCTAGTGGTCATTCTTACTAGACAGTGACAGCAGTCTAAATCTAGATGTTATTAGTGTAAGAAAATGCCCATTTTTACCCAGCTCTGCAGTGAGAACTCTGTGAAGGGGGCAGAGGGGATGGAGTGCAAATTCATGGCAGCCTGGAGCATCCCATGTCACGAAGGACACCCTCATGTACTGTTTGTGTAGGGAGAGGGACAGGCCTCCCTTGCCCTTCCTTTGCAGCATTAAATCCATTTGTTACAACTGCAGATTGCCCTTTAGATGCACACCTGCACCTGGGCATTAAACTTGTCTTCTTGAAGTACTCAGTTCCAAAAAGAAATGAAAGTACAGTGACTGCTGCAGTGCTCTTGGGTGGTTCATTTTTGAAAGTTCCATTGTGTTGGCATAAAATATATCCATGACCTCTGAAAATTTCCTGAACACTGAATTGAAAATGAAAATTCCCATTAGAAAAAAAAACAAAACCAAAGTTGTATCTGGTTCTTCTGGAAGTAACTGATGCAGTGAGATTAAATGATTTCACCAAAGACAAGTCAGGTCACTCCCTTTAGACCCTTAGTATGTCAGGAACACATTTCATTTTGTGTCATCACCTACAATGGTTCACAAGGACACATGACAAGGTAATTTAAGGAATGTTATTGAAAATTTTCAGAGTAAGGAGCCTCAACATGTTTTCAAAATGCAGGAGAGTTAGATGCTTAACACATACCTTGATCTGGATTTCCCCTATGAGAAATTGAACAATTAGAGGACAAAAAAACCCAAAAAACATTAACAGCCATTCACTGTAATTGTGGACTGGAAATTAAAATGCCTTTGAAAATAAAGATAGGTCAGGTGATCTGTCTGTACTGTGCCTCCTATTTTGGTAGGAGGATACCCATTATTATCCAGCAACACTGGAAAAAGGTTTTTCTCCCACTGGCTCTATCAGATTACACCCCTCCATCACTTCTTCTCTTCACTTAGTAATGGCTGTGTTTGGGCAAACGCCTGCAATAAAACAGCTCCTCTTTACAGAGCAAAACAAACAACACATGGTAAATTTAATACAACCAATCATCTCCCCCTCCAAACGACTTTCATTGCATTTGCTCCTGATAGTAAGTGACAGCTGTGTTTAACGAGCTGGAAGAACAGGTCAATAAAATAAATAAATAAACATATATATATATCTATAAGCATGTTGCTGAAGTGTCTATTCCATATATGCAGACATTAAGGCAGCTCATGGTGTTTTACCCTCCTGCACGATTTTATCATAATGACAGAGCACCACAGGTTCCATCAAGCAAGATTGAAGATTATTTCCTCACACAATATTGCCAGTAATTCCTGAGTATTTAAAATGCATTCTTCAGATCTGTAGATTGGTTGAGATGATCAGAGACCACCCCAAGGATGTCCTTGCCTGGCTCTGTGGAGTTCATTACCGAAACACGAGCCCCTTGCCAGTCCCAATACTGTGTTCCTGCTACTTCCCAAGGAAGTTATCTCTTGGAATTAGCTGCTCTGCACATTCTAGTAGTGCAACTAAATGTTTCAAAATTATAAGCCTAGAGGGGTGAGAAGCTGCTAAACCCAAATAGTTTTGAGAGCTATTCCTAGGGAACACTGTAGCATTTTCCTACTGTGGAAAACCCAAGGCATTCCTACACAGTTGCTGTTGGTGGCAGAACTCACCACCAAGGATTTGCCTGACACCCCCCAGCATTTATAAGACCCAACTTCCTCCTTGGTTGTTTATTCTCAGATCTTCTCTTAGCCCTGGAAATTAAGGTTTTGTTAAATTAACGTACTCAAGGAAAAAAAAAAAAAAAAAAGACAATACAGGCACAAGGTTACAATGTTAGTTTAGTGCTTAAAGAGCATTTGAACATCATTAACGCAATCAAGGGTATTCTCCAAACTGAGAGAATGTGAAATGTTCTCAACCAAGAATCCACGAGCACAGCTCAGACTGACAGCTCAGAGCTTCCAATTGCATGCTTAGAAAGAATCCTGACAATAAAAATCCTGACTATAAAGTGCCTAAATAACTACAGCAGATAATGATCCTCAGAGCAGTGTGCAGACATCTGGGATTGTGACTTGAAAGAGTCAAACTTCTTGCCTCTATTCTTTCATGTTCACACACAGGCCTGAAAAAGCTGAGTTGATCCTTTCTAAAGTGAAGTTAATGAATTAAAGTCTAACAGTGAAGAAACTATTAAGCACTAAGGAAAGGATCAGAGCAAATGATCCAAATGCTGTCTCTGTAGAGAGTAAAGGGAATGGCTAATTAGCTGTGGCTTGGCACCCTAACACAGAACCAATCAGCACACCCTAGGTTTGCTTTCTGACCAAAACTATGCCTGAAATGTTCATAAAAAAATAAAATTTGTCACATGCTGAATGAAATGACTGAGTCCTCAAAGCCTGGTGGTCTGTCACCTAACAGAGACCACCATTAGATTCCAGGAGACAATCTTGGCACCACATTAAGTACAACATAATGCTCCAGGTGGAGAATATGCAGATTTTGATTGTCTGCATAGAAACAGTATTCCCCAAAAAGCTCAAAAGGTGCAGGTCGTAGTAGATCAGCAGTCACCTAATCCAGCCCTCAACAATATTAGAGAAATTAAATTAATGCTTATTTTATTATATATGGAGTCAATTCTACCAGAAATGGGGGCTTACCCAAAGTTTGGACACTGGGTACAAGAGGAAAAGCCAGGAAAATGGCCTCCCTTACAAACCCCAGAGTGCAGTACACACAGCACTACAACTCTGTTCTCATCCCTCCCAGCTCTGCCTCAGACTCACAACAAGAAATTGAAGATTCTTTTAAACTCATTTTTGGAAGAGAGCAAAATCTCCCAGAGATGGTTTTAAATGTAATTGTTTGTGAAGAACATTAGGACCCAGACGCAGCAGTTTAAAGGCAAGCAAACAGCTTCCAATTTACTTTGTAGCCTATTGTGATCCCAGGCTGCTGAGACAGAAACTTCTGCACTCCAGCATTTCTGTGGAAACAGTGGCAAGAGAGAGTTTTAGGCACTCACATTGATGGTGAGCAGTGGGGGTGTGGGAGGGAGGGGAAATCTCCCTGTCTCCCCTGAGCAGAACAGCTCCTGAGCCCCCAGTTTGTGTCTCCAAACCTCCCAACATGATCTGACACCCTCAATATTGATGAAGCATGGGACATTAATAAAGTGGCAAACACATTCCAAAGAGCAAAACTATTTGGGGTTAATTCCACTTCTGTTTTACAAACTCACCAGGTTAAAAACAGCCCAAACAACCTTCTTGAATACTGAACAGCTTCCAATGAGGTTTCAACAGAAATTGAGCAGAATTCCATCACTCTCAGAGGAACGGTGGGGAGCTGAGCAATCAGAAAACCAGTTTCTTACCTAGAAAAATGGACTGATTTCCCTCTCTTTGAAATCTCTTCAGGTAGCCTATGGACAGTCCATCCAGATACATGATGATTTTCTTGCATGTGTTATGTTTGCATGCAGAATTTGAGTCTTGAGCTCAGAATTGCTTTGAAGCTCCCACAAGGACTCTGTAATCTTGTTTTAACAGTTTTTCTTTTTTTAAATTCCACATCCCAGTGAAAGTCAGTTAAATCAATCTGGGGTTCTATAGTCAATGAAAATTTTCAAACTTCACTTGGAACAAGATGAGAAAATCATGTACTGGTGGCATCTTTTGTTTTACTTGTCACATCTGTAAAAACCATGTCTCTTAATTTGACTCTACAGTACTTGAAAAGGCTCAATTATTTCAATTTATATCTCAGCAAAATTCAGACCAGGACTCTCTATTTGTTTTGCCATTTAGCACCTACACAGAATTTTGAGGTGTATCTTGAGCCACTTCTCCAGTAGGAATGCAATTTAATCACAAATATGGCTTTGGTTTCTGGTCTTAGCTCTGACCAAGGCACTTCAATGCTGTGCAGAGTTCATCTACCAAGTACCTGAACTCTGTAGGAGCCAGTGCCTTCTTCTTGGTTTCCTTCATGGATAAAATCTATTCCATTTAAGACACTTTTGCAGAATTTGGTGCATCTCATGGCAGCAGTATATTATATACTATTGCTGATATTGGGAAAATAACAGAACTGCCAGACAATAAGCATTTTTACTATCTAATTGAATATTTTTTGACAATCAGTTAGTAATTCCTTGTAAATTACAAAACTGAGATTTATCATGCTAAAGGATGAAATGAAAGTGTTTGACACAGAATATTAAACTACCAAATAAAGTTAACTAGCCAGTTTTCATGAAATAGCAGGGAGGATTATGATGTAAAGAGCAAATTCAAGAATTTGCCTTATAAATTCAAGAAATTTTCTCAATAACATTCTGAATTGCAATCTCAAGCTTTGATAGCTCAGTCATTATTCTTAACCCGAATTTCTTCATTCACAAAGCTTTTAAAATCAGAAGTGGGCAAAACCCACAGTTTTCCAGTGGATATAGACATATAAATCAGTAGTTGCTCTGTTACTCAGCCAGGCAACGTTTCCCCTGAAAGAAATGAGAAAGAATGCTTTGCCCTTCTATTTTAAAACAGGAGAGCAATGGCTAAAAATTAAAATCTCATCTATTGCAGTGTTCCAGAAATTATCTAAAATAATCAAAATCCCAACAAAATTCTGTGATTTCAGAGTAGAATTTCCTAACCTATCCAGTTGGTTCAATGCTGGGAAAGTAAAAATATTACATTGTAGCCCCAGGTTGCCAATGCACCTCAGTTCTGTGCACATGAACTTTGAACATTTGTTTAGCCAGAGGTGTGTACTTGAACAGCGATTTAACTTCTTTCCTCGGTGACTTGTAGTGCATGGCTATCACAGACAGAATAAAATCTGCCTGATTAAGAAAACTCTGGAGGGCATCTCAAATTCTTAGTCTCCTAATGACTCTTATAATTTTAAAAATGAGATTAAAAAGTTAAAGAAATTATAAAAAATGAACCACCTTACAATGTGTTCTTTTATTGGGTCTTTGATTAAATGAAATCTGAGAAGGGATGACCCATGAATAATTGTCAGTTCATTTTAAAACCTCTACCCTTTCCATCTTGCTATTCAGTCTCCCTGAACTTCTAAAGTGTTTAATTAAAAAAAATGATTGGACCAAATCTTTAAAATTGTTCTATAGACCTTGAATGCTGAAACAGAGTAAGTTGCCAGCTACCTTATTCCACTTATCCACAAAAGAGTAGAAAAAAAATCACTCAAAAATTACTATTTTTTTCAAATAGAACTTTCTCTGCATTATCCTCTGATGGAGACAGCTGCTGTTCTGCTTGGCAGTGAGCAAATTCTGATTGCCACGAGTGCATTTGTTGCATCAAAATATTTGATGACTTAGTTTTACCCGTTTCTCTACTCTGCCAGAGTGAATAGAACTGGTTTCAGTGTTGCTCAGGGTGTGACAAGGTGGTGACAAGGCTGGTATTGGTTGGACCCAGTTTTAGAGATTTTTCCAATCTGAATGTTTCTGTGAATAGGAGCTGTGATCAGTCAAAAAAAAAAATGGTTTCCCACATTGTCTGCCATGGGATCCATCCAGCAAGGCACAGCTCCAAGAATTCCTGCCCTTGCTCAGCCCAATGGCATCAGGCACAAGGCTCAGAGTTTATTTCTCATTAACATTTCTGACTAACCCAACTCAGTGTCTTTCTGCAACCCAAGTGCAAAGAAAGAATTCCTTTTGAGGAAGATGGTGTTGCTACTCTAACAGCACATTGATAATTATCTCTAATTATTATTATTATTTTCCATTTTAGGGAATTGGAACTTGAAAGTTGACTTAAGAGCTCTGGTGGCTGTAGAGAATGAGAAATGCCAAGTTAGAGGGCAGCTGCAGTTCTAGATCATACTGTGCTCAATTGCTTAAGCACACCCTTGAGTTCATGAATTGTCCATTAAAATTGAATGCATTTATAAAATACCTTAAAAAACCCTACATGTGTAATCTTTCCTCAGCTCAAGGATGGCCGGTTCTAATCAATGTCACTGTAGAGCCCAAGCTGTATTGTTTATTTAAGTATTCCAACTATTTCCCTTTCAGATAGCAGTACATGATGTTTTTCTTATTTTCTTTGTTTACTTCTCTTTCTGATTCACAGTTTCAAGACCAGTAAAAATGAATATATTATCTACACTGGAGGATCTCTTTTGTTGTCTCCCTCTCCCTCCCTCTGTGAGAATGTTAATTCTGCTGCCAGGTCAGCTCTGGCGATCTGATGCCAACTCCCCAACCTCTCTCTATCTCCTGATAATAATTTTTTAAACAATAAAGATAAAACCCATTGTAAAACATTTTTGTAAGTGCCCAGGAAAAAAAGCCCATATTTAAATTGCTGCACTGACTTGAAAGTTCAAGGAAGCAGAAAGAAGATGATTATGCTCCTTTATTTTCAGATTTTGATATCCTGGCAGGCATACTCTGACACTGCAAACATGCTCTGCCTTATAATGCTACACTTAGTGATGAAATTTAAGGACATTTTAAAAGTTACATAAGGAGATTAATTGACAAGAAACTCAAAACACTGTCTTTGTAGGCTTTATTTTATTGCTAAGTTTAATTAATGTTTCCTTCAACCTTGATCTAGATAATTCTGTCCCTTGGGAGGAGGATGAGGGGAAATCGTTCAGCAAAAAAAAAATTAAAAAAATCTACAGCTCTGAAAAATAAACTTTTAATTAAGACCAAGAAAACCCAACCAATCACAAAATCTAAACTTAAGACAAAGATAAAATGGAGTAATTTGCATTTTCTAGAGTAACTTCGCACTATCTGCAATCAATGCACAGGGTGTCTGAATGCCAAATTTATTCAAACAATGCAAAAGTGTTCAGCACAAAACCCAACAGTGAATTTTAGCTAACACCTTAAATGTCTGTTCTTGTGAGAACTGGGGTCTGAAATCTCCATCAATCCACGCATAGATGAAAGTGCTTGCAGTTTTAGATGATCAGGAAGCTTTCAATTAGAACTGCAGTGAGCTCAGAGAAATGTTGAAGAAGGCCACACTCAGTGGCACTCATAGCTATGTGTCACAGGGGTAGCAGGAGATGCCAAGGCAGGAGTGCCAGAGCAGAGATAGCATTTACTGATAATTCCTTGCTATTTGCAACCTCAGGCCTTCCTCACATTTCAGTGTCCTGACATTTAACTGACCTTGACAGATTTCTCTTGCATGAATTTGTCCAGTCTCATTTTTAATCTATGTAAACTTTATCAACCATGAAATCTGACAGGAAGAAATTCTATGGCTTAATTAGAGGTTGTGTTAATCAGCAGCTCCTTTTGTTTTGAAGCCACTGCAGCAGCAGCCATCTCCTTTGGGATGTCCTAACCCTTGCAGGGGAAGAGACAATGAACTCTCCTGATCTATTACTGCTCTCATTTCCACTCAGGTGTTGCAGATCTTTGTCATAAACTTTCTCAGTCACCCTTTTCTAGGCTGGAGAGCTCTTTTTGTGGTACCTGATGTAGAAGCTCACACATTACATTGTTCACACAATGAACAGGTGTGGGACTGTTTGCTGTCTTCATGTAGACTCCACACTCATTCCAAGTTTAACTAAATTCAGCTGAAGGAGGAAAATAAAGCCTGATCCTGAGGTTCAAGAGAAGCCAATGTGGTTAAGGGCAGGTTGTGCTCAACAAACCTCCTGGAGCCCTCTGAAGATATTACTGCAGTGACAGATTACAGAAATCTTGTGCTTGTCCTGCAGTCGGTTCTTCCAAAAGCATTTGGATAAAATCTGCATCAGAGGTAAATGGCCAGGAATCCCAGACTAGATGTAAAAATAGGGCACTGGATACAGAAGTAGCAGTAGGACAGAAGGAGGGAAAATCTCTATACATCTGCACAGCCTGGTCCCTCTCATGGTGTGACACCCAGCCCTCCCTGGAATACATCATTTATGGGACACCAGAGAACTCAGGCACTGCAGAATCAGCAAAGAACAGCCTCTGCAGGAAACTGCTGATTAATTTTATCTGATTGAAATTAGAGGAGCAACGAAAGCAAGGTGAGCAAACTGTAATTACTGTGGCAAAGCAAGCTCAACGTACCTCCCTGAGTGGGGCTCAGCAAGGACACAAATAATGCATTTCTACCACTTCTGTAAGTCACTAAATATGTGTCAAAAACATGTTTCAAGAACTTATCCACCCATTTCCAACAGCCAGGTCTGTGAGTTCATGGCATGGCACTACTTTACACATGGATCTGATAAACATTTCCTCTAAAGGGCCTCAAAGCAGCCAGCAAAAATACTAAAAATACATCAGATTTTCTTTCTGGTGTATTTTTATTGCTATCACTAGAATGTGTGAGAAATACATGTATTTTTCTCACACACTCTGGTATTCTAATATGAAGATATCAAGGCAACCATACTTTTTTTCTTTTTTTGCACAAATGAGGAAAATCTAGCAGAATGACTTTGTTTGGGATTTTTGTAATGGCAAGACTGTGGCACATTACACAAATATATGAGGTCCTAATGTACCATCCTCAAAGCACTTGGATTCTGTTCGGCAGCAATGGAGAGATAATTACAACTTTTTAGAGAAGGAACAAAGAAATATTCCCCTACTGAGTAGTATAAATTCAAGACTAATAAGTAGTTATTAGTATCACACAAGTAGAACTGTGTAAATTATGCAGAAAAAGTATTTACAGATCCATCTCAGTTTCCAAGTGAATTACTTTCAGCCATGTGCTGGATGCTCACTTTCATAAAAAATTAAAGCTGTTGTGTTTTACTACAGAAAGACAGCTCGTGAAGAGGAAGTTTTTAAGTTTCATTAGACAGTGATGTTATTGAAAACAGGTTTTGAATCTTCACCAAATATATTCATGTAGGTGCTTGTGTACCCAACCAATTAAGATCTGGGAAGTCCATGCAGCGTTCTAAATCATTCATTGCAAGAATCAAGCTCAAAGTTCCAATCTGTACAATAAAGTTTACAGAAAACATTTCTCAGAAACATCTGAATAATTAATACACAACTGAGAGAATCTCAAGCCATTCTGCAAGTGGAAAAAAAATTATTTCCTATGAATTATTCATTTAGCTCTGCATACAACTCTTTTCCTTAACCCAGGAGGATTTACTCTTTTTAGGTGATTATCTGCCACAGTGGCTCTGCTACAGTGGAGCTTAAGTGATGCTGTGTTTGTGACTCTAGGCTGGCTCCTGGGGTAGCTGCACCACAGCAGCTAAGCACTTAAAACCACAAAAACAGAGTGAAGGAGGCAGATGTTTGGGCTATTCTATTGCACTACAAGCAACCTGGCTGCCATTAGCTGGGAAGAGAAGATGAGCTGCACCCTCCACCCTCCTGCTGGAAAGGTGTTTGGTCTGAGACATGCTCCAAAGAGTGAGTTCATTTTGTCAGTACAGTGCACAAAGGACCTTGTCATTTGCCCTTCAGAGCATTTCTCTATAGGGTTGAAATAAACACTGCAAACCTTCTAGTAAGCTTATGTTCATTCTTCTGTCTCTATTTTTTAAAGTCTGCTGGGTAGCACAGGAATCCTACCCTGTAATACCTGTTGTTCCTTATTAACACAGATTAGCATTTCCCGGCTCTAAAACAAAAAACCCAGATGACACAATAAAATTTGTTCAGTGGTGCAGCAGAAACCAATTACAGCACAGAAACATGAAGATTGAAAAGCAACAACTTGTGACTATTTGTTCTGGCTGTTTTCAGAACACAACAACTGAAGTGTATGGCATGCTCCAATTGTGGCTCTTTTTTCCACAGCCCACCTTTCCCCTCCTTCCCTTTGCTTTAAATGAACGGCTGCTTTATCATTGCATGGAGATGCAACTCTCTCCAGAAAAGAAAGAGATACTGGAATTTCTGCTGAATGCAGAGAAATAACAAAACAATGATATAAAAGCATCCATGAAGTGCATACATCAAAGTCAAAGGAAATCTTTGTATTCTGCCGGTAATGCTTACAAGGTAAAGTGGCATGCAGATTTCTTATTTAATAAATTCCCACAGAAAATTAGTTTTTCACAGTGGGAAGAATTTCAAGGCTTGCTGCGATGAACAGGCAGGATCTAATCACTGCTCAGGCTTTGTAGATACACCAGGGTTTGCAGATATTTCAATGATCCAATTATTCTGTTGAGGCACAATCACCTTACCTGCATACTAATCAAGTCATATGCCAACATGAAACAACTCTGCCTTTTCTGGAAGCTCTAGACATGTACAGCTCCCTGGTTGACCTTCTGCCAATTACATTCATTTCAATTCTATTAGCTCATCTTTTGCCCAAAGGTGACATATGCACAAATCTATAGAGAAAATTGCCTGACTCAACTTTGCACAGCACAAGATGCAGAATGGTTGCTCAGCGATGTGAATAGGAGGCATTAGATTCTAAAGCTGGGTGCAATTGGACACAAAATAGCAATGAATTTTTCACTCATGAAACCTCTTCAGAAACCGTAAAGTTACATTCCATGAAAACGACAGGATTCTGTTTATTAGAGGAAACTAAATCAGTTACTCAGTTTTTTTACCCCGTGAATACCAGCTCAGAATGAGTATGAATACAGCTCAGCTCATTTCTGCTGGATCAGTACTTAGGATGACTGCTGAGGTTCTCTTTTGGGGGGTTTCCTTCCCACTTGGAAGCTTTATAAAGTTCTATTCTGACTCTTTGTGACTGTGGACTGAGCTATAGGTAAACTGACTGAATTTGTCACCAGTAGAATTTTGGAGCATAGCAAGCAGAGATATTTGTAATATATTTTCCAACTATGTTTTGTTACAAAAATGCTTGTTATCTAGGCTCTCTAATAACAGCCTTCTCCTCAAAATAACATTATTGTAAATATTTATTTGTATCTATTCCAGAGAGTCATATCAATTTCTAAAAGTCACCAACATTTTGTCAGAACATTTTTGATGCTCAAACACCCAGGAAATGAAGCAAAAGCCACAGCATTTTTCAGGCCTAACAGCAGTGACATTAGATGTTCTTTAGTTTATAGACAACTGCAATGGTTTTCACATCAAGTGCCTGCTCTATCAAGAAATCTGTGACCTTATGTAGTGCTGCACATGAACAGTGAGGAGAATACCAGAGGGTTTGCAGAGGCTCAAAAGGCACCCCTGTGTCAAACCATTAACCCTGGGGCTCCTCGTTAACCCTCGGGACAGCAGAGATGGTGTGGGGCAAACCCCCCTGCAAGGAGCAGCCAGAAGTGTGAAATATTGCCTGTGATTAACAGGACCGATTACTGAGCCTTTCCAGAAAACCCTCTGCCTTCCCTTTCCTGCCTCTTTTAAATATGCATTAGTATTTTAACCTCCCCTGAAGACAAGGGCAGGAGGACAGGCCAGTGTGTGTGACACTGGTGACTCTCAAAGCTCTGTGGCAGGAGTTACTCCTGTTCCTCTGCCATCCCTCCCTTCTGGAACCCTGAATGTGGGGAAATTCATCTGTTGGTGTTTTTTTAATTACCCCTGCACAACCTCACCTGCAGCACCAGCTGTAATTACTGCAATCAGGAGTTGGTTTAAATAATCCAAGGCACTCTTGAGGAGAACTCAGCTCTGTTAAATGAAAGGAATAAAAGGCAGATGGTTTTCTGTTTTCCTTCTATTTCATTTTGCATACAAGAAGCTTGTTCAAAGTAGTAAGGGAAAATACCTCCTCCAGAACAATACTGAGGTGAATTTCTATTGCTTTTTTGTCCTGTAAGCTTCTTACAAGGAAAAAAAAAATCGAATAGATTCTCTGGAAGAATTGACTTTGTAGAATAATAACACAGAAGGAACACAGGAGGAGGACAGATGGATAAGATGCACATACTCCTAATGAAAGGATTCATTGTTTATTTATTTTTCAAGGCCATTTGTAACACGTGAGTGTCCCCGGGAAAAGCTTTCAGAAAGAGAATGAAAAATGCTCACAATTGAGGGGAAATGCTCAAGTACTGCATATTTTACAATTATAAGTGTCTTTCCCAAAAAGAAAAAGTCTGAAAAAAACCTATTTGTTTTTGCAGCTGCAGATTATTACTTAATTAAATAAATAAATGCAGGTATAGCTCTGCCATCTCACCACAGAACTGACATGACAACAAAGGAAATCCAATAATTACAGAACTCAAGCAATTCCTAAATTTATAGCCATTATTAAAGATATAAAAGTTTGTTTTCCTCCTGTGTAGATTTCCCTGATAAGAGCCAACAGTTGTATCTGTGCTAGCTTTGATCTGAAGACCAGCTGAATTCAGCTTATTCTGAAAGTACCTGGTCTCTGTTGGAATTATCTATGCCAATCTGGGTGCCAAGAGGCTGAGAAGAAAGCAGACACTTTTATACATTTTGTCACTTTGTCTGAATGACCTCTTATTTAAAATATCCACTTAACCCTACATCATGCTATTTTATACAACAACTTTTCTTTTTATTTGGCAAAAAATCTATCCACCTGCTGCACCCAAAACTATATTATTGTAAACACTTCCCTTTTTTTTGCTAAGCCTCCATTTATATTCCTAAGGAGAATTGGGGTTGCCTGGTGATCCTGCAAACAATTAAAATTTATGTGAATTTCCCAAAGATATTTCATTAGCATTAAAACAGGGCACCTCATAGATTTTCAAAGTGGACCTGTTCTTTGCTATGTAAAGGAATTCATAATAGAATCCAGTTCTGCAGATTCCTGACTGAACTGAGCAAGTGAGGAGAGGCAGAGAGGAGTGACCTTGTGTGAGCCTCTGCCAGGATCTGCACATCAAAGACAGACCTGAGATTAGGTGCAGCTAGAGCAAGAAATCCCATGCACTCTTTCTGCTGGGGTGCTCCCAGTAAAAGTCATTTGTGGAATAATTCAGCATTCAGAAATTGAAGAAGTGAGTCTGTAGAGCTCAGAGTGTCGAGAGGTTGGATTTGGGAGAGAGGAACAACCCCTGAGAGAGCAAAGCACAGCCCAGGGATGGGGCTGGCACACTGTGTCCTCCCAGGGATGACAGCTCTAGGGGTGCCTAGGGGAGCTGAGCTGGTGCAATGAATTCCAAAGGGAAGAAGTTTGTGAGGGAGAACAATTATATTGTATTTCTAGATCTATATTTATATACACATGATGCCTTGGTGGTCAGAGTTGTACACTAATGCAGTACAGGATCTGAAAAACGTAAAAGCTGAAAACTTAAGGCATCGCACACAGATACACGTTCTAATATAATACATATAATTATATAATTCATGTTCTAGAAGCATCTCAATAAAACAGTCCTTTTCCTGCCCTCTACAAAGTAATATTGCCTGGCCATGATTTTCACGTGAGTAGCCATGGAAGTGCACTCTGTAGTGATGATGCAGAGTTCTACAAGCAGCCCATTCCTGCTCACAGGGTGCTTCTCTCTTGGCTCTAGGTTTAGAGAAGTGAGAGAAGCTTTAAGGATTAAATTATTCCCAAAAGATTTTTATAGCAGTTAACTGGGCTTTTTATAGTAGTTAAAAATAACTTTAAAATTGAGAACGCTGAAGCAAAAATTGTGGTGAATTTTAAATTGAATTTTAACTAGCTGTGGATTATTGAAATGTTTACTGAATAAAACACTGAGCCTTGAATATGAACAGTTTATTTTTTGTTCACATAACTTGGTGTATAGAAGAGACAATATAACTGGAAGATTAAAAAAAACCCACTTCAATTGCTCATACTTATTAGTATATTCCTTCCACAAGTGCTTGCTTGGTGCTCAATTTCTTGCCCTTTGTAGATTCGTGAACTTTTACTACAGAACATATCAAACACAAATGTCAAAATATTGTCTGTTATCAGGCTGAGTTCAGTGACTCAGGGGAAAAGAGGCCTCCAGTTCCTTCCCCATACAGCACTGCAAAGCAGAAAAATGCTAATCAATAATTTTCTACTGGTTTACATTTATATAACAGATATATCTCCTAATATCCAAGTTATCTTAGTTAACTTGTCTCTGATTTAGAAGAGTTTATGAAAGAATGGGGGAGAGAAAGGTGAAGATATTTTTTTTTCTTTTTTTAAAATCAGGGCTGTAAAGGAGCTTCCAGCCTTCAGAGCAGAAATTGGTTTCTGGCTCAACTATAGCAAATGTTAGCACAATCACAGAAATGGTTTAGGTTTTAAAGCCCCAGTGAGTTCTTAAGCCCATGGGAAGAAGCACACAAACACACTGTGGGAATGTCAGCGATCCCAAAGAGGTGAACCCCAAGGGCTGACTGAGCCAGAACACTGGAAATGCAGAGAGCTGCAGACGTGCTGTAATTCCCTCTCTTCTCCTCCTGAATTGGTTCCACTGGGGAAGCAATTGCATTAACTGGGAGCTCGTTGTGTCTGTAGAGCCTTTTCACTTGTGAGATGCAATTTCTGGGCACAGGCAGCACACAGTAACACGAATCCATGAGGAGAGAGAGCTCTGCTCCTCTCAGGGCTCCAACAAACACTGAGTGCATCAAGCACCAAGGGCTGACACCACGGCCTCAGCAGGCACACCTTATTTAACTATCCCCACCCCAAACCAGACTTTAAACACCAGCTAAAAATGGGGTTCTCTAGCCTGGATTTGTTCTGCTGCTCCACTGTATGGTATTTTATGTGTTGTAGAGCTTCACTCTAGAATTTTTCCGCAAGTTTGAAAATAATCTTTTTGTATTTATTTACAGAAAGAAATATTTGGGTTAATATTTTGTGAATACTTTGTGAATGATATAGGTATTAAGAACCTACTTGCTTAACTTCTTTTTTTTTGTTTGTTTTTGAAATTTCTATTTCTGCCAAGAGCTGCCTGATGCTAATATTGTCAGTCCATACATGGTGTGAATATTGGCATTCATTTTCCATGCTGTCACCCCAGCACCAGGCACTGTTTTAGTGCCTCGATATGGTGACTAACGCTTTAAGCCCTGAAGAAATAAAGATAAGCAGTGGGAAATACAGTCCTGGCAGGGATTCACAAGTGAACATTTCTCGATAAAAAGAAACACAATAACTTTACAAATGTTTTCATCATAATAATCCAAATCCTTATGAGCCGCAGTAGAGGAAACTTACCACAGATTTCTCTGAAATATTTACAACTCTTATCATTTTTTGACCAAATAAACGGAACCATGCTCTGAATCACCTACTTGCCTGGCTGTTACCAGGGAAATTTGCAAAGAGGGGAGAAAACCAATTGACAACTGTTTGGCTTATTTAACTATTCAGAGCAACCCATTCTCTCCCAGCATTATTCATGCAGCATTTCCACTAGGAGGCTGGCTGATTTCTGCTCTCTTTTCCAGTCTTTTATGAGCAGCTTCCTTAGTCTAATTAAAGCAGAGAACCCAGCTGTCTTCCCCTCTGCTTCAGAGAGCTAAGGGAAGAACTCCAGGAAAATCACTCTTCAGGGACTCCACAGGGATAGCCAGGATCTAAGAAATGGGAATTTAAATCTCAGGCCCCAGATTTCTGAGCTAAAAGGGAGCTACATTAGCAAGTTATGTTAGGACCCGCTGCAAGCCCTGTGTTTTGGTGCAGCCACAGGAACAAGAGCAGGGTATTTAAAAGAAAGGAAGTAAAAATACTGCAATTCCCAGCTGACCTGACCCACAGCAGCAGGCACTGCCTGGTAAGAGTGGGGTGGGATGGGGCAGCTCCTTACAGCTGGTGCAGAACAGGGCTCAGAGATGGAGGGAAGCTCCAAAGGCTTTTGCTCTTTGTGCTCCCCCTTTGCTCCTGCCAAGGGGGTGCCAGTGTTAATCAGGGCTGGGGTGATTAAGAACTGGGACACTTTCTAGGAGGGGACAGGGGGTGGCCACAAACCCCCTGCAGCTTAGAGATAATGCCTGGGTCCAGGTTTGCCCTGACAACATGCAGGAACAGGAATATAATCATCAGGGTTTTGTGGAACTGATGGAGAAGCATTTCAAACTTTCATTTCAACAGAGACAAATTTTATTTCACACCTTTAGCAGACTGGCTTCATCAAACATTTTTCTCCCCCAGGAAAGCTGGAAAATGCTGTCTGTCTCTGGGAAATATCACAATCCTGTTGCCTGTGTCTTTTCCTGTGACTGCCCATGTGAAAGACAAGCATCTGCACAGCTGAGCCTGGGAACTCCGAACAGAATGGGACATGTGGGCTGACACCAGCATCTGCCAGAAAACCCTGCACCATCTCAGGAGGGATGGATTGTCTCTGCAGCCTGCTGTCCTCTCAAGGACAGAGCTCAGGAGCAGAAGGGGACAGGGCTGGATGTGCCATGTCCCATTGCAGTGTCCAAGCCTCTCCAAGAGGACAGGGCGCTTTGCCATCACTGCAGGATGAGGGAACCCAAGGCAGGCAGCACCAGCAAAGTTCTGGATTGTCTAAAACTAGGATTTTGCTGCCCTCATCAGTTTACAGCCTTTGAAATTACCTGGTTTGCTTGTGCCTGAAGCTGGCCCTCGAGATGAGCTTCCCCAAAGGTGTTGCAGCTCATTAAAAACTGCACTAAACAGTTGGCTGTGGATCCAGGAGAGGTAGTCTTGCTGCATGATTAAGAAAAGTAAAATGAACTACTGGAAACTGTATAGTCACTAATGAATTTCCTTTGAAAAGTCAGAGGTTAAACACAAATGTCAACAACAGGACTGCAAGCTGTCCTCAATTTCATCAGTGAAATGGTCAGTGCAAGCTACTCCAAAGATAAATATTTAGAATAAAAATAGAAAGGTCAGCCCAGAGAAATGCAAACTTTGCAAAGCCAATTAAATAAAACCCTCAGGACAGATTGTATAGTGATGATATCCTCGTATAGTCCTGCATTAAATCAGATAAATACAGGAATGCTCTTAAAACTGATTTTTGAGAGCTCTAAGCAATACACAATGGGGTCAATTGCCTCTGAACACCATGAAAAGCAGAAACTTCAGGTGAGCATAACACAACAATGGTCTCAATTTTACAGTGTTAAAAACTTTCTGTCCTTTCAAGCAGCAATATATATTAAATATATATTATGTATATTATTATATTAAATATATTATGTATTAAAATTGACAGTGTTCCTTCACTGGCACAGGGAAGTTGATACAACAGGTCAAAATTAGTTAATTACAGAAAAATATGTGTTTCTGGATATAAAAGAGCTTAAAGAGGTGTTTAGTACTCACATTACCATGTAGGAGTTGGATTTTTCTCAGATAGAGCCCAGCAAATGAGCTATTCCTTTAAATACATTGGGTGCAAAATAGACCAAAAAGAAAATTCATAGTTTGGATTTTTCTAGGAAATGAGCTAGCCTAGTTAGGGAACTGCTTAAAACCAGATTGTGTCTGGTGTGAAGGGGTGATGCTGACAAGCTATGGGCATGTGACATGAGGATGTGCCATGTGCAAGGGAAATCTCCTCCATCCCATCAGAAGTTCCATTAAATGAGAGATCATAAATATCTGCAGCTTTTAACCATGTGCATAGCACAAAGAATTGTGCCCCATTGCAACTCTCAGCTTCTAAGATCTTCAAAGTTGGAATATTCCAGAGAAAGCTGAACATTCGCCCTCAACTCATCAGTTATCAACACCACACTGCCCGGTCTGGATCAACAGGATTTGAATGAAAAATCATTCCCTAATCCTCCACTTTGAAAGGAAAATATCTGTGCATTTAAAACATCATCTGCTTCAGTCCTTCACTCATCAGAAGAGCTTATCTGCAGTCCTAGACAAGTGAGAACATTCAAAGTTATGTGTGAAAAGCAAATGGGGAAAAGAAGAGTGATAAATGTGACAGTGGTCAATATGTTCAAAAGTTTGAATGAAAATCTGAATGGTGTAAAGATAAAACACACCCTAATTATGTAGTAAGCTAAAACAATTTTCATAGTGCTTTGATCTATTTAGTATTTTACATTCATAATTAAAAAGTGCCTACTAATGCATTTAACTGAAATGTGCTATGATAGCTCGGGGAATAAAGTTGCTGATTCTCATTTATAAAGCTGAAACAACTTGTTTTCCTTATTTTAACAAAAGGGTATACAAAATTCACAATATTTTTATGGAAAATTATGATTTGACTAAGAAAACAAAGAGGTCTTAAAGAAAATGTACAATTAGAAGCCTTTCTGTGCCATTTGTTTACAGAGTAGGCTTCAAGTCACTGAACTGAAAACCCAACTAATTTTGGCCTTAGATACAAAAAATGTTTCTAAAGCTTAAATGAAAAAGGAAGTCCACAGAGCAGCTCATGTACATGGTCAGCTTCTGTTGTTATGTCTTTGAAAGGCCTCAGCTTCAAGGTTTGCTTATTTACTCATTCATCCAAGTTTGAATTATTAAACATGTTTTTGCTTTTCACAAATTTTCTCTAATCTACCCACCTTGGGTTTTTTGGAAGAACTGAGGGAAGAACTGAGCTTGGCATTTTGATAAGCTCCCATTGCCAGCTCAAGAGAGACAGGGATCAGCCATACTCCAATTTATGGAATCTAAAAATTTTACTAAAATGCACGTAGAAAGTCACCGTGACTTGAAAGATCTCTTTCTTCTTCCACAGGGGAAATCCCACAGAAACTCGAGTAGAAAACCTAACAGTTGTGTTTGAGAAAGCGGAGCTGAAGCAGCAGAGGCTTATCCAGGATGGATAACCAAAGCTTTTCTTCATCAGTAGTATAGAAAAAAATCCATGTGTAACCTAGAAATAGCCTGAAAAGCTGACACAGGAATTTTTCACCACTCTACTGATGGTGGAAAAAAAAAAAAAAAAAGAAACCACAATTTTTGACTGCTTGAGGAGATTTTCCAAAACAAAAGACTTTTTTTGCTCTCTTATCACACTGCTCCTCCCAGGTGCCAAGGAAATTGTAAACAGGACTAATAATGAGAGGGAAATCACTTCAGGGCAAGGGGTGTTCTGGAGGAAAAGAACTTCTGGAGTTCTTATTTCTTCCCCCAAGCAACAGCTCATTCTCACCTGGGTCATGATCTCCAGGGAAAGCTATGATTGCAGCACTGATAAAACATCAGGAATAAGTCATTAAAACACCTCACACACAAATCTTTTATTCTCCAAGAGAAATAGAAAATGTTGAAGAATCACCACAAATGAGAAGAAGCTGACTCATTTTTAAAGAAATTCTTTCCATGTCATTCCCTGACAGTGCCATCATTAACCCGGGCATGTTGGTATTTGCTTTTGTGAACTGCCTGACTTTTACCCTGACAGTGCCTTTGTCCACAGGCTGCTAAAGCCTCTGTGCCCTTATAAATGCCACCCAAAGTGCCATTGAATTCCAGGCCCTCTGCTGTGCACTGAGCCAGCTGTCAACCCTACAAGAATAAAAGGATTATTTTTTTTTTTCCCATGAAGACAAACACCAGCAAATCGAATTACTGTGCTAACAGGAGCAAATAAAATTTATTTAGAAAAAGAACACATAGTGAGATTATCTAATTAAAATTATTCAGACTTGCTTTGCACTGCCAGTGCTTTCAAGAAGGATAGCAGGTAGTACAGTATGTAGTCCCTGTGAATTTATTAGTGTTGAGCTTTAACCCTACAACTGTCAGCTCTGATTGGAAAAATTACGTTCAAGGTTTTGTAGCAAGAAGTGATTAAGTGCATTTACAAAGTGAGGACATCCGTTCCCAAGCTGCCTAACATCAATTAAAGGAGGCCAAATTAAATCGATGTTCTAATTCTACAAAATTAATGGTAACTTTTTTTTAATAGATGTAACAACATTTCCCTGAGGTCCTGTAATAAATTCTTATCACAGCAGCTCATGTAGAAAGTAAATGGTTACCTATCCATGAAAATGCCATGTTTAAAACCAGTTATGGGAATGATGACAATGAGGATCCTAATGGTTCCAGTGTTCTTCCAGGCATTTTATACTTGATTTAATGTTTGAGAGTTCTTTACTTTTAAACATGGGGAAAACATGAAGGAAAAAAATTCTTGTTTACTATGGGACTAATAATTTTTTTTGCATTAATTCATTTTAAATAGAGCATTCCCTTAAACTCATGGGATCAGGAGCTAATTCAGGTTACTTGTAATTACTTTTAATCAAAATGCAATCATATGTCTTCACTTTATGTCATTCTGTAAAATGCAAAAAGGATTTTTTAATTTGTTTTGTTTGGAGGATTGGTTTGGTTGGTTGGTTTTGGTTTTAAGTTTTGGGTGACATAAACCAAATACTTCAATTTTCCATATCATCATTCCTGCTCAGGAGACAAAGAGACAAGAGATATTTTAGATGCAGTTTTGCAATCTAGAACCTGAGGTGAAGGTACCTGCTCCTTACAGCAAAGTGACACTGGCTGTGGAGAATAAGGAATTAGATACCCCATCACCTTGGGGAGAAGCAGCTGAATTAATGGCTCATATGGTTTCTAAACTTTCACATTCTCTCTGCCATAACGCTCTTATAATTATTAGAAAATACACACTTGACTACTCTCTATGGCTCCTTTAATTTAGATTTAAAGTATTAAGTAAAGAGCCATAAACTAAAATTTCTGGTAGTTACAGCCACATTCAGGAATACTTGTCACTGCCATTAACTCTTCTCTTTCTAGAGGTTATCTCCTAAAACACTGTCCCGAGCAGAACCATAATTGAATATATCATCCATATTGCAATAAATAAAGTATTTATTAAAAGCTTAACAGAAACAGGATAAAATTTGTCTGCCTGTTTGGTTCAGCTTTCTGTTTATTTAAATCTAGGCCTTAACCTGCTCCTGGGCTTCTCTTCTGAGAAGTACAACCAGTATTCAATTGCATTCTCAAGTGAAGTCTATGCAAGACAAACTAAACTAATGAACATAGCTCAGCTCTTGAACACTGATTTTATAAATTCAGCACACTCTCAGTATCGATTTAAAATGCGGTTTTGTGACACAGGTATTGTAGTGATGCTTCAAAATTCATTAAACACCACAGATATTTCCTCCTAGAACATTATTCTGGTCTCCTGACAATCGGTGGCTTTACCAACATGTAATCATCTATGTTTATCTGGAGATGCCCTTGTGTTATTTGTCAGAATAAATCATCTACAGCTCAAACACGATGCTGTTTTCAATTTCATGTTTTCAGAAGTCCTGCTGAATGTGAAGAGCTGTTCAGCTTGGAGCTGCTTTTCCTCCCCGGAGAAGTTACAGCAAAAAACATTCATTGAATCCAGAGCAGGAAAGAAATTCTCATGTTATGTTTGAAGTCTAAGAATGTAAAGACTGCATAAAAAAGTAATCTAATTTAAAAGATTGAACTCTTTGAGCTTCTCTAGACGGTTTGGACCTACTCTGAATTCTTCAAATCCTACTCAGGACAACTTTCACTATGTCCTTTGGGAACAAAGGGCACTAAGGATGAAGGAAATGAGATACAGCAAGGAGAGCAATTTTCAAACCAACTGCTGGGAGTTGCTCTGTTACAGAAACCCTGTAAAGATGATTCTGAAGATTTTCGCCTAGTCCCAAAATCATAAACTCCCAATCCAACAATGTCCTTCAGTTAGAGCCCTTTTAGTAATTCAGCAAATAATTCATCATATGCCAATAATTCACTATAAAGTGAATAAACCACTTCCAGACTACAAGAAATTGAAAACTCCTTATCAGCCCAGAAACTGAAATTATGTTTCAATGGCAGAGATTTGGAACTGCTGGGTGAAAAGGCGTCTTAAGAAGTAACTATACACCTCAGGCTGCCTCTGTCATCTGTCATTTCCTAAGGTGGAAAATGCAGATCTTCCCAAAGCAAAAGGGGGCTTCCCCTACAACTGACATGTTTTAATTATGACCTCTGAGAAAACTCAAGAAAAGGAAATGTTTTGGCTATGCCTTGTTGATCCTTCTTCAAAGTTGCCATAACTAAGGAGGAGAAAGGCTCTGTTTAACCCATCACTTCTCAGGTCCACACTTTTCCTCCAGCACATGAGAGTCTCTCCCAAGTCTACTCCTTAATTTTCTTCCTCTGCAATGCTGGGCAGCAGCTTCTCTCTTTTATTCTCCCTAAAGCAGCTACACCAATACAGGAACTACTGCTCACCTTCCCAGGACCAGCTTATGAAAAGCTGTTTTTTCTCTTCTATTACAGCAACATGAACATTTCTCCAAGCAACTACTGCAGATATAAATACCCTCAAACCTCCCTGGGTTTTTTACAGATGGGTAGGAAACATGTTTGATGGCTGTTAAACATGAATGGGAAAGCAAAACATATTACTACTTCAGTCAAAAGAATAAACCAAACACACACTGCCCCCAAACACCTCCTCATAATTCTGGATATTTACCTTTGCAGTGAATGTTGCTGCTAAGAAAATTGGTTTTTAACTGTAGAATGGGAATAGGCAGCTGCATCCTTCCACAGCTTCCTTGTGAAGTCCCAAACCAAAATGCTGCTTGATTCACATTTGTTTTATCTGTGAATAGATGTAACCTATGAACAACTATTTTTTATAAACACATTATTTCCTCTAAGCATAACCCCCTCATGCTCTCTAAGTGCTGCATCAATGTGTTTGTACTGATGGAAATATTTCCCTTTGTCCTGCCATGAAGCTTATGATCTGTTTGCTTCAAACTACTCACATTTCATCCAGAAACTTTTCCTAAAATATCTCTTTTGCCCATTTTGTCACAATGTTAAGCAGTAGTACAAGGTTTAATTAATAAGAAATCCAGTCTTTCCTGCATTTTCACATATAAATTAAAGCTGTTGAACTAAATACCTGATGGACAGATATCTGGTTTTGGGCAGACACTGTAGTTCCCAGGCTGAGACCCTTTTCTATTTAAAAGTGACCTGTGGGGACAGATTATTGACAATTTAAATTCCTCTTTCTCTCCCTCAGCTTCTGCCACCTCCTACCTAAATTGAGATCACATTCACTGCTCTTAAAACCTGGCACTGTTCCATTAAGACCCAGCTCCATTAAAGTTTATGAAGCTCTGCCAATTTCCATGGCAGAGAACTTGGCCTGTGGTTTATTTAAAGGTTATAAGCCTTGCCTGCAAATACTACAATTCCATGTGGAATTCAGCTACTCTTTAATTTTTACAGCTGCCCATGTCAGCCAAAAGGTCTTTACTTCAGATTCTTAGTGAAACAGAACAATGAAATTGTTAAGCACCTTTCAGTATTCTTACAGGCTCTTAAGAATTTTTTATCATATTAATGTACATTGTACTTATGAAATTTCATCTTTTGCCCTTGCTGCTGTAAATCATTTTTGTTCCATATCAAGAGAAAACTTTTTTTTCACCAATTATAAAAATAAAATAAAAGGCAGAAGTTTATTCACTCTACTAACAGAATTTCTTGCACAGGTTTTCAGTGTATGAACTGAATAACCACCTGTACTCCTGTTAGCCTGATTTAGAATAATTAGTTAAAGGAAAGAGAATAGTCCCCAAACAAATTTCACTAGGATTGAGAATGGAAGAAAACCCTGGTAAGAATCAGAAATAAGATACTTTGAAATATCTGGCTCCTTATTTTAAACAGCCAAAGGTGTATATTAATGTGTTTTGAGATAAAACTTCCTTTTGATATTTTTCTGTAAGTACACTTTTGTTAATGATGTACTTCATAAACATGACAATTGTTGCCCATAATTTTTCCCTGCACATAACCAAGGAATACATCCAATTTTAATGGGAAGAGCATGCAAAGGCCTTCTGAATGTTAGTCCTTGCAGAAGGAAGAGCTTTATCTTCAAACGAAGATCTACTAAAATATGTTTGTGACAGCTGAGGAATTTATCTCCAATTCTTTTTGCCTGTGGTGTGCCACATTGCTATTTTCCCCACAGCTGCATGCTAGAAGCAAACTAAGATGTCATATGCATAATACAGAGATAAAAAATGACCCTATTTCCGTGTCCATGTGATAAATGGAATGAAAGTTCAGTGAACACATATTTGCACATTAATTGAACTGCATGATTCTGTCCTGTTCAATCAAGTCACTACTCTGTGTACCACAGGAATTTTTTTCTCCAAGAACCATTAAACCAACTTTATTGTTTAAACTCATACACATTTTCACCTATTTATCTTCCTGCCTTGCCAAGATAGAAGAAAAAAGTTACCTCTGCGTATTCACATGATTGAAAACACATACACAGGAATTTACATCACTATAATGAGAATCTGAACTAAGTGTTGCTGTTCACTGCAATAATCAGAGAACAAAGGTATTTGATCAACTTTCATAACCTATAAATATTTAGGAGACATTTGGGCTTTGAGAATATTAATTTTTCCCTCAGAAATCAAGTTTCCTTCGGCTGATTTAATCATCAAGATCAATATGGCCCATCTAGAGCTGTGACAGTGTGATGCTCTTGAAATCCACAACTGGGGACTGAGAAAAGTGTGATTAATACAGTACCTTTAAAACCTTCATCATAACACATCCAGATTCTCCTACAGGCAGTGAAAACTTACAGCATTCAGCAAGAGGATGTGGAAGGAAAGTAAGAAACAGAATCAATAAACAAAGTGCACTTTCAAGTCAATACCAACACTTTAGTGAGACAAGCTTATATTCACTTCTGTCGCCATCAAATTCCTGATGCACTTTACTGAAACACATTCTGGAGACACAAGTCCATCAAATGCATGTGTTTATATATATATACACACATACAGAATGGGCATGCAGGATGGTTCATAGCTGTCATTATTTGATGCTTTAGGTTTTAGCTTTTCTATTTTTCAGATTCTGTACTGCATTAGTACATAACTCTGAACACTCTATGAAGTGTCAGCAAGCTCTCCTCACAGTTCAGTCAGACAGAACAATCCTTTTCCAGCCCCAGAACCAAGGACACTGCTGCAGTTTCAGGCCCAAAAAGTGCAAACAGCAGCGAATTGAGGAGAGCAATCTGGGAGGGTGGGACTCCATAATTTATTGCTGTAATTGGACAATTAACCCCAATATGGAAATGGACCAAAACTTTTAAAAGGGTGAAAACTCATGACCCAGGGTTCATCTTAGGTCCATCTTGGGTCCATCTTGGATGTAGCCTAACAAAAGAAATCAAACCCAAACAGAACCAAACAAACAAATATACCAAACCCCAAGCCCAGTTAAAAGACTGTTTGCAGAGATAAAGAGTTTATTGGGGAAGCTTGTGCAACTCTGAATGAAGCAAATTGACATAACTGAATTAGTCCATGGACCATTTTTCATACATACATTAAAAAACAATCCAGGTCTAAAGCCTATGTAGGCAACAGAGTCTCAGCTACCAGAAGCACACATAAGAACCTGCATGGTATCATTGAACAGGTACTGCAACACCGTTTAGGTCTCCCTCTATGAGCTTTATTCTCTTTTTCTAAAGCTAACACCAGAGGGTCAGAAGGGGGTCTGAGCCCACAGTGTCTCTGCCACTCAGGATGGTTCCTGAGAGAGAAGAACAAATCAGTGTTTGTTACTTCTGACCATTTGTCTTCTGTCCTTAAAAATAACATTAATTGCAAAAAGGGTCTCATAATCCAGGTTCCCATTGGGTGGCCAATGAACACCCCCTTCTAGTTTATACAGAGGCCATCATTGCATGCTGTACTTTATAAGGGTCCCTTTGTTTTCATTACCCCCATAACCTGCTAATTCTTTCCAGTGTGCCAGAACACAGCCCAAACGACTGGCTTTAGAAATCTCCTTGCTCTGGCTGGTACATTACCTTTCTTTTTTTTCCAAAGTTTCTTTACCTTATCCCAATTCTTTGCTTTAACTTGAAAACCAGGGTACAAAAATATACTGAGCACACTCAACTCTGATTGTTTCAGCTGGTATTCTTAAGCCATAAAGATTTTAGTGAGCAAATATTCTGCCCTTGATTTGTAATGCTTCTCCTAGGACCACCATGGCACACCTGGGTACTCTTCAGACTGTGCTGGGACACCTCAGAATACACTTTATTCAAAGCCTACAAGGCCCAAGCTTTTGTCACTTGAACTGAGTAAAGGTAATTTATGTGTCCAAGGCCTTGCCAAACTGGATGACAATTAAAGCCCAGTACTTATTGAAAGAAATACAAAATGAAGGCTCAAGTTCCAATCATATATATATTATGAATGCTCTATTTAATAATATATAATCAGTAAATTAGACAACCGGTTGTGCCTAAACTGATGTATTGCACGATTCAATCTATCTGGGGGTTTATGGAAGTTTGTAATTTCCATTCATTATCTTTTGTTGAAGTACTTGCTTTTCAGTGGTAGAAGCTTTTGCTTCCATGAGTAAAGTAGTCCCCAAACCATAAATTATATCCTACAGATTTGACATCATTTATTTTCATACCATTATACATGCCAACCTTTTGACTACTCAAGATCAAAAGAGTTGCTCTCCAGGCTCATATTTCACTATAGCTCTCATATTTTATGCAGCAAATTAGGTTTTACAGTAGCAGCTACAGCAAGACTGTCTCACACTGCACAGCTTAAAATTACTGCACAGGATTTCAGATGGAAGGAGCACAATCCTAGAAATTCATGCTCAAGTTAAAAATGGATGAAAACTTTATATAATTCTTCTCCATCCATTTCGTGTAGTCTTTATACATCTATATGCAGCTAATGTGGTTAAACCTCAAAACTTTAAAAGGAAGTCTGGATTCTGCCTTTGGTAATAAAAGTTGGAGGGGAATCCATCAAATCCTGATGAAGGCAGGTATTTGGTGTGTTCAGAAGGGGCTGCACCCCAGGCACATCCGAGGGTCACCCACCAGGCACATACTGCCAAGAATTTCCTTCCTGCCATGTTTGGAATGTTCATATTAACTTGTCAGGATAATTGTTCCAGCTGGGAGCTCCCATCACTGCCAATCAAGGGTTTATGGGGGATCTGAATACACAGAAGGTGCTCAGCAGGATTTATGTGTGACACTGAGTTACCCAGAGACACCTTTCACTGGGAGTTCAGACCCTTACTCAGCTTGCATGATTGAAAAATACATTTCAGTGGAAATAACTGAAGGCATAACATCTAAATCCCTACTTCTGCACAGTTACAACTAGTCAGTTCAAAATGCTTGAAAATTAAAAACTATTTTCATTTATAATTCTTGATTTTACACTTGATATTATAAATATTCTTAGTTACTTTATACAGAATTATGGCATTATTGCAATTATCTTTTTAAGAAAAAATACTGGTACACAATTTGTGACAGCTTTATTTAGTCAAATCTAAAGTGATTTCAACAGTCCAAGCAAAAATTACAGTCTTACTGCAATAATTATCCTCTTGATAATTTCTGAAGTCCCACTAAAAACTACAGACATTTTAAACGCCTTAAAATAATCAAAATTATGAAGTATGATTATAAGGAAAGCTTTATGTTATACACCTATAGATATGTAGTTTTCTTTAAAAGCAAATATTTTCTTGCTGTAATACATTAAAGATAGAAGCATTTAAAAAGTACTAAGTGCAAATTCCTTATTAGTCATCATAATTGATTGCTCCATGCCTCATTCCACTTGGAGGGAAGAGGGAATATAGAGCTGGATAAGATTAACAACGCACAGTTTCAACCAAACAGTGTGGCTGATGCAAAGTATTGATGCATCAGAACGGGGAGAAGCTGTAATCCACTCACTCATCCTGAAAAACAACCTGAAAATAGAACTGGAAATGTCTCCTGTCCTGAGCACACACATCCCCTGCAGTGATGGCACACGAGGTCCTTGCATGTTAAGTGTGCTGGGGAGAATAAAGCAGGGCAGGGAGTGGAAGGAGGTTGAATATCATGTTTTCATCTGCCTTGGGGTTTTAATACAGCACCTGCAATTTACCCTGACAGCATCCAACCAAGTGTTTATCTTTCCCCACTGATGAAGATAAAGTTCCCACTGATATCATATTTTTCTCGTAGAAATCAATCAGACAGCCAACAGGATTTAAAAATTCCTAATGAGCTAGCAGAAAGAATTGTAAGTCTAACAGGAACAGCACACACTGCAAACCATCAAACTAGTCACAGTAGGACAATATTGGTAGAGGCACATTTTCTGAGCAAGCTCTGCTGTCTGTTTACACACACATTTCACTGACTCCTTTTCCAAAAGGGATCAGTTCACCTTGGCATCAGAAGCAGGCAATAGAAGCAGGTATGGTCCCGCTGGCAGTGAGACTCCAGCTCTGCTGCTGCCTCACCACAAGATTCCTTCATTTCTCTCAAGCTGCATTCTGCATCACCTCCAGCGTGTCAGACACTGGACAGAGTGTGCAACACAGCCTGATGGGCTGGGATTGCACCTGGGGCCCCCAGAAGCAGTGCAAGGCAAGCAGACAATAATATCAGCCAGCACAAACCCTTCACATCACCCTCCATGGTGGCTTTCAGACCATATCTGCTATGGACACCTTGCACATGCATGGCTCACATCGCTCATGCAAACACATTCCCTGCAAACAGATAGGATTTTTCATACACATTTTACAAATAAAAAACAGTGAAATTGCTTGTCCTGTCAGAGGTTTCTCCTTCTCTCTCCACCCCAGCCAGGGAGCAGCAGACAGTGGAGGAAGGGAATCCATGTGCTGGTGTTTTCTGAACAATGCTGCTCCCCAGGCCTGACCTGTTCCATCCATGTCAGGGATGTGGGGGGCTTGGCAGTGACATTTCATGATAATCAAGGACCTGGTAGATCACTGCACAAATCAGTCACACTTTTGTTATCATTAGAGCCATAGTCTTCTTATTATTCTGAGGCTTTCTGTAAACTCTGATTTAATAACCTCCTTGGGCTTTGAGCTGATTTTGATTCCATTTTATTGAGACATATTGGCACCCTTTTCTTTATGAGTAAAAAATAGGCTGCCTTGACATTCCTCCCATTAAAGCAAGTGGAGAGCTAACACACAGTCATGCTGAACTTGTATTTCAATCAGGCATGACCTCTCACTTCTCACAAGAAGGCCTTGAACTTCACTGTATCATTTATTCAAATATTGCAGAGGAAAAGAGGAATCACAACAAGCTTTCTCTGTTCTATTTTGGTAACATCATTTGTTTCAGAAAAAGGAAAAGAAATTATGCTTTGCCTAACATAAAGATCATTTATTCTCACTGCTAATTAGAAAGAAGAACACTCTGGAAAGTCAAATAGTTTGCTGAATGAGACATCTTTTCATGGGGAAAAATGTATATACAAAAAGAAAATAAAAGGACTAGATGCCATATACCTGTAATAGATAAAGTTAGCAGAATGAAAAAAGCATTCCTCAACTGTTGTTCCAGCAAATTACATGAAAATTTATTTTATTGGGTGTTATGGGAATTGTTTCAGTGTATAGCTGTATTTGAGACTAATCTCAGACCCATTTCAAAATGGTATTAACATAAACTGTTATGGGTTTGAACAAGAAACCAGTGTACGTTGTGATAAAAAATCTTTGGTTTTGACTACCTATGCATAAGTTATTCCTTTTTAAGATGCATCTAACTTGAATATTTACAAGACTATGACCATAACAGACATAGTGTGGGCAGATTTGGCAATTACTTTTTGGAAGACTTTGCTGCCTACAGCTTTGACTCTGTCACTGTTTGTTGTCCCTTTGTGTTAAAAGATGGAAGGAAGGTCCTGGGATCACTTGACAGCTTCCTCTAGATGTTCCTGTCTCTGTAGTGCTGTGTGGCAACCAACATTTAGAAAAAACCCAGCTGGTTTGTATCTTCCTAAAACATTCAGTAGCTGCACAAACACGCTAAGTTTTTGTCCAGACTTCATACAAAATTTACTAAGGGAACACAGCAGTGTCACCCAAGAACAAAGAAAAAGGAATAAACAAATTTCATGACTACTTGGATCAACAGTTCAAGAGCAACCAAGTAGAGGCTCTGATAAAAGATTTTAGAAAACATAAGTGCTTTTTTATTCAAAAGCAGAGCAGAGAGCTTTCATACAAGCACTCCAGCAGCAAACAATGGAGGAGCTCTAATGAGACAGGACCTGACACAAAAGCCAGAACAAGGGGATTTAGGGTTGTATCTTTCTCAGATAGAGAGTTCATGAAGACCCAAAGGTAAAGCAAAATCAGATCAAATCAGTCAAAACACAGGGCCACTATTCTCAAAGCTGAGAAAATGTCCTGTGTGTCTTGTCATCCCCACAGTTACAAAAGGCCTCAAAACTCCACCAGAACTGTATGCCCATGTGGGTTTCAGGAAGAAATTTTGGGAAGTTTACCATCATGCCAAAGGAATCATTTCCATCGAGCTGAAAATTCATCAACCAGTTCTGCATGCCTGTTATCTTTTCATTTGCTTTTTCATGCGGGTTACTCCACTGAAGTGAGTCACACTATTTCCAAACAACTAATAACACTAATACTCAATTCAGGAAAATATTTAATTATCCTTTACCTTCAATTAGGATTTGCCCTGTATTGGGGAACTTTGACAATCTTTCAGAGTACGTTCATGAATGGGAGAAACAACACGCAACCATAACCTCTCACACACAGATCTGTGCCTACAAAGTCAGCAGGCCCACAGGTCACAAAGGGGCACAAAGGTCAGACCCATTAAGATGAGCTCTTAAATAACAACCAAATATGTTAATTCAAGGTTTTCAAATCAATAGAGTATTAACAAACAAAGCAACTCAACTGGCCGATACAGAAACTTGCAATATTCCTAGAATTTTACACACACTAAAGAAAAAGGTACATGAGAACATTTGACAATTAAATAAGACAACAGACTGTATAGAAGGCAGCAGTCAATAGTAGTACCCACACAGTGACAAACCTCAGCCTCAAAATCCTATGACAAAACAAGAAACTGAAAATGACTATTAGTGGGCCCTTGATAGAACAGCACCAAACATTTGAACAGTGCAATAGTAAAAAAACTGATACAAATCCTACTCCCGAAACTCCCTGAGACAAGCCAAGTATGCAATTGAATCAGACCAGCCAAATTGAACACTGATATTACAGTCTCAATCTAAATAAAAATGAATGATCTCATTCTTTTGCGGTATGCAAGTGAACTCATGTTCTTGTTCTTTCAAGTAACTAGCACAGTTTATCTATTCTCTTTAATAATGCAATTTAATTTACCGAAGGTTCATATTAAAAATTCATCTGACTCCAGCAGTTAGAGTCACCTACACATTTTGTCACAGTTAAACATTAGCTTTGGAGCACATCACAAATTCCCTACTGTGAGTCCAAGAAGGGTTTCACAGAAATACACTCTGAGCTTCCATTGACATTACAAACAAATGACTCAGGAACTGTGCACCAAATTAAAATATCTGCCAGTTATTACAAGTGCAGTGACTTGTTCAGCAGCAATGTTCAGAAGAGGCAAACTCAGTCAAACACGTTTGTGCTCACAAAAGATTGCCACTTTTGCTTTAGCAGTCGGTTATTCAAAACACACCAATAATCAGGATATTTTCACCTCTAAGAACACCCTCAGACCAGTCAGTCAGAATTAAAGTCAGAAATATTCACATGTCAAGAGAAAAACTGACAAAATAAATGTGAGTCCAAAAGGATCAAGCTAACCTGCAGCAATGTCAGCACCTAACGTACAGCACTGCCATTTGCACTCCAGAATTCAAGGAGAACTCAGCTTGGCACAAAATTCAACTGCTCCTTCATGGCCCAGTCTGTTGAAGCCCGTCATGGTGTGTGGTACAAGAAGAGTGAGACAAACCAGGTGTGGAGGTGGACAGAACATGTGGCAACCCCCAGAATCAGCTCTGGAGCAGCTACAAACCTGCTTGGCTGAGGAGAAAAGGAGAAAAATAGACCTTGCCCAGGGCAAGGTCAGCTTGCACCTTCTGAGGGTGGGAAATAAACCACACACTGAACAAGCCTCTGAACTGTGTGGTTTGGATGTCATGGAAACCTTCAGAAAGACCTGCACAATGGCAACACTTTCCTAGAAGGGCTTTATGAGCTTAAATATTGTTGTACCACGTACAGATTTCCATAGATTGGCTCGTTCAGCACTGGAAACAGCACAAATGCCATCCTGAAGTAACTTAAACTTTCACCCCAAAATTGTAAGCAAGCTGGCCCCTCTATCAGAAACACAGACAGCTGTTTAACATTCTACCAGTATAAAACAGAATTTCCTACCTCAGCTTTGCTGGCATCCAGCGATGTCAAAACCTGAAAATTACAGGAAAAATGCATTAGTATTGATCCAACAAAACAGGAGTGGGATTAATTGGCTTTTGGGGCAACTGACATCAATTGGTTGTTATGGCTTGAGGGAAAAGAACTGAAGAGAACTGTCTTTCACACTGAGATTATTCACCTTTCATGCACATCAGAAGACAAAACCAGGGATATATTAAAACAGTAAAATTCAGGAATATTGGGTAAAAATCCAGGAAATATACCAAAAGAGAACTGGAAAAATATTTTTCTATTTTTACTAATTTTTAATTTGTTGATGATGAGCAATGCAACCATAAGCTTTCCAACGCAGACACAATTCCCAGGATATACACTGTTAAGTTCCATGGTGCTAGAAGCAACATAGTCTGAAGACCACGTTCTATGTGGAGTGTGACAAATGAAGTTTTGCCAGATCCTTCCTACCAGGGACAGTCTGCTGGGCACAGGTGCCCAGGGTTTGGCCACCTTGGAGCTCCAGTGCTGACTTCCAGCAACCAAAGCTGCCCTGGAGCAAATATCAATGAGTTCCCTGCCACTCAAGGGTTGCACTGAGCTCAGTTAAGGTCAGTGTCTAACACCAGGGAGATACAAAATCAACTGCCACGAAAAACTGCACAAAATCCACTGCTGGCAATACAGAGAAATTCATTATTTGTATTAAAGCAGCTTAAACATTTTAAGACACATATACATTGTTATAGGTCAAACAGCAGACATGAATTAATTAGCTCATATAAGACTCTGAAGGCTGTAAACCATGTTGTAAGACAAAAATCTTTGTTAGAACTTTATGTCACAATATTGTCACCACTGTACTAGGTTGAAAAGCCCTTAATAGTCTCCTCACAAATTCCAGACTGACACCTAGCTATAATTCTGTCTCCAGAAGAATAGATCTCCCTTTATATTGGTGTTAATCATCACTTCTAAAGGACATCACCAATTCTCCCAAGCTCCAAGGAGCAGGGGGAGGAGTGCCCAGCCATGACCCTGGCTGAGGGAAGGAGGAGGAGAGCAGAGTGTTTATTGAACAGAGCTCAGCCTGCACAGTAAAGGAGACAATTTGTGTGCAGAGCTGCTGTTCAGTGGGAGACATCTGTGGATTCATCAAAAACTTATTCCAAAGGAATTTAGGAATGGAAATGAACTCCTGTCACATCACAACAAGGTACCTGCAATCACAAACAGTTATTTAATTTAACCTGATTCAAACCCAGGTTCAGCTCTATTTGAAATGTGTATCTTTGTCACTAATGGGATTTTGGAAGCTGTTCAAGAATTTCCCTCACACAAGCAGAACTGAACTTATTTAAATTCTATTTATTTACAAACAACCTATTGCCTCTTTCTTTTTTTTTTTCTTTTTCTGGTGGTTATTTCTCTTCAGCAATATTTTTTAGTGTTAGCAGCTATTTTTCCTTTCCAAAATGAAATGAACAATTCATATAAAAATCCATTCCATCCATTTGCTGCTGGCATTCCCTTAGTCACTCTGGTAGCATCCCCTCACAAAAAAGGACTTTCTACTAATAGACTGATAGAGTTACATTCCATTTACAACAATTTAATTACATCTTTCTTGGAGGCAAATGACTAAAAGCACGTACTGTAGAGGATATACCAAAAACCTATCTTAAAACACCAGAATTTGGAGTGGAGCTTCCTGAAGCTGCCATAAATCCTGCTCTAAACTCCCTGTCAAAGGTGCCTCTCTTCTCCCTCTATCAGCTTTGCAAGAAATATGAATAGAACTGAACAATGTGGCTATTCCAGCCGGTGCTCACTAATGCCTTGCAAGGCAATTACTCTTCTATTTTAATAGTTCACCTTATGTGTCCAAAGACTGTATTTCTCTTTTATATTTTTGTACCCTCCTGGTGCCTTGCAGTCACCCAGTGGTCAGCTGGACCACTGGACATATTATGTCCCTATCTTCCTTCTCCAAGTTATTGTCTGATAAATCCCTGCTCAGCAGTTGAATTCCAGCTAGTTCTTAGAAGCATGACCTTTTCCTTGGTATTACTAACATTAATTCACTTTTATTTCAACCTGCAAGCCCATCCGTCTCTTCCTGGATAACACACCCAGCTCCTCGGTGTTAGCAATTCCTCCCAGCTTTACATTTTTATCAAATTCCATTAGCACATTCTTAGTCCAAGCATACTAATGAAAAATTATCAAAGGAATTGACAAATAACTCAACACAGTGACACTGCTAGTGTGCTAGCAGTGCAGCACCAGCTGACCCTGGTAGAGCAGGTCAGGGTGCCAGGCTGTCACACCAGAGTTATCCTGCTGAAATATTGCAGCAGCCTGAGCTGCACAGCTGAGAGAACATCTGCACCCAGGCTGGACACAGGGACATGAACATACCCTGAGTTATTCTGGGAACTCTGCAAATGACCCTCACACCAGAGGGATTATGATCTCTGATAGTATACTCACCACTGCACCAATGGAGACAAAGATGCAGAGTTTCTACTTAATTACATCCCTCAAGCTAGTGTTTAATTAATAAACAGTAAAACACATTAATTTAATATTATGGGTCAAATAACACTCCTGAAATTCATGGGCTGACTGTTGTTAGTCTATGAAGATCTGACAATTATCTAAAAGTTTTAACAGTGATTTTTATCTAAGTTTATGTGTCTTAATCCAGTGAATTATCATTCTATTTGTATGACTAATTTCTTCCTCCCCCCTCACTCCTTCCAACCCTGTTCCTGAAACTTGTAATTTCTAGCTCAGCAGCTGTATCTCGTGTCACGTTTGAGGAGCCAGGGAATGAAGACATGGGAGCAGTGTAATGGCTATGACAAAGAATTACAGTTCCATTCCAAGCCATCCTTTGCTGAGGCTTTTGAGGAAGTGTCTGTGTGTCACAGTGTGATCACTCAATTAAATCCTCTGAGAAGGCACTGCCAGCTCTCAAGCTCCTTAAGCAGAGCAAAGATCTGCAGCCAAGCTGTCGCAGTACGACATGAAATGAACACACACACTCACTACAACTCTGTGCTAAGAAAGGAGGAAAAGAAGAAGTTTATTGTATGACCTCACTATATATACCATTTCCAAAGTGACCAGGGATTGGAGGGTGAAGTTGCCACCTCTCCAACCACACTGGTCAAACCAAGAGTCCATCAATTCTCACTTCCTCTAGAAAGGAATGCAAAACAATCGTTGTTTACATGAAAGTAAATGAAAGTATGAAAGTGCATAAGAACTGCACTACAAAAATTCAAAATATCATAAGGCTAAGAAAAACTTTCAAAGATCAGACCAACACCAAGCCACCCCAGACACAAAGCCAATGTATTCACCCCCATCCCAGGCAATCCTGGGTGAGGGAGCACCTGGAGTGATGTGTCCATGACAAGCTAATTGTTGCAGAAGGTGGGGAGTGGAGCCAAGGGAGGGGCAGAGAGGAGAGCTGGGCTGCACACAAGGTATGGCACCGTTAGTTCATCTCATTTCCCTTTGCAATAATCCATTGCTCTGCCCCACGATTTGTGTGAAGGATGATCATCATTCACTGTCTCCTGCTGCTCCCCTCATGACACTTTATGCCCCAGTTAAAACCACAGCAATTTCACCAGGAGGAATTACGGCTCAGGTGACGGATCCTTGTCTCTCTCACCGTAATCCCTCTGTGACATAACAAAACCGTGGGTTTATGTCACTTTCCCAAGCAAGATGCAATTTATTCTTCTTGTGCTACAAGCTAGACATGACTGACAGAAAATATCTTTAAAAATGGCTTTTTAGCTATTCCTGGAATTTGTACTTAATGCAGAACTTCCCATTCTACGTGAGGAATCCTGCAGATACTGACAAAAACATAGACATGGCGATAACACTGCAAAAAAAGTAGCCTTATAAACTGTGTTTACTGCTTTTAGCATTTAGAAAGGCCTCATCTTGAGGTACATGCATCCATAGTTATTCTCTCCAGAACAGAGGAAAATATTTGACATTTAAACCAGGAAGCAAATCGTTGCTGTTTGTTACATATCTCAAGACAATACCTTACCAGAACGAAATAAAAGAAACTTTCTTGTAGGAAGAAAGCCCCTCAAACATGAGACTGGACAGCTCATTTAGTATCAACTTCGTATTAAAAGTACATGCAGTTCCCTGTGCCAAAGTTCAAAGTTCAAAAAAAAACAAAAAAAAAAAAAAAACCAGGAAAAAATTGAAAGGTACATGTTTTGAGCCAGGATTCTCATCTAACCTGTGCCTGAAGGTGAGTGATTATTTCACTGAACTGTCCCATCTCACCCATATGTAAAGACTTTTTTCTGTCACTAATTTTTTTATAAAGGATGTTTTCTTTAATTTTTTTCACCTTCTCACATCAATCTGGATCCAGTATATTTATAAAAAAAAAAGAAACCAATCAGTTTTTACCTTTAATATCTTTCCCCCTTCTCAGGTTCCTATGGAGCAAGAGAAAGGCTTGAAAAAAATGAGGCCAGGACTCAAAAAAAAATATGCTGCAAAATAACACTCAAAATAAGATAAAGAAAACAATCTTTGGCAGTTTGGACTTTAGAAACTTTTTTTGAATATTAGACATAGAGGATTTTAAGCATGAAGAAACTATATAAACCTAGAAACAGTATGAATGGGGTTGGAATTGTTAATGCCAAGACAGAATTAATTTTATTTCTTTTTAGACAAAAAATATCTGAGAAACAGTCCTAGAGACCACCACTTCCACTGCTTCCCCACTCTTGAATCTGCTGCAGTAACACCCTACAAGGGAACTCAGCAGGATTTGCACTGGTGAGATCAAGGGCAGAGACTTGGCAAGGTTCTGTGGATGTCCTGGCATTTATCTGAACAAATGTGAAATTCTATGTTTAAAGTTGGTCTTGCTGAGCTCAGGCAGTATGAAAATCACAATTTGATATTCACTGTGCTGCAACCTTTTACTAAATTGGGAATCCACCTCTGGGTTGGGAAGGATGGGAGATTGATTGCCCACTGGCTTTTCCCTGTTTTTGTCTGCCTGGAGCAGTGGCCAGCCCGGCTCCTCAGGATTCAGAACAGATTTCTGATTGTTACTCCCAGTCCAAGCCACTGAGCAGAACCTGATCTGTTGGAGCTGTTTTATGACAAGGTGCAAAGAAACCAGCCCTGTGCTGAGTGCTCTCCAGTACCTCTGACTCCATGATGTGAACAATTATCTGTAAACTCACTGCTTCACTGTGATAAACAACAGCAGGGGAACAGGAGAAAGAAAAAAGATAAAACCAACCAACAAGCTTTAGGAATATTGCAATGTTCTGTCTGGCACTTTTAGCATTGACAAAATTAGAAAAACAAGCCAAACCATATTGTAATATTTCACTTCCTAAAGCACTGTGCCTTTGAAACATGGAATTCTAATGCATCTTGCCAAATTTAGTGAAGTAATCATGATAAATATAGCTATAAATCTGAATTGTTCTTTAAATATGTTTAAATCTTTCCATCAAAAGCATAGAAAAATATGCATGCAAGAGATATCACCTTCCTGCTAAAGCAGTTCTTGCTAATTCATCGGTTTTCATTCACCTCCTGCTTGATTTCTAAAAGCAGTTCTGGAAAGTGAACTAAAATTAACATGTACATCCCCACTCCTACCTAAGACTACCAAGAAACCCTACATGACCTAAAGAAACCTAAACCTTATTGGTCACCAAAGCTCCTGAGTGTCAGGAAGGTGGGACTTTGCCCAAAAATGTTAACTCATCAAGGCTTTTTCATTTGTGTTCTTACCCTTGTTCTTACTAATGCTCAAATAAAGTTCTAAACTAAAACTATTTTTCTTGATTAACACCGTGGATATTTTTTTTAAAAGTCTCTATAAGGCTTTAAGAGGTTTATTTATAGCAGCTCCTCTCTTCACAATGTAAACAAGGTGGCCAAACTGAGACTATCTAGAACAGAGAACTCTCAGATGGATTTTTGCCCGGGACATGAAAATGAACACCTACATTTTTAAAGCCAAGATTTAGTTTTTAAAGTAAAGTTCTGGGCCCCACAGAAGCTGTGAGGGGAAAATGCTGCTCTTCAGTACTTGCTCCTGAAAGCACAAGTGAGAATTTCCTGGGATATCCTACAGGATCAGCTCCCTGGGGCTTCCACAAGGCTAAACGTAACAACCTATGGCTGTTACACATGAGTGCCCAGTAAAAAAATCCAATCTATTGAAGGCATACATGAATGGAATATGCTGAAGGGAGAACAGGGGGAATCAAGACTCATATTTCATAGATATGTATCTTTAATTAAATTTTGCTCAGTTTATTTACTGCTATGGATAACAGCATTAGGTTACTCCAAATTTCTGTTAACTCAGTAAGTCTACAGGCAATGACTTCAGCAGTTGGTGAAAAATATATCTGCCCTTTACTACACCCTAATACTATTTGTGATGCTCAGTTAACATTGGTTGTTTTAGATCTTTAAGCTAAATTTGCTCTATAAATCAGTCTGCAAAATGTGGTGTAGTTATCATGGATAGTTCCCTCAATATAAGAAGTCTCAGTCATAATATCATCTTTTTAAAAATTTCAGTAGCGTCACCTGAATAAGCTCTGCAAAATAAATAAATAAAAGGAAAACAATCCCAGAAACACTTGTTCTAACTAACTCGTACAATGATTTTTCATGAAAGAGTCTGGATGTTTATGTGTCTGGTACCAAGCAGTTGGAAAATAACATAGTTTTCTCTTTGAAATCAGAACTCACTTTTACAAAGCAACCTGAGCTACACAGAACTTGTCAAATAGCTCCTCTTTTCTATAGGGAATAAATCCCACTACTCTTATAATGAAATAATGAGAAAAAATAGCAATACATAATAAGTTAACCACAAAAAAAAATATACAGGGTCTGTATGCAATAAAATGTATGGCCTTTGTTTACTGTCCTTTAAAAAGTAACATAAACCTACTTTATATACCATACCTTTAGCAAAATATCCACATGCACACCTGAACTAGTGCCTATGATAATCTTGGCAATTTCTAGAAGACAACAAAAGTAGGATTTCACACTTATTAGCTGGTAGAAGTTCATGATCCAGAATGCAATTGCAATAAACTAAATTTGAAATTCAAGGTAAACAAAGCATTTTCAAGTAAACTGTTGAGCCACAACAGCTTTTCCATGGATTCTGGTAAAAATTACATTTATGCTCCCTGCTTCATTTAGCAAGGATAAAAACCAAAACCAACTGGAATATAAATATAAACAAAAAAATCTCTGGTGATTTTTTTTCATGTGTCAATAACTTTGTAAGGCTCCAGAGCACCGAGGCAAGAGGACAGAGTGAAAAAGCAGCAATGAAACAATTCCCTCACCACGCTTGCCTCACAATACTCAGCAGCACTATTAGCACTATCCATTTCACCCAGGAGCAATAAACTCACATTTTTCGGAATGCCCACATTATGCCAGACTAATATAAAAATAGATGATGAAGCAAAAATGAGCTAGGTTTAGCCCCAGTGTCCTGCAGTAAGTGCCATAATTGCACAGCCAGCTCATTACAGAAAGCCAGTCCCCTGAGCCTCCCCTGTCCCAGTTAAGCGACAGTAATAGAAAGCAGCTGTATGAGGACATCAGGTCAGCACAATCATTAGCCCCGAAAATTGCATCCCCATCCCTCCCATGCAGCAGCCTGGCATTCACACACCATCAGCCTCCCAAACACCAGGTCAGGCCGGATGGTGAACTTAACCCAGTCACTCCATTAACAGTGACCCACAGCTCGCTGTGCCCAGCAGCCCTCACTGCTGCAAACTGCCAGCACTTTAATGAATTTGGGCTGCTGCCTTGGGCCCTGGGCTCCCAGCCCTGGGGCAGTGCTGAGCAGAGGGCAGTGCCTGTGGCAGGGGACACCCTGGACCCTTGTGGGTCTCATCGTGTCAGAGAACAGGAGCTGGGTACTGGCACTGCCAGAGCTGAGATGTCTCCCAGCTCTGCCCAGGTCATGGTGATGCCTTGGAGTGGCTGCCTGGAACAGAGCCTAGGCATGATTAAGAGAGTGTTGGAGTCCAGAACACTCCTCTGACTGTCCTGGGTGATTCCAGACCCGGACAGGGGCTGGGAAACCTTGGCGAGGAGTCAAAAACTCCTGTGCCTTCGATTTTAGCTCCTGGGAGAAATTACAACCTCTGTGTGAGGATTTACAAATCACGAGAGTTTAAGTAGAGTGATAGTTAGTTAGTCACAGGGTAAAAAATAGATTTATAGAGTTTTTAGGCTGATAAGCAGAAAAACACAAAATGGAGGCTCCACGTGGGTTTGGGGTTTCTTCTTCCTTCTTCACCTTCTCCATTTTCTGCCATGACGCTGGCATCTTTGGTTGGTATAGACTAGAGCCTGACTTCCTAACATGAAAGATAGGTATTGGGAATCTTTTATAAACAAAGTAGATGTAACTTTTAGTATAAAGATGCTCGTTACCTTCATGGTGGGGTTATTCCCCGTGAACTGACCTGCTGAATGGATCTCTGTAGGTCAGGGAAGAAAATGTATAGATAAGAGAGAATAAACAACCTTGAAAAAGCAGAGGAGACGACTCTCGGTCTTTTCTTCGATCTCGGTGCTGGGTAAAAAGACCTTTGCATTCTTGGGAAAAACAAAAACACACAGAAACCTGAGAAGAGAGTAAAAGCAGGAATTTATTAAAGGCCTTTGATAGATACACCTTGGGCAGCCAGGAGCTTCACAGAAGCTACACCCAAGATGGGTAATGGTCACGAGTTTGTCACACAATTATATGTTTGGTGCATTTACACATCAGGGGCTAATCCTCCAATTACAGCTTCAGATAATGAAGTCATTCACCCCCAGTTTGCTCCCCCCAGCTCACTTTTTTTTATACTTTTCAGGACCTAAGACAATAAGGTGTCCTTGAGTTTCAGGCCTAGAGAGAAATTGTTTTGTTTTGTCTGAATAAAACAGTAGAACAGCAGCTGACAGGCTATGGAATTTTAGAATTAAACACTAAAGCACTGCAGGATTTAAAAATATTAAAGTTAAGTCCTTAGGCATCAACGGGAAGGTGATGCTGCCAGCAGCCACCACCATCAACAGGAGTAGCAGGACGTCCTACTCCCCCATAAAATCTCATCTGTTGTTTGTTAACCACTCAGTTAACTCAAACAGGACTAGATGTCTCATAGGAAGTTATTTTGGTGCCACTGGGGTGGCATCTCCCAAGTGCCAGTAAACGTCTTGGTTTGAAGGGACATCTGACAAGGTAAGCTGGATTTCTGACTGACAGCCATCCATTTTATAACCCTAAAAGCCACACAAACTTTCACAAGGTAGAAATCTTCCATGCGTTTTCCTGGAAATGTGTGTGTGAGTTTCTCCCATGAGTAGGAATGCCTACTCCATGGTTACTACCTTGTTGTTAAGTGAAGGAATCTGTACATTATCATTATTTTGGTGGTAAGTCACATTCAAGTCCTAATACAATTTCTTTTGCCAGCTTTAATATAAGTACCTTGATATCAGGCACTGCTTTAGGATGTTATAATCAACTATATTTTTTTAGTTTTATGCAGTGCAGGAAGTAATTCTGATTAAGATCTTCCATCTGTTATCTTTTGTCTGTTCATACGTCTTAATAAATAATTCATTTTTATAGAACTATATCTGATTTTCCATCATTACAGCTTGTGGGACAAAGCAATTCTATTATACCTCTATAACAGAGTTAAATTTAAACTGTTGCCAAACCTGAGGCTAAGGATTTACCTTCATTTAAGGTAAAGGATTCCCTTTCTGGGACGGAGTTTAAATGCACAAAGATGTTGTCTCTGCTCCTCATTCTCAGGACAGCTCAGAGTCTCACACACATGTGTGAGGAGCACCTCTTGCAGGAGCTGGGCAGTGAGACTGGCCAGTGTGGTGGCCCAGGGTGCTTCAGTTCCCAAGAGCCACCCCCAGGGCCACTAGCCATGGGCCTCTCAGCCCTCCCACCTCTGCTGCTCTGAGCAGCAGAGATCCCCTCCCAAATAAATCCTCCTAAGAACACAACGTCCCCCTGGGAGCAGCAGGTGCACCATCACACCCTCCCAGTTTCAGGGGGCTGTTTGGAGCTTTGAGGGACAGTAATGGGAAGCAGCACAAAGTGTGGTCCAGGTCCTGAAGTGACAGGCACAGGCACGGCTCTGCTGTCCCCAGCTGCCAGGGGCTGAAGGTCTGATACAAACACAGATTCCCCTATCCCAGGGGCACACATTCCTCCTCCATCATTTCTCCATCTGTGCTCTGAGACCGTGAGGCACAGAAATGAAGATGGAGATCTTTGTGTGTGTACTGATTAAAATGCAGCCTGTGAAGTCAGCCAAATCCCTCTCAGGTCGGGATGTTCGTTCCCACCTTTCCCAGGGATGAGTGTCCTGGTGGGACGAGCGTGTCCACAGCCCCTGGGCAAAGCAAGGCCCTGCCTTCACAGTCCTGATGAGTTTGGGTCACAAAAGCAACAACCCCTCCATCAATGTCAAAGACTAAGCAAGTTTGACTATATGCTGATGTTCTTCAAATCGTTTCTACCAGCACTAGTTCTGGCTGGTTTGTTTTGGGGAAATTAATGATGATACAGCAAGGTCATGGTCCCTCTGCTGTAGCGAGCAGATGCTGACACATTAATGCCACCAGCCTGTGCTGCATGAGGAGAGAACTGCTCCTGGTTGTCATTGCACCAGCTGAGAACAGCCAGCCACACCAAGCAGCCCAGTCTAAGAAATTCAGCCTAAAAGGCAAACATTTGAAGAAAAGAACTCCTGCACTTTCCAAAGCCATCTTTCTGTATAATCCTTATCTAAACACACCACTTTTCTTTTTTTGAAAAATCAACCCAAAGCCAGCAGTACAATAAGAAACCAAATCTTTTTCCCTCTCAGCAGCACAGACAGTTTTCAATGCCATTTGTAAGCTGCCTATTTACCCCTGACATTCACAGCTTGAGTGTATCTCCAGTTCAGGTTGCTCTCTTACACCAAGGTAGAAATAATCAAGTATTTTTCCATCTTTTTGCTAGGAGGACTCAGACCTGAGAGTCCATATCCATAGCTCTATTAACCTGGTGTGAGATTCTCATGGTAAACTGCACAGGAGGAAAGCACCACCATTCCCAAAGATTCCTGTCAGCATGGAAAGCAGCAGCCTCATGACTGGGAGGGAGCAGAACTGTGGTAGTTTGACATCTAAACTGAAATAAACAATTTTTTTCTTAATAACCTCATAGCAACAACTCATTTAAAGCATCTCATCAGCAGGATGAGAGCAGAGAAATACTTCACCAGGATAAAGGAATGCACAGCCCCTTTAGCTGTGGGGAAGTTTAGATTTTTGGTCAGTTTTGTTAAGTTTTAACTATCTAATATACTTCCTTTAAAGGAATTTTATGGTATTTGGGGGTTACTACTGCAAAATGAATTATACAAAAGGCATCAATGCCCTAAGAGTTAGCAACATAAGTGCAATGTGTCTGAAAATTCAGAATTTTGAGTCATATTTTAAAATATGGAACTTCTGACAACACGACAGTCACTGTAGCTGGAAATGGATAGCAATTCTTCTATCACCCCGTCCCCAAAGAGGGGACTTAACATCAGCACAGCTTGAAAGTCCATTTAAACTGTGACAGGCCTGTAAAAAGCATTTCCTAAGAGAAAGTCTCATCTGTTCCTAAGCTACAGCTGTTGTTCATTCAGTACTGATAGGCATACAAAATAAGAGATGGATCACTCAGTCTCAAACACAGATGTAAGCTATTCAAATCCTTCACTCCTGATTTCTCATCATTAGTAGGTTTATACCTGTCTCCTAGCTGTGTTTAATGCTGCAAACCTTCATCCCTGGGAACTGGGACAAATAGATTTGAAATGTCCACTATAAATCCTCCCTCAGCACAGTGGCACTTCCAGCAGTGCTGCAGGAGCCACCCTCAAAGCCTCCCCTGCCCCTTCTGACCATCACCCAGAGCTCACTGGCACACCAGTCATTAGAATTCTTCACATTTATGAATATGAAAAGAGTCTTAATCCTTGGAGTGAAAGATCACAGCAAGAGATGCTTATAATTTCCTAGGGCAGGAACAAAATAGTGCAATGAATTATGTAAAATACTTTAAATATGGGCACTACAGAAACCTTTACATTTCGAAGCAGAAACTGAAAATAAGCAACACCTATTCTCTTCAGGAGAGGATCCTCTGACTTTAGAGGTGTCTTTAAAAAACAGGATAATATACAGATAATATTCTGCACATTCCAGAATTTAAATCTAAGCAATGTAATAAAATGCAGTAACAAGTGGTGTCCCTCAAGGGTCCCGCAGAAATAGCTTTGTCTTTTGGAATATTCCCTGTGCAAAAAATGCTCAAAAATAAATCAGCTTTTCTTTAAGCTCTCTACTCCAGGATTTATGTACAGTGAATGATTAAAAATAATTAAGAAGTCCATGCAAATGCTTTCCAATTACAATGTACCCCACAAACAGTCTTAATAAGAGGGTTCTAATACTAAACCAGGTCTTGTTGAAAACCCCTTTCAAAGCAGATGAAAGCTGTCCTGCTTATGAACCTTGAGCCAGGTTCTTCTGCTTAGACCAAGGGAACAGTACAGGGTTCCATCAGTTCAAGATGATAAACCAGCAAAAAACCACCAACAACCAGATTCTGGAGAGAGAATTCATGTCAATATAAAATAAAAGTAAATTCAGTTTCGCTTGAAGGAGATTTTAGTGGAAGTTGCTCTTTTGAAATAAAAAGAACACAAAAGCATCACTAAAGCCCCACATAAAGCACCAAATAAGAGCCAGAGTGGGTCAGGAGCACACAGCTGTGGAAGGCACAGTGTGCTTTGCACTGTATGGAACTTAGGTGCTCCATTCCAGGCTGGCTCCATTTTATACCCTGAAATTTCTTTAGTTCTGAGGGAGGTGACTGCCTTAAATGAGAGAGAAGTTTACTGGTGATGTTTCAGGAGCAGCCAAAAAATTAACCCTGTATGAGAGCAGCCCAGGGTGATGCCCTCAGACCAAGACAAATAGTTCCTAAAACTGGTGATGTTCAGCACAAGCCTTGGTATTTCAGGCAATTCCTACTCCAGCTGTTACTAAGAAACAAACCACACAAGAGTTCTGCTTTTCACTTTTGTACTTGTGAATAATCATCACCATTATTCCACAGGCTAACAAAGGGAGGCTGTCACCCTGCCGTGTGATTTCCCTGCCTGCAGGCTGTTTGTCACCTCAGCAGGACCCAGCTCTGCTGATTTCCTCAGGAGCCCCAAACCCTCAGCCAGGCTCAGGGAAAGAACCCCTGCCTAGAAGGGGAGGGGGCACAGGGGACAAGCAGCTCCTCAAGCTGCCAAAAGATAATCTGACATTACCTGCTAGAGGGAAATTGCAGCTCAAATGCTCCTCTGAATCTTGTTTCCATGGCTGAGGGAAGTTTAGGCAACTCAGCTAATCTAGAAATCGCAGGAGAAAGGCAATTCCTCTCCAGTCCCAGCTGTGTGGGAAGGTGTGAAGGACAGGGAATGAGTCCTGTGTGGAAGTCCTGCAGTGCTAAATCCTGCTCTGAGATGTTGGCTGTGTGTTTAAAGCCTGCACTGTGCTTGCTCTGAAACCACTTGTCTCTATCCACCAGTGTTCCCATCAGTCCATACTGTTAATTTTTTATTTCTCAATCAAGAATTCATGGAGGTTAGTGTGACATTGCTGCAAATACCCTGGCAGCCTAGTAACTGTAAATAATGGATATGACTCCAGAAATACCAACCGGCCTTTTGTTGTTTTGGGACATTTAAATCGTGCCTGCCCCAACTCACCTGCCAGTAAACAAACTCCCTGCACTGCAGCAAATCCCTCAGAGCTCAGGAAAATTAAATGTGTCATTGACATGACTGTAGTTTTGGTAAGTGCACACAGACATTTAACTGTGACAGTGCTCACAAAGATGTGCTGAATGCAATAATCTCCTTTCCCTTCAGAAAGAGTATGGCAAAATGCTAACAAACCTTCAGAAGCTCTGGTGAATTTTAACTCAGTTATTGCATTTCGTACCAAACTGCAGTAAATTATTTCTTCCACTTTATATTTCTGCTAACTTATGGCATTTATTTAAAAATTCTGTAATGAACAGCTACTATTGAGGGCCCATTTGCTCCTCCCATTTTCCATTTAACCTCAATGATTGTTGCCTCCCTTGGGTGTTAGAAAATACTTTTATAGCATTACCAATAAACATATTTGTTAGATTCCTCCTAATTAATTTTCCATGAACCTTTCAGCATGAAAAAAGAAAAAATCCACATTTCTGCATGAAAAATGAATTATATTTTCTCCATTTCCTTAGAAATTTACATTCTGGGCTCATCTGTGCCACGTATTCTTTATGGATAATGAGCAAGGCATCCTCACTTAGCTGTCACTGAGGCAGTGAAATGTTTACAGTGTGCACTTTGGAGATTCTGGCAGCTTAGATTCCAAGAATATTTTTTATTCACGACAATAAGCTCTTTCCTAAATTTCTCTTGCACATGAACAGAAAAAGATTGATCTGAAGAATCCTTGAACTTTGCTGACCTGCAGTAATGCTGTTTGAAGAAAGGTTAGTTCAGACACTTCACGCTCATGATCTGTTTCATGTGATGTGACAAAGAATCTTTTCTGCCCTTAACATTCTGCAGAACTTCCTGGGAAACTGAAAATATCAACTAATGGAGAGACAAATATCTTCATTATGAAGCTTACAAACAGAATACACACTGCATAATTTGGAGCATATTCTACTACCTTATTTATTCTGTAACATTTTGGGGACAGATTATTGACAGGAAAAAGAAGCCTCAGTCCTGTGCAGGAGATTTCACTTAATTCATGAAAAATCTCTCTCTTTAATTACCTCTCTGAAGCCATTCTTTAGCCAAGCCATAAGAATATGCCTGTTGTAAAGATTATGCTAAGATATCATTTCTGTGCACAGGTCCAGTCACAGGCTCACAATGACATGCTTAAGCCTCTGGGCTTTATTGAACCAAGGCCTGCAAAAAAATTATCTTTTATGCTTCTTTCTTAGAAAACCTCATATAGTTTGAATAAATCTTTGAAATGTAACCAAAAGAATCTCACATGAGATTGTCTTTCATTGAAGTCATAACATCCAATTCATGTAGACACAATTGGAAGGTTAGAGCTGTCAAGTTTTGAACTTGGGCTATGAAAGACATAAAAAGTGACAGATTTCCACCTCAGAACAGAGTACAGAGCCGTCTGAAATCTCTCCTCCCTCAGACCAGATCCTGCACCAACCTGAGCCTACTCAAACCTGCTGGGGTTGTTTTCTGTAATCAAGCAAATTTCCAAGTGTAATTATTAACACAGTCTTTAATTAAATGAATCTGTTCCTTTAGACACATTCTAAAGAAAAGTCTTTAAAGAAAATTGAATGTTAACAATTTAAACACTTCAAGTGCCTTTTTAAGTTCTGACTTGGAAAATCTGGATTAATTCTCAAAGGTCTTTCATACAGTTACTAATTCTAAAGGAATTCCTAAAATATATTTAAACCTGTCCTTTCCATATATTACTCTAAAATGTTCCTCAGCAGTAATTGCATTTTGCAGAAAGAGGCAACTTCTGCCATTCCAGGAGTGCTGGTACTGTGGCTTTTCTGACATTTCAGGAGTTTTTTTTTTTTTTTTTTTTTCCTTAAAAAAAAAAATTTTAAAAAAAAAAAAAAAAAAAAAAAAAAAAAGGTTTTTTCTTTTGCATAAAATGCTGGTACAGTGGGTGGAACAGCAACCCAAAGCCTCCTCAGACATAAAGAAAAATCCCAATCTAAACAATGCTGTTTTCAGACAGGTTGTTGTTTTCACACCAATTATCCTGTGACTCAGTAACATCTTGATAATAAATTTTAAAATGTAAAAGTATTTCTTGCCAATGATGGAGGCCCCACCAGCCTTCTTAAATCTTCATATTAATTTGTCAGAGGTGAATCTCTCAGATCTGAACTGGCAGCTGTGAATTCACAAACAGTATTTCAGTATTCCCTGCAATATCACTGGGTTTGCTCTTTGGCACACAGGACAGTGACTGGAAAAGGACTTTCAGAGTTACATCATGAGAGGGGCAGAGAAAAAAGGAGTTCTGCACTCTGTGCCAGCCTCAAGATTTCTAAAGGCTTCATGCAGTACACTTAATCAGCTGCAGAAGAAAAAATCCCCAAGGTTTTTCTGTAAGCAAGGGGAAATTGTACCTGGTATTTCTTTTTATAAACCTAATGGCCCCCATACTCCTGTGGAACTCTAAATTATAACTTAGATAATTATAGCAACAGTCAGGAGATAAATCATTATAATAGATCTTCATACAATAGCATCAGATCTTCAGAAGGTATGGTAGGGGCCCTGACAGAGATGCTAAAATCAAAGCCAGAAAGAAACTGAAAGCTAAAAAGGTTATTCAAGGCAATCAATTATCATCTCTAGTTTTAGTTTTTGAGATCTGCATTCTCTATTTGAAAAAAAAAAAAAAAAAAAGAAAAAAAAAAGAAAAAAAAAAAAGCAAATATCTTGAATCCATGTGAAGAAAGCATGGAATCCATTTTTCCACCTAAGTCCAAAATCCAAAGCAAAAAGTGTATGTTGCAATTCTAAGTTCAATTTGGAGTGACTGATCCAGAGTTCAACATCTGCAACAAAGTTGGGAACTGTCTGCACAGCCTTTCAATTAATATTTATATTTTTTAGCCCTGAACTTGTCTTTACTCCTCTGAGTCTTTGAGGCTCCAGACTTTCCCATTCCACTCTAAAGGGAAACTCACTGTTGATGCTGTGCAAAAGTCACCAGTAACAGAGGGACAACCAAGCACCTGGGACACATTTAAAGCAAAAAACTGGATTTCAATTAATATTAGAAACTTGAAGCAAAATTAATGTTCACCCCTAGACATGACAAGGAATAGCACAAGAGGTGAGGCATCCTCCACATTCTGGTAACCGAGAATTGTCTATAGAGAAATGTGGGATAAAACTTCTGCAAGAAACTGACTCAATTGGAATTCTGTCTGCATTTAAAGCCTAATACAAATTCCACCTTTTTAGTAAAAAACAAAAAAACAAAAAAACCATCCCTCTCTACCTAGGAGATTTGAAAGATGCATTTCCTGGAAAGTATTACACAATTAAGTTATTTTTACTACTGTGTACACTACAGAATAACAATTGTCAGCGAAACACTTCACATTTTTCTTCACAGTTGTTTTTCTGTGCAAAGAGAATTGAAAATAATTAAAGCATTTTCCTTAATTTCCCCGCTGGAAAGGATACTAGGAAAGTCTGACTAGCAGAAAACATGTGTTATTGATTTGTTTTTTTTTTTTTTTTTTTTTTTTTTTTAATAATATTCTTACTTGTGAAGAGACATATTCCATTTCTTCTTTCAAGAAGAGGAACCCTGATAGCCATTATCCTGTTGTTGGAAAGGAGGAAGCTGCATCTTCCCCTATTATTCCCTTGTTCTCACACTTCACATGTTACTTGCCAGTGGAAGCCTTGTAAGAGGGCTCATAATAAAGGAATGAAAGAATCTGAAAACTTTCATCATTACCAAAATAATGTATATTGAAATGATGCTAACAGACTTAATTCCAAAAGCACATGGAGGAAAATTGTTAATTTAGAAGAATGAAGTGACAGAAAAAGAAATTATCTTAATTGTGCTTATCAGAAAACTTCCCTATTGTAATTGTGATTTAAATATTGTGGGCATAAGCTTTGATTGCCTGAACAATCCCATTGATTACATATTCATTTGTCTTGAAATACAGACCTGCTTGAATTCAACCTCTCACTATTTTAACACCATCCAAAGCTAAACTGCAGAATATTCAAGGTCCCAGCTTGACCCATCCCCAAAAGGACTCAACCACCTCCCCTACACTTGTGTAATTTGTTTTCCCCTCTCAAACCCAGCTTATTTCACATAACCAATTTAGAGAGCAACCAGAGCATCCCAGAGCATCCCAGCTGCAGAGAAAGAGGAGATCCAGGTGGTGGCTGAGCTGGAGGCAGGAATTATTTTACCCACCTGGGTCACCATTAGCATCAGTCCTGAAGCAACCGCGACCTCATGGTTTGCTCAGCAGCTCTGGCCTGAGATAACTGAATGTGTGTGAGGAGAGAAACCAGCTACAGTAGCTCAACACAGCTCCTGGACCCGACAGGAAAGTTACACACTGCTCTGAACAGCTCAGACAACTGAAGAATCAAAGTGCTTTTCTCTGCCATCAGCCCTGTTTGAGCGTTCTGCTTAATGCTGTCAAATTATCTTCTTTGTGTCTGTGGAGTTCACACCATTTGCAGCAGTTGCACTTGCATATCAATGAGTTGTCACACAGCTCATAATTACTGTGCAGAGGTGCCTGTGCTATGTCCTCCATGCTTTCTGTTTCTCTCCATTAATCCCTCCTGACTGTGCAAGGAGAGGCTGCCCAGAGCTCGGGATGAAGGAGCAAGTGCAGCCCTGCAAGCAGAGATTGTAAAACCCATTCTACAGTGGCCTTTTCCAAAAACAGGTTCTGCCCATCTGCCCCTGGTGCTTTCTGCAGTTTCCCCTTGTCTGCCCATCCTGTAGAGCATGTCTACAGCCCTGTCCTGCCCTGCCCTGCTCTGGACAGGCTCCTGACACAGCCTCGAGTGAGCAGTGGGGAGGATTCAGCAGCACATCCCCCAAGCTGTGCCCCAGCACTGCAAGGGTGGAAGCAGAGTCTGTTCAGACACAACCTGAAGTTGCAAACAGCTCCAGCAGCCCAAATCGGTTTCTCTCCATGCTAGTCTGAGATGTCATTTGGGGAAATTCATATATTTTCATGCATTTGCTTTACACAGGCTGGCTGGGAAAAAAGGAAATTATATGCTCTAGGAGCTGTTGGTGGCCTGTCACATTGTTTTCGTCAGGGTTGCTCTCTTTGTACTGCTCTGAATTTTCAATCATCTCACTGTGACTTGGTGGTGACCCCAGAAAGAAGTTTTGGGGCATGAACATGGAAAATGAGCTGTACCCTCCTCACCTTACACTGTATCAACACACAGCATAACGCATGTGGATTTATAACTCAACAACAGCATAGCATCAAAATGCAACTTCTATCTGAAACAGATTCATATAAAGGTCACTTTCCACCAGAAGTAAATAACATTCAGTTTGGGGGAATCACTGTAGGTGAAGGGGAAAGAAATGCACTATTTGATTTGGGGAGAAATTGGCTAGACAGAAGGTGTTTCAAAATATAATCAAAAAATAATTAGAAAAAGGAACAAGCCAAAGGACAAACATCTGTGACAGAAGGATGTGAAGAGATAAACAAATTCTATGTATGACAGTTAATTTCAGTTCAGACCAGAATCCTGCTGGGCTACATTTGGAGTAGTCTGTAAACACCCTGGGAAAAAAGAAAACTTACATTAATTTCAGTGTGAACAGTGGCAGCATCAACAAGTAAAAGACTGCAAAACCAAACCCAAAACACTGAAAACATCAGATTTCAACGAAACCCCACCACATATGGATAACAAATAACAGTAAAGGGAAACAACAATTAAAAGACCAAGAGCGCTTCACAAGTCACGAGGCAAGAAGACTGAGAAACAAATACACACTAAAATCCTGCACTTTGCTTTCCTAAAAACTCCAGATGAGAGCGGGAAAGGCACAGCTGGCATAACTCTAGCAGGACAAATCACTCTTCTAAGGCAGATGTCACTGGAGTTTCCATACTTTTCTCACTTGCTGACTGGGAGCTGTGGTTTGTCAGAACTGAGACGATGCCACACGGAGCTGAAAAGGGGAGAGCAGTAACAGTGAGGAGTGGGGTTAATCCCACTCCTTACTGGGGGTTGTGCTGATCTGTCCCATGGAAGGCTCCTGCAGCTTCCCAGAGGGAGTGTGTTCCTCATTCCTGAGGAGTTTGCAGCAAGAAACCTCCTCTGATGGGGCAGGGATGTGTGTGGGGTCCTGCCCAGGGCTGCAGTGAACACTGCACACAGACCCCAGACCTGGGCAGTGCTCCTGGGCACTTCCACTCCTTTCTCTCCCACAGGAGCAGCTGGTAAATGCAAAATTCACTGTGGAGGAAAAGAGAGAGAAGAATTCACGAGCCCAAACTCTTCCTAATATGCTTATCAGCTTGTTCTGTTTGCATTTTGTTTAACAGTGAATGCTCACCTATACAGACCCCAGCTTGTGGGGGCAAGTACACAAATGACAAATAATAATCAAAACAGAACTGTGCTGTAACTTCAGCTGTGGGGTTGATGTGCCTTCATCATGAAGGTGATGAAATAAGTCCAAATCCATATTTTGTTTGATGGGCATTGCAGAGAAAAGCAGCAGCAAGATGTTGAGAAGCATTGCAACCTCCCTGATTGAGTTGCTGGAACAAATCTCTCAATGTTTATTGTGATTAATTCTTTAACTGAGTTGGAGTTTGTTTGGGAGCAGTCTCAGGTAAATACACAGTTACATAACTGCTTCACCATATAATAAGTGTTATTAACAGCTCTCTATGGACAAGCAAAGTTAAAATTTCTTTTTCTGCAAATATTCTGAAGTATTTGTTGAAAACTTGATGCCAGCATGCTTATTGAATACCAATAAACCCATCTGTCAGAGTATTTGGGAAAAGCAAACACAAAGCAGGTGCAAATGAACTCTGATTAAATTTGTTCAAAACTTCAAGCAAATACTAAAGTTGGAAGATGAGTGGAGATGTATTTTTTGTATTTGGCTAACTGTAATTGCAGTTTCTATCCAGTCAAAGCAGGATAATTAAGCAAAAGACAAAAAAGAATTTGGCAGCAGGTTGAGCAAAGTAACCACCATTGCTAAAGAGAAAAAATAAGGATGTAGTGGTATTGGAAACAGAGTAAATGTGGGAATGTTACTACAACACCAAAACTCCAGACAAAGAAATATAAAGGAAGTTGTTACTAGGAAAACTTACTTAGCACAACTAATTAGTTAAATAAAAATATTAGTAAAATAAAATTATTTCAATAATTGCCATCAACCACAATTTCAGGCTAAGTATAGTAACTGAGCACCAGCTCTCAGAACTTGAATTAGTTTTGAGCAGAAACAAAAGAAAAATCAGAAAATACTCAGGCCTGGATTTCCAGCACTATGCATCTAAACAGCCGTCACCTGCTCCAAATATTTCTGGGGGTTCAAAGGAAGTGCAAAAATATCCACAGCTTTAGGTTAAAGTCAGCTGCCATCTCAATTGCGTCCCCCTTTGACAAAAATGTGATAATTTGCTTACATAATCACTACAGCTAAAATGAATTAGCTTGAACATAAAGGAATAAAAAAGAGACTACAGCTGAGCAGGAATGTTTGGTTTGGAGCAGGCAGAGAGGACATGGAGAAGAAAAGCCACTGTGTATTTAATGAAGTGGCTACTTTACCTTGGAACACTTCCAGGATGATAGGAACCCTATTTAAGGAACACAGTTACCTCCTGATTGTCAGTTTATGCAAATGACAGGAGCACAGAAGAATTAAGGGTAGAAGAGTGAAAATTATTTCCAGAAGCGATGAGTGCCTGTTCTTGAGAAGGAAAACATGAAGAGTAAAACACTTTGATCCATGAACAAATTATCTGCATCTTCCTTCTGGACCCCATGGATTTGATTCAATTTGATCAATAAGTTATTTGATTTAAACTTTATAAAGGTTTATAAAGGCTTAAATGTTCTCTGATACTAAGGTATCCTTTGACCTGGTTGTTGATCTTATTTGACTGAAAATATGTTTCAGCTAGACTTTTACAAGATTCTGAACAAGACAATGGCTTTTTCCAAGGAACTCACAAATCAACAGAGAGGAACTTGCTAATAAATAAGACAATAAAATTATCATCCCTTCATCTGAGCAGGAGGAGTCCCAACACTCTGAGCAACCCAGGCAGACAGAAAGTTACTCAACGCACACCAAAACCACAGTCCTTAGTTAAAATCAGTAAGAAAACCTTCCCAGTAAGTTATTAGAATCAGTAGCATCTTCACGGGATTTTGGGATGGACTTTCCAAGTCAGGTGAGTAGAGAACTTTTTTTTTTTTTTTTTTTTTTTTTTTTCAGAACAAACCAGCCTGGCTGGGGGGGAAGGAAAGACGTGGGGGACCCCTCCTGAACACCATTAATATCTTTGCTCTGTAGCAAACACCCAGCACTATCAGATCATTAAAGATATGGAAAAACCTGCTTGTCCTGCCAAATTTTCAGATTAAATGAATTCTTTCTTTGGTGAATTATTGGACTTTCACAGCACTGACTTTCAGAAAACTGCTGAACTTTTGCAGAGCATTTTGTTTTTCTTTTAGCCCCCAGTTAAAGCTGAAGGGATTTTGAGAGCAGAGTACTAAAATTTAGCTAGACCTTTCTTATTAAAAGGAAAATCTTCAGTAATTAGCTCTTCCCCTAACTGCTTTTTGGCTCTCATTACAAACAAAGTGCTATGCTAATATACCTTGTGTTGCAAATGTTTCACAATTCCTGCTAATCAAATTAAACTCAATTTTCAGCAAATAAACCCTCAATGCAGTTAATGGAAAACAAGGAACAGCATTACTTTGCCTGAGAATGGGTCATTACCACAAGCTCCTAATTACAAGTACCTTAATGCATAATGTAAAGCACAGTCTTATATAGGCTCTTAAGAATTAAAGCTGTAGCAGGATCAAAGACTTGATGTGTCCTTGAATTTTTTATATGTACATTTGAATACAGATGGAGAAAAGCAACAAAGAGAAACAGAGCAAAGCTGCAAAACACAAAGATTCATTCACTTACCCACCCTTAAAAAGGTATAATAATAATTTATGCAGTTTATGAGTCTGCAGAAAGAGACTGATTTTGACTCAGGACACATTCTGAAACCAATTTTCATTTGCCTCCTCCTCTACCCTCTTGATAGAGAATGTTTCACACCTACCAGTTAATGAAGGATTATTACTTTCCTCTAGAGTAAGCTGCAAATACAACCAAGGTTAAAGCAAAGGACGTTCATTCTGAATTAGGTTATATGATGCCATCAAACAGGAGCCCAGGTGATTGATGACATATTGCTATTACTGCACCAGGCATTTATCAATACTGCACTGTGAATTATTTTCCAGTTTAGTTCTCTTATTGTCACATGATGGTATATTTTATCAAATTTACTTAACTGAAAAAAATAAAAAAAGAAACCCAGAGAGAAAAGCACTGGAAACAACAGAAGGCATAATAAATCACAGTAACCGACTTACAAAATGCAAGGCTCTGGCAACACTTGCCAGTCAGAATTCTGCTGTTCTGAAAGAATTCACACAGGTTGCATTTTTTACTCAGATTTCAGAAACAATCTGCAGGAATGGGCATGGCATCCACTGCTGCCCAGCCCATGAGTCACCCTTAACCAAATCCTCCAGAGCAGCTCACTAGAATCACTAAAAAAGGCTCTTCTGCCAAACTAAATTTTTTCATTTTTCTGCAAAATAATTTGCATGTTTATTTTCCTGGAGACTTATTACACAAACCTTTGAAACTTTCAGCAAGATGAACACTTTATGCTCTAACTCACTCTGGGTATAAAGAATTCATACTGAATTATATCTGGTGCAATTGTGAATCTTCACAATGTTACATTGGCAAAATTTCTGTGTGTTGTTACATTCAGGCTGCCTCTCTTCATCCTCATTATTATTAATACAACATGAACTGCCTGTGCCTATCCTCCTGACACCACAGAGTCTGTAAAAGCTGAGCTCTTTCTTTAGCTTTGTAGTTGTCCTCTCCCTGAAGGGCATGCAAGCACAGAATGGGAATTATGGCTATTTGAAAGAAAATTAGTTCCTGTTTGGATATCCATGGAACTGTGGAGAAGACAGTCTCTGGAAAATCCCCACCTCTCACCCTGATCTCCTCCTGGGCCTCATGAAACAAACAATATTATTGTGAGTTTATGAACAGCAGATCCTTCACCTCCCACTCACATTCACCCACTTTTTTCCCACCTTTACAACCCAGAGGCAGAAGTAAACATTATAACCAGTCATGGAAGGGGTTTCTGCTAGGGAATAATACATTGAATTATTCCAAATTCAGTCAGCTTGAGACTTGTTTACTTGTAGCTTCTGCAGAAGCAGCAACTGAGACAAACACTCATTCTCCCATAAAGGCAGAGAAGGATGGGAAGGTTCCCTAGAGGAAAAGCTCTAAAAGTTAGGTGTGAATGGACAAATATTAAGAGTAACCTTGCTTAACAACAGAGCATCCAAATTTGAGCCCTGCCCCGTCAGTTCTGCTTTCTTTTAACATTTTCCTCATGTGTCTCTGAAGTATTTGCTATAAAATGTGTTATTATGAACAGCATTAAAAGTAATCAGTTTCTGACAAGGTGATGATTTCTGATAGATGAAATGTTCTAATAGGTCTAAAAAGTTTGTGAATACTGACTGTTTCTGAAGAACTCGTTTCTATATCTGAAGATAAATTGCCCTCAGATCAAGAACCTTAAGCTTTTATTACATAAAGGGACCACCTGTTTTAAATTTTCTGAACAATTTTTAGTTTTTCCTAGATTTCACAGCTTTACTTTGTCCCAAAGTAATAATTTGCATTTCTGGAATTTTCATCCCTTGTCTCTTGCCTTTCCCCTTCTTTGCACTAAACATTGATAGTACGGAGAGAAAAAACCCAGACAGTTCTGGCATCAAAACCAGATAGCTTCCCTAAGTATAAGAATTCCTGTCCTTTGCAATGGCCATTTTTGCACAGCACTCACTGTCTCACATTCCTCACACTGGTTTATTCATAACAAAGTGCCTTCTCTCACCAAACTGCATTTCAAAATATTATGCAGTTTTCAGACTACTTGCAAAATGTCCCATATCCATCCTCTAAACAGCTGTAATTTTCACCTTTTTTACTTAGATCTGTAGTGATTTATGAATAATTTTTGTAAAAGAGGCTGAACTGAAATTCCATCTTATGGAGAAATAAAGACCATGTGTTTTTCTGAATCACCTTCAAAACCAAAGGCAAAGCTTAATAGGCAAGTCAAGGCAGTTTACAGGATCCAAAATATCTGTGCCAGAGCATTATAAACTGCAGATTTCCAGAAAAAAATTGAGGTTCAGCTATGCAGCTTTGTGGGTATTGGATATGTTCATGTCCAAGAAGGGAAACCAAGAAGTTATGCTGAGGAAGAACTTGAATATTTGTGTTTCCTCCAAGTGCAGGGTAGCAAAATTTACAGTAGCTCAGAGGAATTATATCACCAATATCTACCTTTACAAGGAAGTATATGGGTAAAGTCTCTGATGCCTTTAGAACCCTTCCAAAAATAGGTTTGTTTCCAGTGCACCCTCAGTCCATAGCCTTAATTTTCTTTTGGGTAACTTCCGATAGTTTCAGCTGCACTATCTCCTGCTCCCATTAGCATTAATAAATAAGCTCTGTATAGTTTTAATTACTTCCCCTAAAACAGTTTGAAACCACTGTAAGAAAGATAATTTCAATGAATTATATGCAAACAAAAAGATTTTCAAGATAGCACTTCTCCCTCTTTCCAGACTTTTGTGTGATGACTCTCCAGCTCCTGCACTGCCTCATTTCTCCAGGGACAATTCCTGTCCTACAGATTTTTTGACTTAAATACTGCACTGTTAACTGGTGGTGTTCCAGAAATTGTCCCAAACCCTGCAGTTCATTCTCAAGCAGGATATCACTGAAGTCAGATTTTTAACCCTCAGGAGAAAGCCTATCTTGTTTCTCAGCTATCCGAGAAAGAAGTGAAGTGAGAATTAGAGGCTGATTCCTGTAAATACCTTCAGAGTGAGCACCAAGCAGCCCTGGAACACATTTGCGTGCCATTATTTTCTAATACAAACAAATAGAGATATAATTCCCAGGCACACGTCGTTAAGGCATTGCTAATTGCAGACAATAAACCAGTGATGCAATCTTACTCATATATTAGCAGAAGGAGACGTTGCAGATCCTGGGCTGATGAACAACTGACAGTGGGATGGAATTACATTAATTTTGTGTGTACCACATATAATAGCACAAGTTTGATTTTCACAGTCACTCTCCTTTTTGATGACAGCAGATAATTATAAACAGAAAAGTTTACTTGCAGGTAACTCCAAACAAAAAACACATCAAACTATTAAAGTAACAGTAGCACCTGCAGATGCAGGAAGCACAAATGTACACACACAGAAGCTGTATTTGTAGGAATTGCCATGAAAGAACATCTCCCCCTTTTAATCTCATCAGAATAAGAGTATACCTGTTCTTCATCACTATTTCTAAAATATGAAGAAACTTTAAATGTGAATAAGCAACATCAAGATCTGTAAACTCTTCAAGGAAAACCTCTGAAGAAAATAATTTTCCTTTTTCATATCTCTGCAACTTAAACAAACCTTGACTTGTTTGTTAGACAATTCCACATGGACTTTCATCTTTGTTGTCACTGTTTCAACATTAAAGTGTGTTGTTGCAAAACACTGGAGGCTTCAGAGGCTTAAGCCAATATAAAAATCTCAGCAGTATGAAGTAATTTTATGTCACTACTCTGGTTATTTCAGAATTGGCTGCAAATAAAAGCCCGAGGATGATTTAATGTGTCCTCAACCCATCATGGTCATGGTAAAACCAAGTAAACACATCAGTCTTTAGCAGTTATTTATAACTGGAGGAAAAGCACAAACCAGCCATGGTAAACAGAGCACTGAAAAACCTTCTGAAGGGGAACTAAATGTATCGGAAAATGCCTTTCTTCACATATTTCTATATTCCATTTCTCAGTAAAATAAAATCCCAGTGACCATCCACAGGAGGATTTACTAGAACTAAAATCACCACTTCCAAAGAAGATCACAAGATACCACTGCTGAAATGGAAATTTTGGCATTCACATATGATTACACACCAGCAACTGGCACTTCTAGTGCAGTTTTAAAATAGAACAACCAGCCTGCAGAGCTCATAGAAAGGACTTCCACTATAAGGTGGGAAAGCCCAAATCCTGGAATGCCCTCTATGAGAATTTGAGCCTAGCAGTGGTACATGCACCAGGGATCCAACTTCACACCTGGGATGATGCTCTCTTTTCAGTCTGCTCAGAGAGAAGATGTTTACCTTGCTGTCTACAGCCTGAATTCCTCCAGCAGTCTCTGGTTCTTGACCTGTGCACTGGGGATTTCTGAGGAGCCTGGGCTGGGGGTTTGCTGTCAATGAGATGTGTGACCCCAGCAGTGGAGCTGCAGGCAGGTCTGCATCTGCCCAGCATCAATAAAGGGTTTGTCTGCAGCCAGGCCAAAGCCAGAAAGCTGTTAGTATGTCTGTGAGGAGGAATAGATCTAGGAGAAATCATCCCAGCTTGATAAACTGTATTGGTGTGGGGGTCTTTCACATGCTCAGATCTCTGTTGAAAGGAGGGAAAGATGGGATAACTGGAACGGGGTGTGCACACTCACAGCACACTGGAAACTGCTTGACAAATGAGATAATTTCAGCATGAAGGACTGTGAAGTGCCACTGTAACCTCCAGGACACAACTCCAATCAAAGCCTTCTTGTTGGAATGCAGAACTGGAGATTTCAGTGCAGAGGCTTGTGGCTGCTCACAAGGGCCCTTCTGGAGAAGGCTTGGGCTGTAGGGTCCCCGGGGGCACCTCTGGACTCATCTGCTGAGGAAGGGTCACCCTTTCATGAAATCTTAGTCTCAGGATTTAAGAGATTAGTGCTGGTCCATTTCTGGCCAAACTGACAATTCACTGCCTTACATATTAAGTACACATACAATTGAAAAGTGTGCCCAGATAGAGTCATGCACCATAATATTTGGCATCTAAGAAACCTGAAAGATGCCCAAAACAAAAAAACAACAACAAAAGTTTTGGGAAGTGGGTTCTGATTGTTTGGTTGGGTTTTGTTTAGTTTTTTTTTTGGGGGGGGAGGGGGATGTTGTTTGTTGTTTGGGTTTGTTTCTTGGGTTTTTGTGGGGGTGTTTTGTTTGTGGTGGTTTTGGTTTTGTTTTCTGTTTGCTTGTTTGGGGGTTTTGTTGGGGTTTTGTTTATTTGTTTATTTGTTTTGTTACCTTTGATTTAGAGATCAGGACAACTCTATCCTTACCCATGCAGTCCCTGTATACAATGCTCTAGCATTGGAAACAGTAGGAATAATTTGTGGAAGCCGTAGACAAAACTGTCTCCTGAGTGCTGTTGTTGCATGCTTAGAATTGCCAAGTCTTATGATGAGAGAGTCACGATTAGCTGAAAAAAATGATTATTCCCAGGCATGAAAAATAAACTATTGGAAATAATTTTCCTGTATTCTGTCTGTAGTTCTGTTGTAATTTTCTGGCTGTGAGAGGTGTTTGAAAACGAGTACTGCTTGTCGTGTGTTAGCTTTGAGATTGCTGTATTCTACCTGAGGGCAGGGGTTCTTATTTTAGCATTAATGAAGCAGATTGCATATTGGAAATCACACCCATGGCAGCACAATATTTATTTAAAATTTAGCCTCCATGTCTTTTGTTATCTGCACTGGACAGCCTCAAATCATAAATAAAAATTTGAACAATTTTCCCCCATAAACTCATTCCTTCCACAGCTTTGCCAGGTCTTCTCTGGTCCCCTTCCTTAATTATAGAACTCTTCTGAGGCACAGGATGCATGTTATTTTCATCAGTGAGAGATAAGAGATGTCAGCATAGAACTCAGCTTTTGCTATACTTAGTCATAATCCTCCTATCACTTAAAAAGGCAACTGGAGATCTTTTTCAATAAAGCCATCAACAGGGATTCAAACATAAACACTGGATTTAGGCACATAAGCTTAATTGACTTTCAAAAAGAGATGAGCATCTCTCCCACTTAGGCTTTCCTGATAATGCCACCCTGAGCAGCTCAGGTTTATGGATGCAATGATTAACTGGGGGGGAGTAGCCAAAAATAAGAACATTCAAAGATCTCTATCTTTCTCTGTTCTTTGTAGGGAAGTTAAGAAATTATTTCCAATGTGAGAATTCTCAGAAGCACCTGCACAGGATGCACTGTTATCTTTGTATTGATTTTCTGCAGTATCACATTGAAGTGCAAAGGGTGATTTAATTGCAATTTCATTTCATTGGAACTTCTAATATGAATTATATAACAACCTTTAGAACATTTTCTCTCCCTTTTTAAATTTTTGCTCACAGTTTTATTTGATGCCTCTTCTCACAGTCCTGTTTTATCTGTCCTCCCTTTCCCATGGTCCAAAGCTTACAAGATCGTGACACCGAGTCCAATATTGAATGAGCCACTGAAACCAGGTAACCCAGAGTGCAATTGATCCCTGATGAGCAGGGGATATTTCCATCTAAATGAGGAGGATGAGCTTTGTGGCTCCCATTAAGGTTAATGGGGGTTATATAGCTGGGTCCTGGTGTAACATAACAAATGTTTGTCCCCTCAGCTAATCCATTCCAAACTCTGAGTACTGAGAGAGACAAAAATATTTTCGGGGAATAAAAAAAAAAAAAAGAAGGATTGTGATTTAGAAGCAAATCTCAGAGTTATTCCATTTTTCTTCTCTAACTTTCAAAAGTGTTAAAGTAGCACATTTCACCACTTTCCACTTCATCTGCAAGAGTGTTCAAGTAGGTGAGGGTTCTGTGAGAGCCATTAAAAATCTGTCAGAGAAGTGCTGGTCATGGCAAAAACATTTTTCAGGAGCTGTCAATTTCCCCAAATATCCATCAGTGCTACCAGGCACAACAAGGGATTCCTCATTTAGAACATGTCAATTCTTATTATTAATGTCATGATGAAAACACCTGCTAAGTGTCTGTGTCCTGCAAAGTGAGGCTGTCACAGAAATGAGAGGGTGAATTCCTCTTGGATTAGAGAGCAACAAAGAGCTGGAGATTTTTTTGTTGTTGTTGTTGTTTCCCTAAAGACAAACACCTTATCTTTATCCTGAGCTGGGCTTGTAAAGGCAGGAGACAGGCAATGCAGCAAGGTATAACTGATGAGAGATAATATGAAAATAATGTGCAAGATTAACTCTTTATAAAATTCCACATTTGGAGAGATGAGTCGTTTGTTTTGTTTGCAAGATCCAGGTGGAAGATGCAGGAGCCCCACCAGACCCTGCAGATGTTGGGTTTTGCCACAAGGTTGATGAGTGCAGCTCCTAAGGACACACCAAATGAGTCATTTGGCTTTTCCCAGCAGGAGCAGTACAGGCAAATGGAGTTCAGGTGGGCTGAGTCCATCCTCACAGGAATACATGGATTTCTGAGTCTTGAGATGTGCCTTAGCTGGGACTGCCCAGCACACAGAGCATTGTTAGCTGGGCTCTGCTTTTAAAAGTACACAGAGAGAGGAAAAATCTATCCTGGGAGTCACTGAACCATATATTCCAGTATATATGGTGACAAAATTAAAATGTTAGCTCTTTCTTTCTTAAAAAATAATTCATAAACATTATACTTGTGGGATTATATGAGATAAAAGATGATACCACCTGTGAAAGGTCTTACTGAAACTCCAAGGCAGGGTTTGAAAGAGGATTTCAGACTTCTGCTTTGGATCAAAACAAATCATATTCACTAAGAAAGGTCATCATTAAGGAAACTATTCAATACTTCTCTCCTTATTCTTACACCCATGAAACAAGTTTGAGGCAGAAGAAAATACTGTAAACCACAGTCAATCCAGCTGGCCACGTGCTGACCAAGAGGAGAGTGCTCCCAAGAAATGAAGATGCCTTTCCCAGCCCTCACTGTCAGGACACCTGGGTGGGCACCAGACAGCTCTGCCTTCTGCTGCTGATCCCACCAGGCACTTAAATACCTGCTTAACTTTAAGCTCATGGCTTTAAGCACAAGGCATTAACTGTAATGAGCGTTCTTATAATCTTAATCACATACTTGGATTCATTACCAGAGCAGGCAGGAGGACATAATGGGCCATGTCTTCACCTTGTGTAAATTGGTATGACTTAATTGAAATGAATCGAGTTGTGTCAATTTGCTACCAGATCGCTGGGGTTCAGAAGCTACCCAGTGTCAGTCAGGACCTGGTGCAGGTCTCACTGCAGGGCTGTCACACTCACCCATCCATCTGCCCTCAGTTCACAGCTCTCACACTCACCCATCCAGTTCCCCTCAGTTCACAGCTCTCACACTCACCCATTCAGCTGATCTCAGTTCACAGCTCTCCCACTCACCCATCCATCTGCCCTCAGTTCACAGCTCTCACACTCACCCATCCAGCTGATCTCAGTTCACAGCTCTCACACTCACCCATCCAGCTCCCCCCTTCACCCAGCAGCAGTTAATGATCATACATCTCTTTTTTGAGCCACCCAGAAGGATAACCCCAGTGTCTCAGCCAGCATGCTTGTTCTCTCAGTGAAAGACTCTATTATCCAGGCTAGGTGAGTTATTACCCAGAGCACTTTGCCTGTCATATTTCACTGCAGAGCCTGCGAAGTCCAGCTCGCTGTTAGTGCCTTAAAAGTTTTTGCACATGACATTTCAAATAGAAAACATATGACTGGCTTTTAAATACTTTAGGTAGGTTATTTGAGTCTCATCTTTTTTTCTTCTCAGCTCTTTGTTAGTGTAATTTGGCACACATGACTCCTGTCTATCCTACTTGCACAGTAACCCATATTCACAGAAGAAAAGTAGGATTTCAAAACCTTACAGACTCCAATCTTACAAATACTCTTTTTACAAACGTCCTCATGGGCTGGAAAAAACCCCAAACCATGTTTTGGATGAGGCCCTATGATAAATTTTAACAAAAATGAAGAACAAGAATAATTACATCTAAGCGAAACATAATTAAAAGAGAGGGCAATTTTAAATATCCTATTCTTACTATATTTTTTCAGTCACACACTCAAATAAATAGTTTAAACTTTGCTTCCCCTAATATTAAAATGTGATTAATCTCTTTCCCCATGAAGAATTTCACAGTTAAAGAGATTTCTGTTCAGCAGAGGATTGAACCCAGTGCCTAAATTCATCTCATGCCAACAAAGCACACCAATAGTCAAACACAGCACTCTGGCAGGATTAATCTCCTAATCAGAAATGCTGGCAGACACCACCACAGCTTGGCCATGAAGGACAACTGGGGTCTCCTACCAAGGATGTGCCAGTCTGGAGTTCTACCCTACATCCACTCTTGATGGAACAATTAAATCTCACCCTTGGCAAATGTTACATTGAAAATAACCATGCTCTGGATTATGCTTAATCCAACATTAAAATAAACTTTGAAAAACAAATTAGGAACCATGCAAACTGTATTGATAATTCATTGTTGGGTTGCTTGCATCAAAAAACCACATCCGGCAGCAGACCCCAGCATGGCTAAAATATGAGAAAAGCTTTCACTTAAATTTGGATAACACAACAATATGTATTTTTTATGGAAATATCTACATTTCCAAGGTTTTTGGTTTTTAACTGTGATGTGTCACTATACGTATTTGGGGTTGGGGAAGGAGAAAGCTCAAAGCAAAACATTTCAAATATTCCAGGTCCTTACCTGAACATTTCCTAAACATTGAATTTGCAAAAAGCCCCAGAAATTCCTTCTTCCATTTATAAACCTGTGCCAAAAGAACACCAAAATACTGTCCTGTGCTAATGTTTCAAACAGAAAAGTGGTACCAGTGAGCATTTCTGTAGGTAGTCACTGATTTACAGTGGCCATGGAGTGAGGGTGGCCTGAACATTGTTTCTCCTGCCCACGGTATGATATTTTACATGAGAACAAGGTGCTGCTGAGAGAAGTGACTGATTCCAAGAGGCATTTCCAGCCTAAAGATTGATCTGAACTGAGCAGGATTTGGGATCTGCCAGCACTTTCTTTCAAGGGAGTCCTTGCTGTTGCACACAGCAACACTTTCTGATTGCTGGGGGCTGGTTACTCTCAGCAGCCAGAGCAATGATGTTCTATCAGGGTCTGGCAGTGGCCCTGCTCTGGGAGAGGAGCAGATGTTTTCCCCAAAATAAGATCCTTTCTGAGAGAGGCAAGAGCTCCTCACATTTCCATTGTCTCCATGTATGGGACACATCTTTCAGAGGGTGATTTAAAGTCAGAGCCATTCCTTCCTCCACTAACCCAAACAGAAATCTTAATTTATAACAGGCACCGATGAAAATGCCTGGACTTAAACAGTGCAACTCTCCAAGCTGAAGTATTTACTTGACTTTAAGACAGCTGATAGGTACAGAGTGAATGCTCTACATAGGTTGCTATACCAAGGGGAGAAGCTCAGAATTATAGGGACCAAAATTTCACTTGGAAATCACCATGTTCTTCTCAGGGAAAAAGACAAGAAAGGGCACTCTGCTGCAAGACAAAGACCCCAGGAAGTCATGGCTGGTTTATGCAGCACACAGCCTGCTGCTTCCAGAAGAGCATGAGGAAACTGTCCAGATATGTCCAGCAGTAAGATCTTTGGGGTAGGGGGGATGAGTCCTAATTTCTAATTTTACCAGCAAACTAGTTCACGTGCCTTCCTCTCCCTTTAAATTCTTGGTCTCGTAGCTCTAGCAGACACTCACTAGAGAAGCACTACCCCAGTGCTCCCTCTGCTACCACCTTACAGATGGTTAAATATGAGCACCCATAATGAGCCAAGCTTTATTCTTCATTTTCTTCTTTCAGTGCCGAGTGGGAGAGACTCAAAACTCAATAAACACAAAGAAAATAAGAAATCAGGAAAACAGTCCGAATGCATGACATTTGGAATTAGATGAACACTGAATTGGTTGATTTACCCTAATCTCTTCTTGTTTCCCCTGCTCTCCATTACCTATCACTCTTTTCCATTACTTCTTTAGGGAAGAGATAAAACAGGACAAAAATAATTAGGCACTTTCACTTCCTTTCGTAAGTGAAAAACTAGAGAATTTCCATTCTCTAGTCTAGTCATTCCATTAAATTCCATTCCATAAGAAATTAATCTTTTATTATGGAAAGGATTTAAGAATAAGCAACATGAACAAAAATGCCTGGGTAGCTCTACAAATTTCCCTCCTTTAAGCTTGGTTCTATCTCTGTTCAGTACTTAGAGCTGCCTCTGTTTCTGCAGCCCATCTAAAATTAGATCAGAAGCTCTCCAGGGTAAGGATTGTGTTCTGTTTGCTGCTCAGCACCTGCTACCATTTAGATACTTGACAAAAATAATAATGAAATGTTGTTATTTTTTACTTTCATGTCTAAAACTCTAAAATTCTATGAGAGTACTACCAAAATATGTAGGCAGCAGAGATAAAAACCAGCCTGGTTTAATGACTGAGCACACCAGATGTTTGCCCTGTGTTATTCACACAGGGGTTTTGTTGTCTCTTTGTTGTTTATAAATCTCTATTTTTGACCATTATATCAGTATTTTTTCCTAGTTAGCCTCTGAACCTGATTCCCAAGAGAAAAAAATGGAGAAGTACCCAGCCAGTAGAGGAGCCAGCACTGCACCCAGTGCACATATGGGTTCTATTGTGTGAGTCACTGCCCTAACGACAGCTAAGCATATTACTGCCTGCAAAATTAACTCACACACTGTGAATAATCACAGAAAAGAAATTTGTTTTGCTACAAGGTTGTTTTCCAGCTGTTTTAATGCAGACAATTTTTCCTGAAACACAAATTGTAAGGGAAAAAAAAAAAAAAGACAGAAAGAAAAAGACTTTGAAAATCTGCATAATTTGAAAGTGCTTAATGTAAATTAGATAGATCCGCCTAATTTTATTTCAGTACTTTTTAATTGCATTTATAATTAGTAAAATACATTAATGTGCTACACAGAAGGTCAGGAGTTCTGGTGAAAGAATCTAATTAAAATGCTCTGCTGCATTTATGTCACACATGCGCTCAGTAACCTTGAGGCCTTCCTGCAGCAGCAGAGGAGGGGTTTGTACTTATGTTATAAATAACTTTTTTCTTCAACAGTGCATGAGTAGCACGTGATGTGTGAGTATTCTCATCTCACACCCCATCTGCACTAATTGAGATGGCTTGGTCCATTCCATATTGTACTTTTGATGAGAGATTAATGAACAAAAGCAGGCTGGTTCCCTTTCCAAGGAGCACTCCGGGATCCCCAGCTCTGCTCAGCCTTTCCCTCTCAGGGACCCTGAATCAAAACTGTGCCTCATATCACTGACAGAGACAGAGCTGAACTTGGTCACAGCCAGAAACTCGGGTACATGTGCTGTCAGGTATTTATCCTGATGTCTGGATCCTCTAACAGCATGGATTTAAAAAAAAAAAAAAAAAAAAAAAAGAAAAAAAAAAAAAAGAAAAAAAGATTGAGGAACAGCTTACAGCAATAATCAGCAAGCAATAATTAGCGATGCTAATTTTTCTACTTAGAACTCATATTGTGATTTTATTACATTTAAATTATACATGCTCAGGTGTTCAAATGCTCTCCTTTCATCACCCTCTTAGGTGGTAAAACATCATTAACATCCTTCTAGCTCCAGCATGATTGCTCAGTAAGATTAGAGATCTCTGCCTCAGCAAGTTCCACACATTCTCCTGTGAGCAAAACCCAAGGGGAACAAAATAGGAAGGGCACATTTTCATATTATACATCCACTGTTAGCCCAGCTTTTGTTTCTCTACAAGTAGCAGAACTTAAAAGTTTTGGAATAATCACTGGAATTACAAATCCCTGAGCTGTCAGCTCTGTCTGCAAGAGAAGAGTTACCTCAGTCTTCAATAGGAAGGGAAAACAGGAGAATGATTGCTCCTGCTCAGGATGAGAAGCTAAAGCTTTCAAAGGCTTGCTGCTCCATACCAGCTGTAAAGATGGGTCAGAGTCTGGGATCACTGTTTATTGGCCTGAACAACACAGGAAAGAAAATGAGGTATATAGAATAAGTAGGTTAAACTTACATAAAAACAAATACCATTCACTCCTTTCCTTTATAGTCCCTTCCAGGAGTTGTAAAGCAGCCATCAGCACCTGTGGGAATATCTCTAAGAGTTCTGAAATAGAAGGAAAATTATTCAGTTCACTCAATATCTGCTTTTACCTACTGGGACAGAAGGGATTGAAGTCCTTTCTGGAATAAAAAGATGGCAAACACCAGCAGGGCTTGTAGGCTGGCTTAGCCTGTTGGGACTGAACTATTAGAAAAGCTCCTGCCTGAGGGACAGAGCTGGCTCTGCTGAGCAGTTGGGCACACAACTGGCAGCCAGGAGTGCAGAACGTGTGAATTGGCAGGAGAGTGTGAAGGGAATAGAGGATAAGGGCTGTGTTTGCAGAGCAGCAAGAGAGAAGATAAGAAACATTGAAAGCTGCAGACCAGGGAGAAGAGTGACAGTCACTCATCTAAGTTTTGCTCTGCCACTCTGATAGAACTCTAAATATTGTATCAGAGCTGGCAGATAAACACTGGCTTGCTTTGAAATGTGTGTCCTGAGCTGTTGGCAGCATGGTCAACTGTATCGCTTCCTGTAGGCTTCCAGCTCCTGCCAGGAGACCAAAACAATTTGGATTCCACAAGGAAGTGAAGGGACATCGAAGCTGGATAGCCCAAGCCCAAAGCAGTTCAGCTGCATGGCTTTCTCTTTGAGCCATGGAGAGCTGAGCACCCGTGCAGGATCCCAGGATCCTCTATGAACACCATCCCCTCCATCAGCCTCAGCTGGGGAACCACCTCCTTCCACAGGACAGCAGTGGCAGGACCCACTGCTGCCACCAGCACTGCTGGCTGCAAGAACCATCTCAAATCCACACTCCTCATGAAATTCTCCCCTAATCCCAATTCCCCAGGGAACCAGGCAGCCCCTGACCAGACCCAGCAGCACCAGGAGCTGTTGTTAGAAGGCAGCAGAGTGCTGATGCTCAAGAGGCTCATGTTCCCTAAGCAAAATGGTTTTGGTCACAGGACAGTTGTGAATGGGGCTGAGGTTGGTGCTGATGTGCTGGAAATTAAATGTTTTTGTACAACTGGCACACAAACTTCTCAGAGCTGTACAGCTTATTTGCAATACCTCTTAGATGTATCATCCAACAGGGCAGAATATTTTTTTAAATGTATGTTTGCTTGGCATGCGCAGCTAAAAGCATGAGCTGTACTGAGAACACTATCAATCCTCATTCTTGTCCTTAGACTACAGAAAAAATCATCAATGCCATTTCTAAAGTTATTTACAAAGCACAATTCATAAATTCAGCATTACCTGAACATGTGAATGACACAAACAATTAACTTTTCAAATCCAGGCTATCTTGTTTTTCAGTGTTCAGAGTTTTATACACAGAATTCACTGTTGATCATGGTTGCAATTTCAAGACAGAAAAGAAAATAGTTTAAAAATAATTTGGCTTCAATTATATAATCTTCTTTAAAGTGCTGAACAGTCCTCTTGGGGGAACTAATTCCCACTGCACATACTTATTCTTACTAAGGCTTGCTGAGGCAGCATCTTGGAAAGTGAAGACTCACCTCAAGGAAGTATCCTACCCAACCAGAAACTTTATGGAGGTTTGGAAAAGTCACCTAATAAAGAAAAAGGGGGTAATTTTCATAAGACTTAAAAATAGCAGCGTAAGGCAGAGACAGATTATCATGAAGGCTTCAGCATGCTAAAACCCAATTTAAATCTGCAGAAACTTTGCAAGGATCTGTTTTCATGGTAAACTAACCCAGACAGACTGATACACTCAGGAAAATACAGAATTAGGGTCTCAACACTAAGAAAGTTGAGATCACGTTCCAAAAATATTATGTAAATAAATTAATGCATAAAACTCTCCCTCACAGCCAGAGTGTACAGAGATTTACAGAATAGAGAGCAAGCAAAACTCCTGGATTAGGCCAAGGAAAGCCTTGAAACCTTAACTTGGCAGACCATAATAGTTCATAATTTCACACAGTGAAATTAATATGAAAAGTAAAATCTGACACATCTATAAAATTAGTCTTTTGTTCCCTCCTAATGATTCAAACTTGTATTAGCAGCACCATTGTCCCCAAATCTAGATGTCAATTCCCCATTACACCAAGCACCAGGTCAATGGCACAGCTAATGAGGATCTGCTGGTGGAAATGCTTATTGTATCTTAGCCTAATTCTAGTAAAATTTAAATGGTCTATTAATTTTCTTAATAAATTTAGATATGGCTCCTGCCTGCAATCTGTCTTTGATTAGCTAACAAAAGTGTATGAAGATCCTGCCAAGCTGACAGTTCGGAATATTTCAAGCAAATCATCATCTACATTAAAAAAACATCAATCTATTAATTTCTTTTTAGTGCAGGCAACCAAAAGTGGTTCAGATCCTCATATTTAGCCTGCCCAGGCTTTCCAGTTCTGCTTCATCTGGCCTTGGTACAAATAAATTACTTTACTAGTGGTGGAAAGACTCAAATGTGCAGGTACTTCCTTGACTAAGACTGCAGGTCAGGAGTTCATTTGGGTACAGGAATGACTTTAAAGACTTTTCATCGTTAGACCCAACATGGAAAAAAGCAGGTCCATCAGGTCCATCAGGGGGAGAAGTGCACAAGAGAAGTTACCCCCACAGATAATTTTTTTCCAGATTTATGGAGCATAGGACTGAAGTAACAGGGTCCTCATCAAGTGATTGCAAATATATATTGTTACTGAAGTGGGCTTGCTATTTCTAAGTGAAAACATTAAAAAAAGAGGGGATGGGAATAATATCATCATTGTCATCTATAATCATCACCAGGTCTTCCTTGTGAGATCAGAAATGAGTTTAGCAACAAAAACACCGAGGGACCCTGTCTATTAAGATAAACCTGAAAAATACTGAAAAAAAAAAAATGCAACCCAGAGAAGAGGCAAAACTATTTAAACTAAACAAGATTGTGCAAAACCATATAAAAAGCCCAAGAATAAGCTCGGGATTCCTAATAAAAGGTTTCTGTTCACTGAAAGACCAAGGCTCTGACTCAACCTTCCAGTGGGGTTTTGTACATTTATAAATGTCCGACCTTTACCCAAGACACAGGGTCAGCCCTTATCTTTTCATTGTAGATCAGCTTCCAAAGATGATAAAGCCCAAACACAAGGTACCAGGAACTAGGGAGGTCAATCTACTTGTTGTATACAAGACAGTGGCATTATCTCTTTGCTCCCAACATGAGAGAAAAGTCCAGTGGCACCTGGAAAGAGTACACTGCAAAACTTTCACCTTTGCTTGCAACTGGACCAGAATCAGAATCAAGAACTGTATTACATTGCAAACCTGAAAAGTATTCATACAAATTAATCTAGTGTTAGCTGCATTAGTCATTGACAAAGTCCTGCACTAAGATGGAAATGATGATCTAACCCCAGATCCAAAAACCCAAGGCAAGGGATGCTTGAAGACAGAAAATATTCAGCTTTCCTCAGCACAGCAGTACAAAAGTTCACAGGAAAATAAATGTTTCTCAGCTTTATTTATCTCTGAACTGTTTTTTGCTTCTGTTCTTTGGTTTGGTTTGGTTTTTTTTTTTTTTTTTTTACATTTTAATTACAGTTGGCAACTCTGAGTCTCCTGCTGGTAGCTGTAATCAAAACTGAAAACTGATTAAATGATGTAATCTATGCCACTGGACAGCATTACTCATATTACCACATACAAACAACAATAAGCCAACACAGTATTTTAATATACAAACAACATTTCAGCTCTCTTTACAGCAACAAATTCAGAACATTCAAAGTAGTCTCAGTACATTCCCAGTTAAGAACAAGCTACATCATGCCGCACATCAGTCACCTCTGGCAGCCACCAGTTGTCCCCACTGAGTGTTTCTGTCCTTCTGAAGCCACAAAAGCCCTGGAGAGAGGAAGGGGCATCTCCCAGCACTGCTGAGCTGCCTCTGTCACAGAAAGCCCCACAGGTAACAACATTACAGATTCCTGAGTGCCATCTGCTGGCACCTGCGCTGGGAACCAAACCTAACAGCAAATATGATGTTGCCCAGGAAAATTTGTGACAGGTGTGCATTTGTTTGCATTCCACCTCATCCCGTGTGAAGTTTAGAAACATTTCAGTGTACACTTTTTGTTTTTCCCCTGTGTGGTGTATTCAGTGGCAGAGAAGTGCAGTGGCTCAATGCACTCAGATGCAGCTTGGGGTTAAAATGATGGAATGTTTCAGTCTCAGCTCAAGGCTGACACGTGTTTGGCTGGGCTGATTTGATGCCTTAGGGAGGGCAGCCCGTGCCCATCTCTCACAGACACAACTGTTCTGTGCTGGGCCAGCACCTCCCATGGTGTGCCAGCACAACCTTTTCAGTTTCCCACTGTTTGTAACACACAGCCCACATGAGGAGCCTGAGCTGCCAGGTGGAGATTAAGAATAGTGGAAATTACAAGCCATATTTAAGCAAAAAAGCCTTTGCTTAAAAAAGATCTCAAGCATTTCCAAAGGGTGCAGGAGCTCAGAGTAGCTCTTTGAGGACAAACCCTTCAGGGCTATGCTGGCAGAACTGCAGCAGGACCCTGGCTTGGCCAAGCAGGGAGGTTGTTACTGATCTCCAGCCAAACAGGATGGAGGCTGGAGGAGGCAGACAGGCTAGGAGAGAGGAAGATGGATGAGCTCATTGCTCAGGCATGCAGGGAGGGTGGCAGCAAAGCCAAAACCACCACCACTTGTCATGGGCATACAAAGATAAATCACACCTGACCACACTGGCTGCCTGCTGAGCTGAAGTGACTGGGAAGTTGGACTAGGAACTTCCCACAGTTCCTTCCAGCCTGAATAATTCTGTCATTCTATGACAAGCATTTCTCAGGATGGTGTCAAGTGATTTCTCAGCCCACCAGCATGATGGAAATGTCTCATTTGGTGAAAGTCATTCTTGTGCAGCTGATCCAGGATCAGCAGTCTTTTCCACCATTTCTTATATCAAAATGGCAGCAGCAGATGGATTGGGGAAAATAGCAGAACCCTCCAAGAGAGAAATCAGTTTACTTAAAAGCTACTCAATGGTTCTTGTCCACCAAGCATGCCACTGAACAGGCTCCTTTCTCAGTAACACTGGACTTCTTACAAATAGAATCCAATAAATCTGTTGGGTTCTTCAAAGTCTTCTTAATCATGAGAAATATTTGGCATTTCCCCCTCTCTTGTTCCATACAGAGTTCACTTAAGAACTAGATCAAAAAGGGCCCAACACTGAATTGCAGTTTTACTCTGGCTTCTAATAACAGCCAGGTTTCAACTCATGAATGATGTCAGTCAACAACTGTGAGACATAAATAGCAATTTTAGTGGATTGAAGCACAGCAACTTCAAAAGACAGCTATAACGTACTTCCAGAGAAGTGTTCTTGACTCAGGAATATGTGAACTTGGGAATTTCAGGCCAAGTTTATCTGAAATTAATTGTCTCCTCACATCCCAGTCGTGATATTGACACCTGACCATCTGCTGAGCAAAATGAGGAAGAACCCTCACACAGAAAGAATTCACTGTATGTGGACTTTGAGGACATCCAAAAATCCAAGTGTGTTTTCAGTGTAATTTCATGGCCTCTGAATAACCAATAAAACCAGTGAATAAACAGGCAGGAAGAGGCTTATGTAAGATCTATCATACAGGTCCAATTTTGTTCAAAATATACAGGAACAGAAATATAATGATATATGTTTCATATTTTGGAGGATAGATTTTAATGAGAAAAATTTTAATGAGAAAAATTTGAGTTAGAAAACTGTAGGGGAAAAAATCCTTAACTCTTGACAGCAAAAAAAATCAAAGGGAAGCTGAATACAAGACACTAGGGCTGTTAAAAAGTTTTTCCTTAGCAATATCTGTTTCAGATCTGGATTATGGATGGAGCAATTTTAAAGCGAATGTTTCAGTGGAACATTTAATCTCTGGCTATCAGTGTTAAAAAATTACATGCCTAAAACCCAGAGTATTTCAGTTTAAGAGTATTCTAAACTGCATGAAAATTCCTGCTTTAGTTCTGCTTCATTTCCCCTAAAGTAGCAACAAGCAACCAAAACCTCTTCACCAGTAAACCTAGACAAATTCACAACAGGTGAACACCTTCACAGATTTGTCTCTGAACTTCTATTTTTTGAAGACAAGAGGACTAATCTGAAACTGTGACTTTAGGGGGTTTCTATCATGTTTATCCTTGCAAGGCTGAGGACTGTGCCAGTTGTTAGGAGCTGGTGTTTAACACATGGTTTTTTGTGTCCTGGTTTTGGCTGGGAGAGCACAGATTTGCTGCCAGGAGCTGGTAAGGAGTTGAGGTTTGGGTTAGTGCTGGAAACAGGGATGATAACTGTTGAGCAGGGCTGATACACTTTTGTCCTCACAAGTCACTGGTATGGAGCTCAGCTGCCTTGGGCTGGCTGAACCTGCCTGTCCAGGGAAATGGGGAATGAATTCCTTGCTTTGCTTTCCAGCTTTTGCTTTACCTATTGAACTATTTTTGTCCAAATCCATTGATTTTCTCCTATTTTTTAACTTTTGTCCTGATTCTCTCCACCATCTCACTGGGGACAGAATGGGTAAGCAGTCAGTGAGTGCTTTAGTTGCTGGCTGGGTCAAACCACAACACTTCTCAAAGTGCTTTTTTAACACATTATTTTAAAAACAAGAAGTTTCTTTAACTGAATTATTGTAATACCAGTATATTCTCCCTCAAAGCCTCCCCAAATCCTGGTAATCTGGGAATAATTTGGTCGTAGTCACTCGTGATTAGCAGCACTGCCTACATTCTCAGAGACCTTTCAGGGTGGCTTTTGATTATTTTTCCCCTTTAGTTGGTTATCAGGATACTTATAAGCATAATTAATTCATACTTTGGACTCTCAGGATTATGAAGTATTATAGGATGGCAGCGCTAAGACAGAATGCTCTAATTCACCAGCTGTCATGTATTTAATTAGAGATTTTGATGAATCTTTCCTACTTAGATGAGCCTTCATACTTTGTGTTCTATTAAAAAAAAAAAAAAAAAGAAAGAAAGAAAGAAAGAAAAGGCAGAAATAAAGAAAAAAAAATCAACTTCTTTTGTACAAGGAGTGTAGGACTGTGATCAAGTCTTTGTTAACGTGGCAGCCTTGTCTATCACCCTGATGTCAGAGCTGGAGTCAAACATCTCATCAGCTGCCAGCACTGACACTGGCACAGGAGCAAGGGGGCAGGCTCAAAAATGAGGCTCCTTTTATGCAGAGACAGAAAGAGAATAGACAGAATTCCTTTCCAAAAGCAGAAAAACTTCAGGTGCTTCAACCATTTCTGTGTTTTGTCATCCAGGTGTGCACAAAGGTTAAACCAACATTCTTGCCCTCAAAAATGTGAACTGGCTCCCCTTTGAGATCTGAAAAATAGTTTATATTTTATATATTCTGTATGGAGAAACATTATTCAATGTGACATAAAGTTGGAAATATATTTAAATTGTTCTGAAAGTCATATAAGCTGTAGCATTGAAAAGGACTTGTGAAAAAGAACTAGAGAACTGTCTTATTTAAGCTATTGTGAAACATAATGCACATAATAGTATTTTCAATATCAGTATCTACATTAATAAATGAATTCTAACACTGGAATACAGTTAGTATTGAATAAATATTTTCAATTTTAGATTTTTATAACAGGTTGTCTGGTATCTAAAGTACAAAAAAAAGTTGTTGTAGTAGAAAAAAAACATCCTGCTACAGTGTTACTTTCTATCTTTTTCATCCTCTCAGCTTGCATGTTGATGATCTGATCCAAGAATCTGCCTTTCCAAAAATCTTCTCTTCTATTTAGGTTTGGCAAGCCTGATTCCCCCATGATAATAAAAGTAAATTTCTTGATATCTAATTGAGTTAGGTGGCCTAATGGCGAATCACTGATGGAAAGATAATCTTTAGAGTGAGCAGAAAGATGACAGGGATAGTTTTTTAGAGAAGAACTTAAATATTGTGCTCACTTCAGTTTTCCTCTGTTAAATGGCTCTGCAAGTGTGAGCGGATTTTTGATCTGTAATTTAGGGTAGGCTAGGAATTATTTATTATTAATTATTAATTAATTAGCATTATCCAACTCTGCTCCCATTAAATTCAATGTATGAATCAATATTTAAAAGGAGAGAGAATTCAAACCTGGAGTATTTCCTCATTAAAAAAACTGTGAGATGAGAAAGTAAACAAGTAAAGTGCAAGAGGAGCTCTACAGAGCATCCCTCTGCAGCAAAAACCTTATGATGGGGAGCTGCCAACACAAACTGGTGTTATTTTTCTGCCTAAACTACGATGTCTTATGGGGATGGATTTTCATGGTTTGAATGCCAGGTGTCTGCTAAGAAAAGCAGGAGCCTTCCTTGAAATGGAGAATTTAAACTCTCTCCCTCCAAATTATCAAAACTTTGAAATTAAGGGGCTCTCAGGCAAAGATATGGCAATAGGAATTACACTTCTTTATTAGGGGAACTAAAATAAACAATAAAACAAAAACAAATGCAGTGTTACAATGGAGAAAAACAAACAAACAAACAAAAACAAACCCACTGACAGAGTCAGGATACAGCCTGATACCCTGTGGGTCAGGGTGTTGGTGGCAGTGCCATTCCATGGTGGCTGCAGTCACAGTGGCAGATGTGGCTCTGAAGTGATGCTCCTGGAGAAAAGTGGAGTTTTTCACTGAAGCTCCAGTGGTGATAGATGGGCCTGGTCTTCCTCTGAGAATCCGGTGGAAAAGGCTGCTTGGTGTTCCAACTCCCAGATTTTTATCCAGGTAGGAATACTTGGCTCCTCCCCCTGGCTGGAGCATTTCCCAATGGGATGATGGAATTCTATCAGTGAGACTCACTGGCCCATGAGCAGAAGATCTCTCCCTGGAGGAAGGCTGGGTTGTGAGGAGATCAAAAAACTGCCCCAGCTGTTTCTTGACAGTTGGCCATTGACAGACAATTACCCAACACCCCCACCACCCCAGTTTCATCAGATGGTGATAGAATACAGAGTTTTGGTTACATTTTGCATTGCAATCCATGACATGGGTAAAAAGAGTTTATGAGATCTTCAGTTTCCAATCCACATGGAACAAGCTCCTGAGAAAAGGGACTCACCAGAACACCAGGGCTACCAGTGGGTAAGCCTGGCTGCACACTACAGGCTGGACAGGAGTGAGAATTTTAGTTCCGAGGGTTTGACCTGGGGCACTGTGTCCCCCAGACTGGGGTCACCCCACCATGTCCATCCTGCTGTCCCTCAGGGTTGGTGGCATGGAGAGGCTGGGATGGTCCTTGCAGCAGCTGCCAGCTGCACAGGGAGCTATGCCAGGCCATGCAGCCAACCCATGGCACCCCAGCACCTCCCTGTCCCTGGCTGCTGCTCACAGAGGAGCTGCACCACAGCTGGCCCTGCACCAGCCAAGGAGAAACCCCAGAGTGCCCAAATCTCTGGCAGTGGTGGCTCACCAGGCTGTGCAAACTCACCAGACAGGGAGGAGAGGAGTTTCCCTAGGGAGGCAGGACACCTGGAGCCCTTCACATGGGATACAGCATCACCAAACCGCAGGGATCCTCAGATGATCTCTATTTCAGCTGGCTAAAGCAGGAGGGGGATGGGACTGATCGGGACAAGGGAGAAAAAGCAGCAAACTCTTTGCCTGTCCGGTTTCTCTCAAATGTCTCAGTGGAAACATGTTCAGATTTTAGCTGAGAGACACAAAAAAATGAAAGCGTGTCACTGACGGTTACAGATTGGTCCATCTCAAATATTAACACATGAATTCATCTTCTCTGTGGAAACTTAAATTGCCCTTTTGTTCCCACGGATCCAGCAGACAATTCAATCAATGGCAAAATGTAGCCCAATTTACCTCAGATCCTGAATTTCCAGTTTCCCTGAGAGAATCAGCTGCAGGATTAGGCTTCAGAGAGATTAATTACAGACAGAGCAATGTTACCAAACAATACTTCACCGAGTTTCCAGGAGACATCTGATATTCTTGTACCATTAAATTCTTGTACCATTTAATAGTCTGATTATGACTGCTACTGTATGTTCTTTCACAGGTCACTGTATCACATCATCTATTTAAATACTGTCCTAAAGTTCCATTTCTCAAAATATTATTCCCTTCCCTTTCTCTTCATCCCTTGCCCCTGTTCCTTCCACGGTGAGCAAACCAGCAGTGCCAGGACAGGACAATTCACTATATTTCAAAACAAACAATTGTGGATTTTGTTTCCACAATGCAGTTGATAATTTGCATCACAACAGTAGCATATCTGCCAAAAATTCTTCTATAAATCTGCCATTAGAAGTGGGTTTTTTTGCAGTGTATTTGTCAATCTCTTTGAAGGAAACTGTGACCTTCTCTTAGTTCTCACATATCAGAAATTACCAATAAATTATTGTCTTTAATGGCCTCTTCCATGGGATATGTGAAGTGTTTATTTTGTTGGAATTATGCCTAATAACTTAAAAACAATCCAGTAGTACCAATTTGCAATCCCATCATTATTTAGGTGATCTATGGGCACCTATCAAGTACAGAAGTTTTTCAGCAGCATTTAGAGTCTCTTCATTGCACAAAACTCAGTTAAGCATTTCTGAGAATTGAGGCCATGACCCTGCAAGGAGCTGAGAAACAGAACTGCTACTGAAGAATTTTTCTGATGGATCCCTCCTTTCTTTATAAATAGATATGCAAAAAGATTTATGGACAAGCCGTGGTCTTTACTAAGCCTAGAAAGTTCATTTTATCACTTTCATTTTCTGCTTGAACAAGGATGCTACAGGGCAGTACCACAGCTGGCCAAAAGGCAACCATTTAGGTGAATAAACACAGGTAAAAATTGCCTCTTTACAATTCCTTTCTGACTTTATTGAAGAACTGCTTTCATTGATTAACACTTTTCTCTGAAGCGTAGCAAACCACCCCTTATGAAGCCAAACTTTGCTATCTCCAAAATAATAACAGTCCATGAGAATGCTTGTGTACCTCTTTATGTGTTTACAGAATAACAGATGACTGGAGACTTCGGGGAAAAAAAAAAAAAAACAAAGGAATATTTCTTTGAAGTAATAGACACATTCTATGTATGACCACAAAAACATTTTTAAAATGCACACAATGAATTTTGCAGTTTGGAAAGTCCTGATTCTGTGAATGATAATTAGTTTATGTATAAATCATATTCAGAAATATTTATGATGAAACTTCCACTCAAAATAAAATAGACAAATGTCTTTAACATAATGAAATTGCATAGTAAATTATTTCCAAGAGCATTCCAATGTCAAGGTAACTCACTTAATTATCCATTATCATCGAAAAGTAGACATAATGTTAATTAAAATGAAGGGGCAAAACCATTTCCATTTTTTATTAAGATCCATTGGGCTCCTGAAGAGCCATTAGCTGAGCTGGCAGGGTGAGGTGGAGGACGAGCCCTGCCCTGCCAGGTGGAGCATTGAGAGCTGAATTCCTCAGCTCAGGGGCTGCAGTGTCCTGGAGACAGGAACCCAGTGACTGTTCCAGCCCCTGGCACTCCCAGCTCGGAGCAGGAGCTTGAATTTAGGGCTCCATTGTCCTGGGAATTCTCCCTCCAGGGCTCAGCAGTGCTGAGGAAGGGGAGTGAAAGGCATTTTCGAGTCTGTGGTTCAAGTCAACCACTTGGACTAAAGGAGCTGTAAAAATAAAATGGCAAAGTGGGGAAAGTTTTGTTTCCCCTTGGGTCTGGGCATTGAATTGCAGTCATGGAGGAGATGAGTTCTACACTGGTCTAATGTGCTGCTGTCCTACACCAGCAGCTAAAGCAAAAAGCTGCTTTTGGCTCTGCTGCCATGCTGCTCAATTTGATTTTAAAATAAATATATATTGATCTGAAGAACTTAGTGAAATTACTTCACAAAACACATATGTCTGGGACACAAATGCCTGTATAATCCTGGTTTACCTTTCCTTATTCTTATGCGCCACTCAAAGTCTTTTAAAAAGCTACAAACATCATCACATTCTTTTAGCTAAAACATTTTTAAGTGATTAGAATTATTAGGGAAGCAGCACTTAGTCTTGTATTGCAAAGAACAAAATTCAGTGATTTTTGTTACTGTTATATTCCTGAATCCCTGTACTAGTCCAGAATAAACTTCAGATAGCCACTGTTATTTTTTCAGTTTCTGTTGTTCAAGGAATACACCGTAGAAGGAAATAAAAAAGGACACTGACGTGGGTACCAGGATCTAGACTTGGGGAAATTGTTGTCAATGCTCCCCTTCTAAAGGGAAGTAGTTTACTCCCATTCAGAAGTTTGATATATTTATGTTTCATTTCGCTTTTCACTCTAGCTGTTAATTGGAAATATGCCAATGAATCCCATGGGTAACTGCTACAGACCATATTTTTTTTACAGCAAATACTATATTCTATCCAAAAGTGGTTTAGACATGTACTAATTTAAAATTTATTCATATAGAACTCTTCCAGTCTATCACATTTTATTGTCAGAGCAGCTAAAGCCCTGCTCACCTTCTGCACATTAATACTACTCTTAACACCACTGAGGATTTTCATTAGTAAAGTGTTTCATGAAATTTAAAGCATATATTACTTCCTTCAGACCTTTGAATGGTGAATTATAATTGCTTTAATAATTCAGACTGACATAAAAATGAATCTAAGGTAATAACCAGCTTGCATATTACCTACCACATATTGCACTCTAAAAGTAATCAGGGATATATTAATTAACCAAATCTTTTTTTCTGACAAAAGAAAGCTGTGGTCACTGACAATAGAAAGTTTCACTGGTGTGTACTAATATTTCCTAATTGTTTGAATAATCCTTTCCCATAGTTCTCATAACCCTGAAACACCTTAAGAAATTCAGTGTATCATGATAAGTTTCTAAATGTCTAAACCTCTTAACTTTTAATACAGAATTACTCTTTGCTGTTATTGTACAGAAGTTGTGGGTTTGGGGGGTTTCATTAACCAATACAATTAGATTCCTGCTTACCACAGAATAAACCTGGGGTTTGTTTGGGTTTTTTCCCCCACCCTGGCTTTGTAGTTAATGAATTGCCTGGATTCCATTTAGAGTTCCACTAAAATAAGGGGAAGATGGAAATATTTCTGCAGCACAGCACTAACTACAGCTAAAAAACCAAGCTGGCACACAAAATAGAATTTTCCAAGGATTTGGATTCTACTACACTGCTAAATATAATATTACCTAGTGTAAAATATGTTCCAAATTTCACTCTGCAAGCACAGACAGTTTTAGCACACGAACCACCTCCAAACATGCAAGAAACACACCAGAGAGTATGGAAATCTGAGCCAGAAAAGCAGAAAAAGAAACGAACACCAAGTAGATTCACCTCTCTCTCACACCTGTTCAGGACCTTCTTTAGGCTAGCAACGTGCTTGGTTTTTGTAGCACAGGGATGCCCTGTCCTCTCCTCTTCCCAATAATCCCACGAGGCCTGAGGAGGTGAAGCCACATGGATCTCCCAAATACCAGTGTCTGCTTTCTAATGTATGGGATAAATCCCACAGCACCTTAAGGACTGCCCCACCTGCACCCCACAGTCCCACCAGATTTCACATCTGGGCAGCTCCAAGGCAGCCTTGTGCAGTCAGGAAACTCTGGGCTTTGGGGATCACAGCAAAATAATCGTTTTCCCCCTCCCTGTGTGAGGTCTGTGCAGCTTTACATCTCTAATCATCAAGTTCAGCCCATCTGAAGGACTCTCATAACACCGTGTTTAAGTCCTCAATTTGTAGAGTCTCTGTTTCCATGGTTACCCCCACAGCCCATATTGCAAAACTGCCACAGTAAAACATTTATAACAAAGAGCCAACTTCGTGCAGTGCAAGTCACTGCACATCCAGTACTCTTCCTCTGCTTTCCTCTCCCACATCTCACAAAGCTCTAGGAGCCTCTGCTGCACTCAGGTTCTCAAGGCAGACAAACACCTGTTTTATTGAAACAACCAATTATTGGACAAATTTCTTATCTCCCCCCAAGTAACTTCTCAACTCCTGTGCACAGCTAACAATGAAGTACAATAGTTACTATAGTAACATTATTCTGGGAATAAATAACACTATTGCTTCGGATTCCTCTCAACAAATAAAACAAAAACAAAAAAAACCCCGAGCGCACTCTGGATTAATGGCATTATTTATTTAGAAACCTTCATAGGTTGTTATTTATATTCCAAGCCACGAGTTGATTTTGGTGCTGCATTCTGTCTTCTCCAAGTAATAATGGCTACATGGAATAATCACCCCCCTCTGATTGCACTGGAGCTGTGATCTCATTTGTCAGGAGGTCGTTTGAGACTGACACTGCTAAACTGATGGAAAAACCTGTCACACACCTGGAGGGCATCCACGGGCTGCAAAGGCTCTGAGGCAACCAGGACTGACACCCAGGGCCCAAGTGCTTCCATCGTTCCAGCCCTGGGCTCTGCCTCTTGCTTGCACAGGTGAGGCTGACAACAAGGTGCCAAATGCCTCAGTAGGCTTCTGGTGTCAACAAAAATGATTTTTAGCTGGGAAAGAATATCCTGAGGGGAGGTTCTGCTTCAAATGCAATTGCAGAATTTTATTTATAGCTCAGACACTCATAGACTGTTTAAAACCAAATCAAAATAACAAAACAGACAGAGAAAAACCCTAACTCTGACCACCAGTAGTTCTGCATAGGGCAGTGCTTGCCTGGGGAGTCAAACCTCTTGGCCCAGACCACCTGTGCCTGCCCGGATGGTGAGAGGAGCCTCCAAGGGGGCTGTAGTCCCATTTCCAGGTTGAACCCCCCCAAACTGTTCTGCTGAATCCTTGCATGCTCCTATGAGATCCCCCCCCCCCCCCAAATCAGGCATGATCTTAAACGACAGACAGAGCATCCAGCTATGGCAAATGTATGCACAGCCTGTCCTGTGTCACCAGCCCTGTGTCACCAGCCCTGCCTCTGCAGGGTGGGCTCTGCTGCCTGTTCCTGCTGCACCCAGGTGTGGGGTGCCTGTGCAGCAGCAGGAGGCTCTGGGCTGTCAGATTCCCACCCAGGAGCTCCGAGCTGGAGTGGGAACTGCAGGAGCTGTGTGTGGGAAGCAGACTATCTGAAATTCCCACTAGGGGAAGTCTCAGAGCAGTCTGTCACTGCCTTAGCTGGGAAGAGCCATGGGGGTTCAGACAGTCCCATCAGCCCAGCCTCTCCTCCTGCCTCGTTCTGTCCCCTGGTGATGGAGCTGGGAGCTCCTGGACCACACAAGGATCTGAAAAACACAACACAGGAACAGCCCTGATCCTCAGCCACACCACAGCTGGCACTGCAGAGCAGCTGGAGTTTGCTGTTTAACTCAGTGGAGTTTTGTATTTAACTCAATGTAAATGCCATGGCTTTTGCCAAACTTCCTACACTAATAAAATTTACTAGAACTGGCAGGCTGGAGAAAAATTATGCCATTATTGCAGTGTTTAACTGAAGTTTAGTTTACATGGGGATCTCAAAGTAATAAAAAACTGGAGGGTATATCAGAAATCACAGTAAACTGGGGTAAGGAATTCACCATGGATGAATCATCAGTTATTATGCAACCAAAACTCTTCTCAGCATACTAATGGTACAAGATGGCCCCTGGTACAGCATTTTTGATTCTTGTGTTTTGTTGCATTTTATCTGCTTTTGTCTAGTCTGCTTTTATCACTCTTAATCCTGTGCAAAGAGGGGAGGCTCACCCTCAGGAAAGCTCCAGCCTCATAAAAACCCCTTCTTTTCCACGTGAGAGAATATATTGACAGACAGGTATCAGCTCAAGCACGGTCAAACAGCTCCTGCTCTTTTTAAACAGCATCTGTTTCACACAAATATGCAAAGGGCAATTAAGCAATTTCAGATAAAGCTTTTCAGAAGAGCAGGAAACTGCAGCAAGATCTGTTTGCACAGCTTTCTGCAACAAATCCTCTCTGCCCACAGGTAAAAGGAATAGAGTGAAAAATCACCTTCAGGTAACGAATAAATGTTTCAAAGAGCCACATTCAAATCACAGAGGGTTGTGCACTGGGTGATCACAAAGTGATCAATGTCTAAGTGTGACCCACTGGACTTAAATAACCAGCACAAGAGTCAGAACCCCCCTGATTATTGAATCAAGTCTCCTGGCTTACAAGCCAGGATTACAAGATCTTTCATTCCATGATAATAATGGGAAAAAAACCCCCCAAACCACCACAAATAAAGCAGAGAGAACTGAAAACAAAAACCTGTCCAAACTACTATTAAGTTTTGCCAAAACTAGCAACACAAAGAACATGAGAATACCCAGAAAGGCATGTAAAACAATTTTTCTACATATTGCTGCTCAACATAGGTCAAAGTTTTGTCCCTGAAAGACTGGAAAGCAGCACAAACTGGCCTGAAAAATGGAAATCAATTGTAAGATGCTCTAGGAAAAAAAGCAAGTTGCAAACCTGAAGAAGGACAGTTAAAATCATGGGAAAGCAGCTCTCCCTGAAACACATCCAATCAGGTCATTGGGACCTCCCAAACATTTTGCTGCTTTCTTAAAAGCAAAGTAATTAAAATTTCAACATTTCAAAAAATAATCCAATGTGGAATGAAACTGATCAAATCATGTGTTGTTTCCCCAGAACTTGTGATGTGCTGTAAAACATAAGTTCAATATAAGGAAGAAGACAGGTCTTTAAATGATGATATACTAGACGTGTTTCAGTGAAAGAAGAGTCTGAGCAAAATCACCACAAAGAAAAACCCAATTTTAGATGGTTCCAGAGTTTCAGTCCTTTTCAAATAACTCCAATAAACAAGCTAAAAAAAAATTTAAATGGGAACTGCTAAATAAATTAAATGATCATGTCAGGTTTCAGGTCGAGTTCCAAAAATCCCTATATCTCCGCACATGAAGGTAAAGGAGCATCACTGCCCAGGAAAGGGGTAGGGCAGCTTTGATACCACTGCAGACCCAAAACTCCAGGGGTCCCTCCCACAGGCAGGGCTGGGGAAAGGCAAACTCAACACCAAACACCTCAGACAACACTTCCTCCTCCCCCTTTTACTCAAGCCAAATCTCCAGTTTCTCCAACTCTCAGATGTTTTCAAAAGGACCAGGCAATTTTCCAAATCAGCCACAATTTCATGGAAATGGCCAAAAACTTGATGCAATAATTACCAATGAAAAATACCTTTACATTCAAATTTTTCCCACTAAGAAGAGTAATGAATTCACAAATAAGAGGCATGATGAACATTCCTAGGACATGGATTTTTCTGTCTTAAATGAAATCAAGAGTTTGTAACTCAAGCAAGGTGATGGCACTAATGAATTATAAAGGACTTTCCTCATGAGTGGGATTAATCTTACATGTCATAAATACTGATTAGATATTGTATGTACAATATGGAAATAAAATTATAGGTTTATTCATCTTAATGTTGTGAGATATGTTCAAACAGAGGTAAAACCATGTGACATAAAAGCAGGAGGTATAGGTTTATTCATCTTAATGTTGTGAGATATGTTCAAACAGAGGTAAAACCATGTGACATAAAAGCAGGAGGCCATGAGAAATCTTTTCCAAACACTGAACATGTCCTGGCTGCAGCAGGAAATGGGAGAGGCCACTGGCAAATCCCAGTGTCCCTCACCTACTGCCAAGGAAAAAGGGATCTGAAAGCCCCTGGCCCAACACCACAGCAGGACTTAAGAGGAAAGAGCACAGGGAAATGCTATCAGTAATACAGGAAAAATGCTGTTTCACAAGCTTTGTCCCCTGACTGAAATCACTTCGAATTACCCTGCAAAAACCACCCAATTTTGGCTTTAAAGAGATACAAATCTGATTTTAACTTTCCTATCAATGAAGAACTTCCCACAAGTTTTCTTGTAAGATTCTCATTTTTGCAATTGGAAAATTTACATCTTTCCCCCCACAAGACTGAACTCCTTCAGTTTCATCTGTTTCCAGCAGCCCAAGTGAAACATTTTTATCTGGTATACTGGAAAACTTCCATTAACAAAGTTTTGCTCCTGATGTAGTTATTTATAATTTGTGATCCCACCACCTCTTCCTGGTTAACCCCATCAGAGTTAGAACTGATGGGTAATTTAAACTGGCTGAAGGTAATTACGTCAGCTGGTCAGAAGCACAGCACTAACGAGCCACTTTGCGTGGAAGGTGCTGGAGCACCACTAATGACTATAAGCCCTGCAGGTCCCTTAATTTGGACTCTAAAGAGAGCTTTGAGTAGAGCAGCACCTCTGTGAACTGTGCTGGGACACAGGTACGTTCCACATCAACTTAGTGTCAAAGCCCTCTCTCCTGAAATCCAGCTTTGCTTTTGACTTTGCCAGGAGCACACTGATCTTCCTTTCTCATTACCTTGTGAAGCTTCCAGTTTTCTGAGCGTGTGGTTAAAAAAACAGGCAGTCCAACTACAGGGTGACAAACTCCAGATGCCTGACATTGAAATATTAAAGCGGTTTTTCTAGCACATTTGTTGTTTTGTGGCGTGCTTTATCACCTCCTTGCAATCTCTGTTTTCAGAGCAGCTCATCTCATAAACCACAGTAGGAAATAAATATGATAAAATCTGCTTCTGACTGTATTAGCAACAATTTGATTTTTTTCTATCTTTCCCTTTGCTTCACTTGTGCAGCATGCTCACTTTCCTCTCATTGATTATCAAATCTGTCCCCAGGTTTATAGAAATATTTCTCCTGTCAAACATAATGCAGGTTTATTGCTAATTCAGGGTGATTTCTTGATGCTACACCAGAACTCCTGTTTCTCATTCAGTTTTTCATAGATGTTACCAAAGCAGCCTTAAACATGCAAATATCAGCTACTTGAACATTTCTCACACAGTATATATAACTAAATTTATGCTTTTTCTATATATAAAAATAAATTTTGGTAATGCCTGTCACTTAATTAGTAATGGGATGAAAATAATAACTCCTCTGGATCTCATGAAGACAAACAAGTTCTTGATGACTCTCCTGCCCAACAGCTGCAATCTCTGTGGGATTACTGTTCTCAGATGCTCAGGTCCTCCCTGTTTGGAGCACCTGAATTCTCTGCTGGATTCCTTCTGGTGGATCTCAGAAGGAAAATGCTTCCATGGATACATCCCCCTGTGTGGAATCAAGGGGGGCTGCAAAAAAAGGCTGCTGGTAATTTTGACCATTATAAACATACTCTGAACCATAAAAACATATTTTCTCTTTTGAATTTCTATAAAAAAATACATTAGCAACAGGAAAATCAACTTGCTATTCACTTGCACATTACATTCAACTCCATGCTGATACTTACTCAGCAGTCTATTTTTTTTCTATGAATAAAGAAAGTAATATGAGAGAGAGAGAGAGAAATTCCTGCCTGATTCTGCAGTGATCTTTAAATAATCTTAAACATTCCATATTCAGAATTGTCATTTTTAAACTTTTCTTGTTGAAGAATCAAGATATTCGTTCATACTCATGGAACTCATTATGTACTATGTTTTGTGTGTCAGCCAGTAAATAATAGCTTTATAATATTGTTTTGCAGATCCTGTTTTATCTGGAACTTGTTTGAAGTGTCTTGAGCAAATTAAATCCAAAAGTGGAGCCTTACATAGTGTCACCCAAGTTATTGAATTTATTAAAAGCAGATCAAAGACATCTATTTCCTTGACTACATCTTAAATTTAAGAAAAGTTTCTACTTCAAGTTTCACTTTCAGTATAAAATATGCCCTTGTGGAAGCTGTTACAAATGTCAAACTTTAAGGAGCATAAATTTATGGTGGCATTGAATTTTAATGGCACTATAAATGTCTATAGTAATGGTGATATATCTATTGCAATAAATTGCTATGGAGAAATATAAAAATAAATGTAAGATAAAAGATTGTGTATAAAATATGTTTTTACATACTCTTTAATGATTAAAAATCATAGAAAACTAGAGGCAATAAATCACTGCAAACTGCTGTTAGATTTTACATTCTGTTTTACTCCTAGAACATACAGACACAATCCTTTGGCCAGAAATGGCACTGACTTTAATGAGGCTAATCCAGATGATCTTTTTTGTTGACTTGAAAAAAATCTGCTTTCCATTAAGGATCACAGAAACACTGCTATCAATGACCCACATTACTGAAGCCATGCCTGCTATAAAAGGGAAATTTATGGAATTCTAATATCATTGTTTGGCAATGCTTCCTGCCTGCTTCTTCTTCTTCTTCACAGCTCCCTGTTATTTGCCACAGATCATCCCATTTGGGCTGAGCTCTGTTCCTAGGACAAAGGAATGTTCACATTATGGTAGAAGGAGAGCTCAAACCCAAGGAATCCACAGATGTGCAGAGGAACAGACAGTGTTGTCTCTGTGTAGGTCAAAAGTAGTGCTTTATATAATAAATGATCAGCCTACACTTCCATTAATTCACTGTCTTGAAAACCTTTATGTCCTTGCTTTATTTTCTTAAAACATGGGCAGCTGAAAATTATGAGATTGTTCCTTGACAGTCATGGAAGCTGACATAAATAAAGCCTACCCGTCCAGGAATATCAATGGAAAAGAAAAGGGAAAAAAAGCAAAAGCAAATGGAGCTTGGTCAGGAATGGATCCTAAAATCCCAATAAACACTCCAGGCTGGGGCAATGGGGTAGGTAGGGGAAAGTCACTGTGGGGCCTTTTTGTCTGTTTCTAAATACATTACAGTAATTTTAATGTGGAAAATCAAGTTTTCTCTAAATTGCAGTAGTAATATATTCCAAATATTCACTGGGCAGTGCTGATGTAATTTGTGTGAATGGAGATCCATGAATGGTGTCTGGGCAAATCCCCGTCCACGTCTTCCCCACAAGGAGATTTGGGGAAGAAGCACCCTTAGATATTGGGGAATCAGAACAATTCCAGCAGGACCAACTACAGACTTGAGCCCTGCCTTTCCCTTCATTGGGCTCAGGACATAACTGGGGACTAATGAGATTAAACTGCCCATGACTCAATTACCAGTGACACTTCTGTTGAACATACAAAAGCAAGACCTTGGTGAACAATAAATGGAAGCTGCCAGATCCATAAATATCTGTAAATGAAAGCTCCAGGACCTGCCATGGCACTGACAGCTGCTGCCAGGTGCAGCGTTCCAAACGTCTTGGCAAAGGGTGCTCCTGCGGCGCAGAAAGGAGAGCAGGGGAGGAGTTCTGGAGGAGGGACTGGACTCACTTCACTGGAAAACAACACTGGAAAAGAACTGGGAAAGTATCCCATGAGGAGACAAATTCCAGAGAGCAGGAATGCTGCTGGGTCTGCAAGACCTGACAGATCCAGTGCCATGTTCCAAACCTGTCCAAGGCCACCAGCATCACCCACAGGACCATGCCCACAGCCTACACCATGCCCATGAGGACAGGGGATACTCTGGGCACACAAAGACTGCAGGATTTTGTACACACACCTGATGGAAGCAACGAAACCACAAGTGACTTTCACTGTAAGACCAGCTTCCTGTGTCATGGAAGTTATGCAAAAAAATCTCCGAGCCAGAAACATCACTTTCGCTCTCCAGCATGTTTCTTCCAGGAATTACACACACAGGTTTGAAATGTCCCTGGAACTCAATGGATGATAATATCTTTAGGATTCAGGACTGATTAAACCTCAATCTTGAGAAAATTAGGAAAGTAGAATTTAACCATTGCAAAGTGCTTTTAAAATTGTGCTTTGGTTATTTCTAATACTAAAAATGGCAATTAGTGTCATCAGCTTCCCCTTGGGACAGTTTCACAATGAAAATCACTGAATAAATGTACCTGTTATAAATATATGAAGATAATAGAGATTCAAAGAAAAAGTGAAGGAAGGAACACGCTAAAACTTCCAGCAAAGTACTCTCTAGTTAAACCAAAAGCATTGAAAAATTTGCTAACCCGGAGTTCAAATTCCTGTTATTTACACTATTGTTGGCAGCTGGTGCTTTCTGCAGCCTCAGAGTAAAGAGGATGGAACATGTAAAATACTGCAGCTCATTTCCCCATCAGCCATAGCCTCTCCTCATTTCTTTCCCACCCCTTGAAAGAAAAGGAAGGCAATCCCATCAGCTCTTCAAGAGTCTTATGGAGCTGAAAACATTTTACATTGTGTATTTCCTTGTCTTTCACACTGTCATTGACACTCAGCATCAACATTATTATAACCCAGCATTAGCATTACACAGTTTCTCTGGGGATGTGGCTGGGTGGAAAACCTGCCAAAGATCCATTGGCTGCTGCCCATCCTCTTGGTGTGGCCCCAACAAACATTTCCCACCTTTTTGCTTTTTAGTGTAATTTATTCGTTTTCATTAAAAGGATACAACATAAGTTAATAATAGCTTCAATGTAATTTTATCACTATTAGATACAGACAAATTCTTAGTAAGGACAAAGAGAAACAGGCTCTCCTGGCATATGGAATGTTTTATTTGCACCCCATGGATGTCATGGATCATCTTTCACTGATAAAGAGGCATCATTTCCATGCTGAGAGATTAACTCCTCTCACAAAGTTATCACATGAATATTTCAATTCTTCCTTCCTGCATAAGAATTCAGAACCAAAGACTGCAAGGTCTTTGGAAAACTTCTCCCTGTACTTGAAGAAAGCTCATGCAACTATAAAATATTATTGCAGAAAAATCATGGCCTCGCTATTTTTTTACAAGCTGCAGATTAATGAGGGGACAAGGTGATAGTATGGGATTATTTTCCGATTTCAGTAACCTAATTAATTTCATTTTGTTCACAGTTTCATCTGATTTCATTTTCTTAGAAATATTAATATTTCCACATACATCCACTTCACATAAAGGATTAGAAGTCTCCTTGTTCAGCAAGAGAGGGAGGTGGAAATGTTCTCTCAGAGAAATGAAGAGGCTGTAAGCCAAAGCTATTCTAATACAACATGGGAACTGCATTTTTTTTTTTTTTCAGAATGCAAGTTATCAAACTTTCTAGCAGATATGGCCACTTGGGAGTGATTACAAGACCTTTCATTCCATGATAATAATGGAAAAAAATCCCAAAGCACCACAAATAAAGCAGAGAGAACTGAAAAAGAAAATCTGTTCAAACTACTAAGTTTTGCCATAAATAAGAGCAGGTGGGAATGATGGCAAAGGAGATCAGAGACAAAAGAATGTCAGCACCACTGTCAAATGAGAAAACAGGGACTTTTTCCTGCAATTCCAAGCTAATAAATTGCTGCCACCTCTGTTTATGTGTGGCACAAAGAAGCAGTCAGTGTGGACAGGCCAGTGATTACAGTGATGGATCTGAGCCCCTGCTGCCATCATCCCCATGATGCATCTTACCTGGACAGACAGCTGAAGGTAAAGGTTCTACTGGAGCTTTGAAACAAACTGCTGGTGCGGCTGAGACCCCTCAGCTCATCCTACAGCCACCCAGCTCAGTTTAACACCACACAGAGCCCTCAGCTCAGCCTCAAACCACCCA
>CM031870.1:12365416-12470909 GCA_018697195.1 Certhia americana
TCAGTTTAACACCACACAGAGCCCTCAGCTCAGCCTCAAACCACCCAGATCAGTTTAACACCACACAGAGCCCTCAGCTCAGGTGTAGCATCATCCAGCTCAGCAGTAAAGGCAATATCTCTGTATTACCAACAGCAGTTTGGTAACAAACCCAAAACTCCTACAAAGAAAAATAATCCCATCCCAGCCAAAACCATCACAACTGGACAGCCCCAATAACAGGACACACCAGAGTGAAACCTATGGAGCCTTAAAAACTGCTCTTAAACAAAGATGGAAAGAATTTTGCATATGTTTTATTGTCAGGATCTCAATTGCTCCATGATTATAGCCCACACATTATGGAAGAAAGTGTAAAAGCGTGGTGTAGATAGAACAAACAGAGGGGATATTTCTTTTTTTTTTTAATTCATTTGCATTAGGGTGTGATAATTTTTTTTACTACTGTTGCTTAACTTAATAGTTTGCAAAACTAAACATAGGGGTGTAGAACTTTATGGTGTACACCTTTAATTTTTTGTCAAAATCTACATTTCTTCTCCTTCAGCTGCTAGAAATCTGTCTAACAACATACTTTAAAACAGACCTCTCACACCAGCAACGTTCATTTGTTCCCAAACACTATGAATACATGACAAAATGATAAACAAAGAAATCTTGAGAAGAAGATAATTATTTTCTGCTGCTCCTTGCAACAGTAAAAGATTTAAAATGGTGAAAATGAAAATCTGTGTCTAAATAGGATGCTAGAAATAAAGAGTTGCTACCATACCTTTGTAGTCACTGCAATGAAGATGTTACCAGCAAATTTGTTACAAGGAGTAATTAAGGGACTGATCACACATTTGCATGAAAAGAGCAACAATTGGGTTATTTTAAGAGTTTTTACCTGATTCCCAGTTTGTCTCAACTTTCAGAGGTGTATCCTGCGTGTGTCTGCATTGGGCACCTTTTAAATCCCGTGCAATAATGAACTGAGCTTCACAAAGGAAAAGGACCAAGCCACAAAGCTGCCCACTTCCCATGAAAAAGGGAACCAGAGATTTGCAAAAGTAATCCTTCTATTCTCTTAATCATATGAAAAGCTTGGCAAGAATCCCCAGGGAACAAAGAATCCTGTTCTATAGGAACAGGTAAATTTCAATTTATCTGGGCCAATTTCCCCAAACAATTTTGCATCTACAAACTAAGGGACATTTATACAACACTAAAGTTAAGGAAAACTACCCATAGTTTTCAGAAAGTTAAATCTATAACTGACAGTGTCTGTTAAACTTCCAGGAAACTCTGGAACTGACAGAGATAAGCATTTATTAGTTTTGTCTAGATCCCTTCATTTCACATGACCATACTTAAATTGCCTCAGGCTTAAGCATTTCTTTTGTCAAAATAGTGAGAGCACAAAGCAAAGCTTTGAAACAAAATAAAGGCGTAACATCTTCTAGCTGGATACAGCATTCTAGCCTGGGGTGGGACAAATCAGGACATGCCTGGGAAGGGTTCACCTGCCAAGCCCACAGAAATCCAGGTTTCATTTGGGGAAATATTTCCAGGTAGAGCACAGAGCTAACCCTGGTGCTCTGACTCCAACAGGGAAATGTCTTTCTGACCAGACTGTGATTTCCATGAAGTGACCCATTTGGTGGCAGTTGCTATAATTTCTCTGGTACTCACAGAGCTTGAGAGTTCTTCGGATGTGTGCCCTAAGATCTGCATTTATAGAACACCAGCTGGTGCTTCACATTGATCAAGTTCTGCTGTTACCAACATACTACAGGGCCTTGTTTGCCTAAATATAGGAGTGGTAAAATTATCCACAGTGTTATTCATCTATTACACTGAACTAAATAGTGCTTCCACTGATTTGTGATTTTTGTTATTGTTTTCTTAAAATGTCACAGTATCACATTTTTCCATTTGAAGAGAGGGTGTGATGACAGCTATACATAGATCCTCTTGGACTGCTGCTTTCAGCAGCGTCTGAAATATAAATTCCTAACCAGCAGAAATAGAAATTCCTAAGTGGCACTTCCAGAATCAAAAATTTTGGAGGGCACATGACCAAAGCACATGGCCACAATGAAAGAAGTTGGCAGTTCTATCCCAAACTAGGACCACCTCTTGGTTACAAGTTAGAGACACCAAACAGCCAAAACACTGAGAAATTACAAGTCTTTACTACAAGGCACACAAAGATCAGTGGAGCATCTTGAGTCCAGAGCTGTTGGTTCTGCACATTTGCTCAGAAAAGAATTGAGAAGAAAATACTATGCCACAACATTATCTCCTAAATTCCGAATAATACCACTCAGGCACTTTTTGCCACACACAGCAGCAGTCATAAAGTGGGACTGCTGCAAGCAGGAGGAAAACTAAACATCTTGTGCTAGTATGGCCATGATATACCCATCAGCCTGGTGATAGGTGATTCAGTTGTACCAGATCCACAAACAGGAGAAATGCATGAATAAAGACACTTCTGACAAGCTGTAAGAAGCAAGGCTAAAATAAATATAGCACAGAAGAAAATGAGTAAGTGGTTCATTGTTGAAAGGGTAACAAACTGCCATCACTCCCATCTCTCCAAGTCTTGAGCACAGCAAGCCAAGTGCTAATTCCACAAGGAGGCTCCAGGAATGGATGTAAATTTATCACAGACATGCAAACATATAAAGAAAAACAGGAAATATTCCTATGGTGATAATCAATGAAAGTCTTGAGATCAGACAGGGCTGCAGCTGTCAAAAAGTAATCTACATACTCTGAGAAGAGACAGAGGACAAAGAAATCACACCATAGTGTAAGGGAGCACAGTCACAGGGTCTGCAACACCATCACAGACGTGACCTTCCCTTACAACAAGGCCCCTCCCAATCTGTGACAGGATTAAGCGTCCTTAGAATAAAAGATTTAAACTCAGGGAACTCAAGGTTTGGTTTGGATTCTGTTGGGGATACAGACCACCAGTACCCTTGTCAGCCTGCCTGTACTGACATGAAATCTGGGTTAGTTCATCACAACAAGTCAGATAATCTTTTCTTATAGGCAAGAAACTTTAAATTATTTCCTTCACTAACTTCTCAAATATCACTCTGGGTTTGAAAGCAACTCAGCTCAAACAGTTTCTAACCGGTTTCCCACAATGTTTTTATTCTTTTTTCTTTTGGCTAATGATCAAACCTTACAAAACACCTGTAAGGAAAGTCAGTTCTTCATAACACAGTGACACTATCACAGTGCACAAAACACACAGGATTATCTGAGATGGTAAATCAATTACTTTAGTCCAATTGGTGATTTAATTACTTCTAAGAAATACTTTATAAGTTACTCACAGATTAATAACTATTCCCATTTTATTCTTTAAAAATCTTTTTGGTGAATTCAGTTTGAGGTATTGAAAACCACATCACTACAAAAGTGCAATGATTTGTGTTTAGATTTTTTCCAACATTGATTTAAAAAGATCAATTCCTGTATTCTCTTTAGGCAAGGAAGGATTTTTTTAGCTCTACAACAAGATACAGCTATACTGTAACAGCATTCCAGTGTTTTCTGGCACTCTACAGATGGAACTAACACAGAGTGTGTTAACATCAGAACATATTTTCCTGAAATTAACCTTTACTATGGAACAGCCTGAGTGGATACTCAAGAAGAAACATGTCAGGGATCCACACCTTTGGTACATATAGGAAAAGCAAGGTTATATTCACTTGTGACCCTATGGGGTGCCTGTATCAGAAGGGATTTGTGTAGATACAGATAGATATAGATAGAGATATAGATGATATAGATATAGATGATATAGATATAGAGAGATGATGGAGACAGAGATAGAGATGAGATGGAGATGGAGATTGGAGATTGGAGATTGGAGATTGGGATAGGGATAGAGATGATAGAGATATAGAGATGATAGAGATAGATATGATAGAGATAGAGATAGAGATGATAGAAATGGAGACAGATATAGATACAGATGATATAGATGATGTAGATATAGAGATATATAGATATAGATAGATATAGACATAGATATAGATATAGATACAGATATATATAGAGATAGAGATGATAGAGATAGAGATGTTGATAGAAATGATAGAGAGATTAGATAGACATATAGATATAGCTATAGATAGAGATTAGATATAGATTACATCGAGAGAGAGAGAGAGAGACAGACAGACAGACAGACAGAGGCAGAGACAGAGACATTTTGCATGAAGAAGGTCACTTCACCTATATATCCAGAAGGTTAGGAGCCACATTCTCAGAGTGAAAAATGAAATTCATTACAACTCCATGATTTCTAATCAGCAGTCAGTTCTAGCAGGAACTCCTAGCACATCACCCCCTCAATATGCCTCAGAAATAACTGTAAGTTTTGTGCCTCATTTTGTTGGGTTTTCATTTTGAAAAAAAAACAATATTAAAAAGTGAATAATTACAGAAAGTTCTCACTTCATACTAGTAAAAATCATGATAATTTGGTGTATAACAGGAGTGATTTCAATGGCAGCCACCTCAGGCCTGCTATGTGAAATTGTTTAGTGTTAAGACATTTTAAAAAGTCTACCTTCAATAAAGAAAGGATAAAGTAAATAAAAATATGCAGCCATACTACTTCAGTTCATGAAAAAAGATTTGGTGTACACACTTGAACACACCTCACCTAGGAAACACTGAAGTTTGTAATATAACTCAGATGTTGACAGAAATTTAATTATACATATGTCTGAAAATGAGAAGATTGCAAGAGACTGCTTGCATGTTTAACTGTCACAAAGCCCACAAAGCCTGGAATAATTCACTTAAAAGTGTGGCTGTTTAAAGTCTTTCTTTTTCTTCCATAAATAACTGGTTGGAATTCAATTCTAAGCTCTCCATGACCCCTAACAGCTCCAAAGGCCAGCTGCAGATGGTGCCCCTTGACTTGCTTACACATGAGAGAGTCTGAGGTCAACTTGTATAAACTGCTGGCACATTTAGACACCCCTGGGACTCCAATTTGTTGTGTGCCAGTTCATCTTAATGATTTAAATTAGTGCAAAGTTCTCTACTTGAATACTAAGGCACCAGCTCTCAGGTCCATCTTTACAGTCAGAGCCATGCTGTTGTCAGCTTGCTGAGTGCTACTGCAAACTGATTTACCTGAAATTCAGTTAATCCTTCACTGAGCTTCAGCCACGTTTTCTGGCTTCTAAACTTCCAAGCTTGTTTTTAAAATCTACTAGGTTAAAAAAAAAAAAATAGCAACTCTTAAAATTTTACTGGAGGGCAAAAAAAGGGCTAAAATTGTTATTTAATATATGTGCCTTTTTTATTCCTGGTTACACTTTATATAAAAATGATCATGAGAATCCTAAAACAACAAACATCTTCCAGTCTGGCAATCAGGAATGGTTTTGATTTACATTTACCTCTGTCATTGATTTGCTACTCCCTAGTGAGCAAATATCTGTCAACTCCTAAATTTAAGAAAGATAAAAAATAGAACAATGAAGATTTCTACTTAGCAATGCAATAGATTCCTCTGATTTGCCAGGAAATACTTTTCCTTCTTCAGAGAAAACAACATTCACACAGCTGCTTCTCAACACTACTCCCATCTTTATGTCCAAACCCTGCTGTGAGCTGAGCCTTTAGAAAAGCCCCCAAATACTGCCCAGACAAAATAAATTCTGTGGCCACCCCCTAAAATAACTCCAGGGTTTGATTGCACCCAATAGGTGCCAGCAGAACAAATCCAGCACAGGCATCAGTCAGGGCTACACTCACTCCTTCTACCTCTACACTTTCTACTCCTTTCTCAGAGCACGATTTTCAGGCATCAAAAAAGACATGAAATATAAAATTAAAAAAAAAAAAAAAAAAAAAAAAAAAAAAAAAAAAAAAAAAAAAAAAGCAGAAGGAAGAGGGGTTTAGCACACAGAAAAGCAAAGAATAAAGTGGAATGATGATCAAGATTCTGAAAGCAAAGAATCATTCTACAAATGTCCTGTTCTTGAGTAACATCTTTAATCCTATGGCAGGATCCTGTCCCTGTCCACTATGTTGGCAAGAAACAAAGTATTAAGAAGCAGTTGATTTCCAGTACTGCACTTCCCTGGATTCTTTGGTTTCCTTTCCATACTTCCAAATGATAACACCCAGAATGTGGCTAAAAAAGAGATGTGACCCAACAGCCCTGAGAAACCTGGGGAGAACAGCAGGTGCAAGTCTGCAAGGAAACAAGATGAGACAAGTGAGAGAAACCAGAAATATTAAACATTTGTTTCATTCCAAGTAACACAATTTCCTTCAGGAACAATGTCCTTAATGCATTCCAAAGTGCCATTCGGATCACTTCCAGTCAGACTGATTTAGAATAATGAAAATCACTGCTGTGCCCGTGATTATTGTACCTGTTTGCATGTGTGGGGAAGTAGAACTGAGCTGCTTTTTTGTTTGTTTTGGTCAGGGCTGCAGCTTTTCACTGAAATAATTATACTACACTGCTACTTCACATAATTCCCCTCCAGGTATAAGCTGGAGAGATAATGTTATTACTTGGGAATAACACTCAGAAGAACTGTACACTCAGGAGGGAAGAGCTCCTTCACTGTGATGAAATAGATAAATTGGCACTTCTCCGGGTGCAATCAAGAGATATGAGACTGAGTCTGCATCTATTACCATGGCATCAGAATGCTGTGATATCATCCTTGTAGCAGCCCTCTGATGTAACTCTATCTCTAGATTACAGAGAGAAAGCCAAAATCAAACCTCAAAAGGCAAATATTGCAGCAGGATTTAAGAAGCTGGAAGAAGACTTAAGTGGAATTTACATACTTGAATCTCAGGATGCAAAATTAAAAAACCTATCTGAAGGAAGAAAAACCAAACCCAAACATACTTTGCAATAAAAAAGAACCCAACAGTAACATAGTGAGAAACCCCTGTCACTGTGTAAAAACCTTGCTGCAAGGTTCTCTGGGTCTGGAGAACAGCTGTGCATCAAGTTTGGGGTTTTTTCTTGGTGCTGAACAGATGAGGTTCAACCGCAAACCTGTGTGTTGTGATCCAGCCTTGGTTTCCTATGTACGCTGCTGCTTTCTGTAAGAAAAAAGCTCTGAGGGTTTTTTAGCTTGCCATGATCCAATCCCTGCCACTGTGGCACCTGCTCCCAGTTTGAGCTCCTCAGCAGCACTCCCACTACTGTGTGCCAGCCCTTTAAACTACTTGATTTATGAGCACAGGGTCAATTGGTCTAGACACAAAGATATAAAAATTAAGCAGAAAACCTCAAGCTTTATAAACTGCTTAAGACAGCCAGAACAAGACACAGGGAATTAATTTATAAAAATACAGGGGATGAATTTAATGCAGTGAAATGAAGGCCAGCCTGCTTCACTTTTAAGGCAAAAAAAAAGCATTAGAAAACCCAAAACAACCCATATTTAGCAATGGGAACAATCAAAATTACAAAGGAAAACAGAAAGGCAACAATAACACATTCTTGGTGAGAGCTTTCACTGCAGAGACCGTTCGTGTCCTCAACCCCCATCCCATTTGGAATGGGGGACACTACAGTTTTGCTGCCCATCTGCAAGGGAAAGGATGCAATCACCACAGCTTTTGGAGACAGGAGCCTGGATGCTAATCCTAATTGGATAAAACAGCTGGGATTTGCAATAAACTGCCAGGCCCCTCTCTCCAGTGGGAATGCTGACTTCCCTGGGTTGGAAACCAGCACTTTCCAAGAAAGCTCATGTAGGAATTGAGTCTCTCCTTCAGGCACCAGCTGCCTAAAAGCCCTTCTCTGCAGTGACTAATTTTGTTGCTCCAGCTTAGCCTCTTTGAGGATTTAAGTCTCCATGACCTTGCCCAGGTCACACTCTACTTTCCCGCATAGCAAGAAGGAAAGGCTGACACCATAGTAACCCAAATCTCAGCCTGAAACCATGGTAACAGGATCATCTTGCTTCAGGCACGCCACCAGAGGTGCCCAGCACCATTTCAAAATATTCAAATTGAAATAAACTGCTTTCGAGCAAATCAATTCCCTGACCCTGATTCCTACAAATTATTCCAGTGGAGAATTTCAAGGTAGAATGGAGCTCCCATCAGAACCTTTAAGGGAACATGCCTGTGATTTATCTTGATGCATCAAAGAAGGGGTGGTTAGAAAATTCTGTCCTAAAATTCCCTTGAAACAGTGGTAGAGAAAGACAGAAGGGTCTCCATCTGTTCACCTGTGGATATTCTTAAAAGCCTTTCCTCTGAGTTTCTCCTTTAATATAGAAAAATGCTTCAGAAAGTACCCCTGGTTGTGCAGTCTAACAAAATGGAGAAAAAATAGAGGGGAAAAGCCTTTTTGAACTGACTAGGTCCTTTTATTTTCATCAATCTTAGGGTTATTTGCAGCACTAATAAATGCAAGATTGCTGCTTTCAGTTTCATTACTCTCAAGTTTATTTGTAGAAATAACAAATCCAAGATTTTGTGACAGAAATGTAATTTCTGTCTGAGGCTTGTCCTTTAAGCAACCATAATGAAATTAAGAAGAGAGAAAATGTAGCCCTACTCTTCAAGCTTTCCTGCAGGCTGTCACCAAATTTATGACCTTTACGCCTCCAGTTTGTCTGGCACAAATTAAGCAAGGTGGGGATCACAGTTTGTTGTGTCTCACAGAATCCAAAAACCCACCATGTCCAGGTTCCCTCAGGGAAAGGTGCAGTGAGATGTGCACGCAGCAGAAAAGAAGCAAATGGGATGGGCAGAAGAACTCTGAGGTGATGCCTTTTATTGAGAAGGGGAGATCATTTGTAAGAACTCAAAGAGATGATTAAATACAAAGGAAGAAACTGTTTAACACTGGAAAAAATTCTACATATAAGAGATCGTTTTTTCTACAATTTCAACAGTAAGAAATTCCAGTAAGTTAATGCCAGATTGTTTCATGAGGTATTTTACTGCTTGACTCCCACTGAATTCTTATGGAACAGGCTGTGTGTAGGTGATGGCTTTTCCTAATGGTATTTGCTATAGGTTTTTAAGCCAAATAGTTTCTTCTAGAAAACTATTTTTAAAAAAACCTGATTTAACTGTCAATATTTTATTATCCACATAAATGTCAAATCCTTTAGCTGACATTACTATTTTATTGGCATGAGTCTACTGAAATGCTGTAACACATGTTAATTGTGCATTGCATCATATTTCACTTAACTAATTATGGCCTTTCTTCTTGATGAATGTCCTTGGCTTGTTATATTGTTAGCAGGGGTAAACAGGAGCACACAACTTTATACCATTAATTTTAAAAGTATTTCTTCCATTCTTCCTCTTCACCTTTTTTTTTATATGCTAAATAACTCTACTGCACACAGCCATATGCAGAATATAAATTAAATGTGCAGAATATTCATCTGTGAAAAACCAATTTGTGTCCAGAGTGCCCATTATACAGAAGCAGAAAATGATAATTTCAAATCAAGTCCATTTTTGAGTCCAGGAGTGTGATTTGCCTATGCAGTTCCTCAATGGCTAAAATACCTGAAAAGCAAAACTTAAGCCTGTTATTTGGGGATTTGGGGCAAATATACCAGCTCAGAATTAAGTAAATGAAAGAAAGGCTAATTTTATTTTTTCTAACCCTATTTCCTGTTTGTCTGAAAAGCACATGAAGCAGCCAGCTCATGTCAATGATATTAAAGCCAGCCAGTCAATGATATTAAAAAAAATCATTAGTCTGAAGCCAACAAGAATATTATCATCTGATTAACAGCAGCCACCAAAATATCATCAATTCAATAGGGCAATGGAAGACCTTATTCCCCTCAGAGATTTCTTCACTTCTATACAAAAAAGCAAAATGAGAAAGTGCCTCTTCAGCTGCACAGTTCATATTGATGAGCTGGGATGAGCCTGGGCTGTGCCCTTCGGAAATATTTGTGTACACATATAAATACTTTTAGTGCCTGGATATACACTCCCCAAAACCTTGAATAAAACACACCTTGAGCTGCCCCTACCTACCTGCAGAGATTCTCTCTGCCAAGGAACTCATTTCTATGGAAAGCATAAGGGGGCTCTCCTCAGCCCCAGGATGCTTCCCAAAAATATTTTGTCTTCTCAGCATTACTCATTTATTCTAAGGCCTGATGCTATTCAACTGTTTTTTACCAGACCTGCCAGCAATTCTACAGTCAACAGCAGGAAATTATTAGGACTATTTTATTCATCCTGTGCTCACACTCCAACCCTTGCTGCCTGCTCCCTGCTGGTGTCCTGGGGAGCTTATCCCATTAACTCTCCCTGCTCCCACTTTCTCTGGCACTGATGTGCCTCACTAGTGTATTAATACATTGTGTCCCATATTTACACACCTATTAGTGGCTAAAACCCTCCCCTCTCTCCAGCTGGAATGACATTATACCCATTTGAGCTCTTTTTATATCAAATTTATTTGCAGGTAAACACAAATAAAAAGGGATGATTCTCTGGCAAACAAGGTGTTTGGAGCAGCAGTGAATAGAAATTGCATTCTGACAGGTTACCTCTTCTGCTTAAATTCTGAAGCTGCTATTATGGTTAGGAAAACATTTATGCAAACTGCTCAGAAATTTGCCTTGGTCTACTGCCCATCCAATATCTTATTTCTCCAATGGAGTCTCATTTCAATGTAATCATATTCCCAGTAAAAATTGGATTGCACAGGAATGGGAGATTCAACACAAGTTATTCAGTCTAAAATACATGAAAGACTATTAAACCTGGCCATAGGGTTTTTAGAAGGGGGAAGGGAATGTTTACTTGACTATATTTTAAATATATTTTACATGAAATTGTGATTTTATAGTAAATATCCCTGCTGATCCCTTTGCCACTTCCTTCTGTAGTAAATATGATCTGGTGAAAACATAAGGCTTATTTCAAATCCTAAAAGGTAATTAAAGCTGAGAGAGTCCAGAAAAAAAAAAAATCACTGATGGTTCTTCTGTGCCTAAGGGAAGTTTTAATTAAAAGTCACAGGAGAATAATCTGTAAGAAACAGAAATGAGATGGCTGCTGTTAATTTGCCTGGGTCTCAGGCAGATAAACAGTAAATATGCAACAACTAAAGTTGCTGTGGTTTTGTTGTTCACTTCAACACTTGCTGGCAAAGTTCTGCTCTCATCCCCCATGTCCTGAGCAGTCCTTGGCAAAGCCAAACCTCTGCTCTTCTGAGACTGAGGCTGCAAATTCCATCAGGGAACTGCAGCACATGCTGAACCTGGGCTCCAGAGCAGCGCGTGGGCACCAGAGAGTTATTCCTGTAGGATGAGACAGGATCCAGCTTCACAATTCCCCTGGGGTGAGGAAGGATCCCACCTCACCAGTTTCTCTGGGATAAGGAAGGATCCCAGCTCCCCAATTCTCCTGGAGTGAGGAAGGATCCCAGCTCACCAGTTCCGCTGGGATGAGGAAAGATCCCAGCTCACCCCCACAATCCCCTGAAGCAGTCCAGGTAAGGGAATCCCCTTTCCTCAGGATAAAGTGCCTGCAGAGGCTCTGCTCCAGCTGTTGGACACAGCCCTGCTCTCACAGGAAACCAGCAGAGAACAGCCTCTCTTTCCTTTTCCAAAGAGCAAACAGAAGTGAAAGGAGTCCCCCTTTCCCCCCTTGTTGCTGTCTCCAGCTTTTGTAGGGAGCTCATCAGTTTGCAGTGTGGGATTCCCAGACTGCAGACTCCCATCCCACTGAGGATGCCAGTGCTGAGTGCTGGAGGAAGGGATCAGCCTCCCCCTGCCCTAAACCCTGAGCACATGAGGATACCCAGGATCCAATTTTAACACTGTGCATCCCACTGCCCACCACAGACATCAGCCCCCAGAATTACAGCACTAAATAATTGTTATCCTTTTCTGCTCCTGGCCCTCAAGAGCCCTGCCAAATGTCAAATCAAGAAACTTGGGATCTCCCCTTGTTTTGGGAAGAAGGAAGCGTGGTTCATTGTGTGCAACAGAATCACCAGAGCTTCATTCATCTGCTGATGGGATGAGTACTGCCACAGATTCAATTTCTTTCTTGTAAGGGGAAAATTTCATTGCAGGTGAAAAGTGACTATTTGTAATTGCTCAGACATCTTCCCCCAGCTTCATTACAACCAGTGGATATCACAGATGAAATCTAGTAAGACAGCAACTGTTTTTTGGTTACATTAATTTTTGGTACTTTTCTGCGTCCACAACAAAGAAAATCACATGTATTTGGGGTTTTCTTCGTGTTACACAAATAAAAATCTCTACTTACACTTACCTACATCCCCAGTAATTGTGTGTTTCAACAGGGTAATTCAACTTATAAATTCAGACATTTACAGGTAAAATGAGAAGCAAATCAGTTCTTCTACAGTACATGTTGAATTGTGCTATTATCCTACACACAGCAGGTGCCAATTTTTTACAAAATCAGAAGTGTCACAATTATAAGCACAATTACTTGTTAAAATTTAAGAAGCAGATGAACAGCAAACAGTGAACATTGATTACCCAACAAATGTTGAAAAAAAGGAAAAATTTCTGTGTCTGATGAGACCAGTATAATATTTTTTGTTCTATGGGCAAGATGCACCTCTTCAAAATGAAATGTTTGGTTGATAACATTTTTGAAGACTATTATTTTAAGTGCTTCCTAAGTTAACAACATAAGTATTTTTCCTGTGAAACATTTACAAATGCTATAATTAACCACTGTGGCACTGAAAAACAGAGATGCTGCATCCATTTACACTTCTTGGTAGCCATGTTTAGAGAAACCTGAAAGAAAAGTGAGGAGGCAGTGTCTGAACACTGATACTGTCCTAGTTTTCTGGTTTTCTGTCTGCTTGGCCATGGTTCTTGCTTGCCAGCCACAAGGATCCTCCACATGGAAAGCTCTGATCTGTTTGGTGCAGGATTGACAGCACCTTTGGAAAACACTGAGAATAAGACAGATGTGACCGAGATAAAAGCCTTGCTCCTGCTTCTTGCCTGTTCTAATCACTGTCCAGCTCATGGAACTACAAACTACATCCTGAGACCCTGGGGAATGAATGGGAGCACGGACAGAATGGGTATCTTTGTCCTGTCTTTCTCAACAACGTTAGCAATTTGTGCCTCCAGTATTGTTATCCATCACCACCCACTAGAAATTAGTGACCACAAATTGATGTAAGATCTGTGGAATCCTCGCACTTTGTACCTGCCCTATGACAGGGGCCACAAACATCATCCCCTACCCTTCCTCTTCCTCTTGCAGAGCTCCCACTTTATCCTCTGGCTGGAAAGGGAGGCCCCAGCCTGGCAATAAAATCTCAGTCCCTGCAAACAGTTCAGCAATCTCAGTTCAGCAAACAAAGCTGAATTTCCTGAAGCCTCCTCTATCCCTCTCAGGCACATTTAAAAGCAGGCACATTAATATTGTCTCTGAAGCCTCCAGCAGTGCTGTAATGCCCAAGTTATCACTGCACCTTGCTCCCAGTCTCGCTGCCTTTGCCAGCAGTCCCCTCCCACAGTCAGGTTCATCCTCGTGTTTTCTTGGCCCCACTCCTCCTCCTGGAAAGACAGCATTGCTTCACCAGAGATTTCCAGTCCAGCTCACTTCTGTCCAGAACAGAAGTGATGAAGTTAGGACCCTCCCCTTCCATCATTTTATGAGATCCTGGTTTCTACCTGAAAATTTTCTTAGCCTCGAATTCCACTGTGTTTTGTGCCACTACGCCTTATTCTCTTTGCATTGTTTAGAGGTGGAGTCCTTGCAGTCCACATCCCTGTTTCCAAAATAGTGCATTTCCCTCATCTTACCTCTAACATCAGGAGCTAGAAAAAAACATTGCTGCAAAAATTGTACTGAACTTGACACTCTGAAACTCATACTCAAGGACTGTATGTGCCAGAAACTGTTACTGTAACACTTGGACAATTACCAGAGCTAAGTGATGTAAGGGTAATTTTGGCACAATTTATCTCCATCAGTGTAATGCAGGAGGTGGCACAGTGTCACACACCCAAGCCTCACATGTGAAATGACACAGGACTCAATGACATTTTCTGTCCTACAGAGGAAACATCTAAATATCTGCATAAGGACAAAAGAAGGAAAAGAGTACAAGTCCTTTATGGAATGTTAAGTATCCTCTCTGGGAGGAAATTTGATATTTACTGGAATAGATGTGAAAATAAACTGAAGCCAAATACAAGATTTAAGACATAGAAAACTAAATGTACAGGGGAGCAGATTGGCAGTTCCCTCCCTTGCCTTTGCCACAGGCTCTTGGTGCTTTCAGGAAATTCTGCAGGAACTTCCTTTGGAATAGACAACCCCCATGTGCTTCTTTACAGACTGAAGAAGCCCTCCAAGATCTGCAAGGAAACTGTTAATTCCCTAGCACACTGTAAGAGAACTCTAAAGGATAAACCTCTCCTAACCTAGGACAGCTCAGCTTAAATCAGTTTTCAGATATTAGTTTGGATCATTTTTGTGCAGTCAAGTCTGAACAACTCTCCAACAGAGAAGAACAGGAGGAACATATATACATATATTTATTATGTAAATATAATAATCATGCCAACATTTTAAATGGCTGACCATACATTCAGCACACTCAGGAACTCTGAAGCTGCACTGCCCTGTACAGGTGCATGTCAGGCAGTTCCCTTTTGGCCTGGGAGATGGATCCCCAGTGGTGGAGAAGCTGGACAAGCCCCACCCAGCTGTTGGTCAGTGTTCTGTCCACCCGTGGCACAAGGGAAGGAGTGGGAAAAAACTGGAGAGGAAAAACTCACAGGCTGGAGCAAAGATAGAGCAATCACCCACTAGTAAGTGTCACAGGCAAAACAAGCTCACCTGGCAGGATTTGACTTCATTTTTTGCCAATTAACTTTAATTATCTCTACCCCTTCTTATCACCACAGGTTGCACTCAGTCCCCAAGTGTCTCCTTTCCTCTCTCATGCACACATGCTGCTATTACACAGTTTATATTTTTCCTGAAAAGCAAAGAAAAAGACATATTTCCACTGTTTCACAGTAATACCAATTTTTTTTTTTTTGTGTAACTCTGGAGTTTTTTGTTCACCTACTTGTAACCTGACAGGAATGGGAGAAGTATCTTCAAGCACAGCAGTTTTAAAAATAGACAGATTACTCATATCTTTATAGACAGCTCATAATGAATACTCAAAGGAGGAGAATCTGACAGAAGTGGTGAACACTCTCCTGAAAACTGGAAAGACAGGGGAGAAAGAAGGCTTCTGGTCTACTGGAGCTGATACCTTAATTAGGCAATTATAACTATTAAACATTGCCAAAGCTCCAGGCCTAGTTGAATTACAACTGAGAAATCAGTAGAAAAATGGTAAGGGGAAAAGGAAAGCCCTTGGCAGGATTTGTGATAACTCACGGAGGAAGGAAGGGAGTATTTGAGAACTAGAGTAGCAGTTAATATAATTCTTTTTACTTTAAAAGGCTCCAAGACCATAGAAAGCCCAAGCTTCTTATCCTGCACTCAGCTATGCAGAAGACAGAAAATTATTAAGCCAGATTTAGAAATGCCTGACTTAGAAGACCATGACAGGAGGCTGAATACAGAGAAAAAGGAGGTCATGGCAGACAGCTCGACTTGAATTCCTTTCATATGTTACTTACCTGGCGACAATCCCAATGTAATGGGCAATTTATCTGGAACTCAGAAAAGCATTTGGTGGCGAAGCACAGAGCAGACTGATTTGAAAGGAGGTGAACCTGTTTGCAAAGGACTGACAAAACAAATTCCAGCAGATTCAAAGACAGTAGCAGCAGCAAGGAGCAGGCCAGCTGTGGAGGGCACAGGGGGCCCTGGAGCTCCTGGGAGCTTACAATTTTGGATTATTTTCTAGAGTCCTGACCTTGGCATGTTGTGTTCAAAATTGTTACATTTCCTGATGGCACACAATTTCTGAGGCGACAGAAGCAGGGCAGAAGGAGCAAACAATTTCAGAGTGAGCTGGATAATTGTGGTTTATAGCCTTATCCGTGGCACATGGGCCATGAGCAAGAACCTCAAGGAATTCCACAGCACTGGAAGGTGACCACAAAGAAAACACATAAATGGGAAAAACTGGAATGTGTTGTGCTGACACAAAGGATCCTCTTCTAGCTGCTTACAGAGAAAAATTAAACAAATTGTGGGGTATTTATAGTGAAAAGTATATAGAAGAGGAAATTATTCTAGAAATGCAAAATGGGATGCCTTTTGAGAGGGTCATAACAGAAAGTTATTGCGTGATTTCACTGTTTCAATATTTGCTGATAAATCTCTAAAAATTAAATACAACTTAGATTAAATACTCAAGAACGTTGTATTTTTCAGACATCAAACATTTGTGAATTGTCTTCAGAAGAGAGAAAATCTCGGGATTCAAAATTGAAACCACTTAGTACTTTAGCTTCTATACCATGAATGAATATCCATGCCATTGAATTCTTATTTTCTTAAAAGGTCTCATTTTGGGGTTGATTCTACACTTAGCTATAATTTTATGAAAATAATTTTAATTTTTTCCTCATTATGCAGGGTTGAGATGAGAGAGAAATGAGAGAAAATAGGTTCAACTCTTTGGCACCATCACTTAGAGGAAATTGCAGAGTTAAAGAGTAGGTAATTTCTTCGGATTATTGAAAAGAAAGCAAAAAATTGATGTTAAAAAAACTGTAACTAACACAAGGACAAAATAGAAGCATTTTTATTGTAGTGTAATACACAGAATACCCATCTTTTACATAGATCCAGCATGAGAATAAATCAGGAATAGAGAATTAAAGTGATGCTGAGTGTGGTCAAGGAGGAAAAAGGTTGAGTTTGGGGCTTAAAAACTTGGAAGTATATAAATTAATCTGTTTCTCTGGGAGAAAAGGCATGTTTTGATGCCTCTGTAGTATTGTCTTTTCCTATAAAGATATTACTGCATGTTCCTAATTTTTGTGTGGCAAGAAAAATTCTTTCTTACCCAAGTACCCCAGGAAACAGCCAGTGAGCTGATCTGAGCACCCTCAGTCACAGCAATTGAGGAATTCTTTGCTTGTAGGAAAAGGCTGCAGTCAAAAACATTTTAGGGGATGTTTTGAATTTGCATCTGTATGTGACTCTGCTGATTTAACTCGCTTTTATGACCTTACCTTCATTTGTAAAGCTTCTAGTAATAATTTTGGCAAAGCTGTTGCTTAATGACTTTCAAATAGGCTTAAAAACATATTTTGATATAAACTCTATTGCCAAAGTCAAATATATGTCAGCTAAGTGAAATTAACCTTCAAGTGATACTTGAATAACAGTAAACCACAAGGGTATGAAAGAGATTAGATATACTGTAGTTTAATTATGTGACAATAATTCACCTCATTAATCTCTTAGGAAACAATAACCACAACAGTTAAATACTGTAATTAACAAACCCTATTTCAAAATTAATTTTAATATTATACAACTTTGCAATATTATCTAGTGCAATCATAGATAAATGAAGAAAAAGCAAATATTAAGTCCTCTGGAGAAGACATCCCAAATGTCCTCACCTCTTCCACCTGTGACAGGAGAGGTAGAAGACCAGCTCTACTTGGACCTATTTCTGTCCCAAGAAGTGGAGACACAGTGGCTCCAATTTATGTGCATATAATCTCAGGATCTCTCAATTCCCACTTCTGCTAGGTCCAAGCACTCTGTGGACATTCCAGGTTCTCTCTGCTATCAACATCCCTAATTCAAACAGTACTCCCTGGGAAGACTACTGCAGATTTGGGTAGCACACTTAGATGAACAAAGGTGATTTAATGTGCATTTCGGGGTTTTTTTGCCCTTTTGTTGTGTTACACAACAGTTTTCTAAATTGCATGCAGAAATAAGCCTGTCTCTGTTGATCCTCGGAGTGGCTGTCTAGAACAGAGGCTAGACAAGTTTAAGAGAGTAAAAGCAGGAATTTATTAAAGGTCTTCATTAGATACACCTTGGGCAGCCAGGAGCCTCACAGAGGCTACACCCAAGATGGGCAATGGTCATGAGTTTGTCACACAATTTTAAGTTTGGTGCATTTATACATCAGGAGCTAATCCTCCAATTACAGCTTCAGATAATGAAGTCATTCACCCCCAGTTTGCTCCCCCCAGCTCACTTTTGTTTATACTTTTCAGGGCCTAAGACAATAAGATGTCCTTGAGTTTCAGGCCTAGAGAGAAATTGTTTTGTTTTGTCTGAATAAAACAGTAGAACAGCAGCTGACAGGCAATGGAATTTTAGAATTAAACACTAAAGCACTACAGGATCTGAAAACATGTAAAAGCTAAATCCTAAGGCATCACTGTAACTGCCCTTGCCAAAAGCCTGAAACTCCCCCAGCCTTCCTTAGCTCTTCCCAGTGTCAGGAATGCTGTGGGAGAGGAGCACAGTGCTCTTCATGGATCAGGAGACCCCACGGTGGGCAGACAACATTCCTCCACAGCTCTGCAATGCCACTGCCTGGGGCAGGCTGGGGGAGCTGAGCTTTTGTGTCAGGAGTCCCAGACAAGCAACGTGCAGGAGAAACTCTGCAGGAAAAAAAATGCATTCAAAGCATGAGCACCTAAGAGTTTCTGCCTTGCACAGTATTTGGTCAATAATCAAATCACAAATCACAAATACAAAGTGATGGAAAAGGAAATCACAAATACAAAGTGATGGAAAAGGAAATGGGGACAAATGGAGCCCTGTGAATCTGGCACCTGCAGCATTGCCATTCAGGTGGTGTCAATATCAGAGAGGAGAGTTCTGCACCGTTATAGGAAAAAAGCTCTCAGCTCCATCAACAAACACTAAAACACCTGCTTCCTGGGGATCTTGGGTCTGTTTGCCAGATAAGAAGACTCAGTCTTTTTATTTGATGAGCTCACAGTCTAAGTTCATAGCAACTGCAGGTATTTTCCATGTGGATTAAGCCAGATACCCCTTAGTTTACAGTGGTAAATCAAAACCTCACTTTTAAATATTTCTTTGTAAATTATATTCCTCATTCAAATGCAATGCAAATAGGAGGGAAAGTGTTGGTCTTAATTACTTTGATTTTAGCTTTAGTCATGTTTACCCAACAAAACTTCTGTAAAACTGCACTTGGATTACTTAGCTTCTGCTTGCTGACCTTTTTTTTTCTTTATAGCTCAAGGAGAAAAGGAGATATGTTTATAAAATCAGTGAGCAATAAACAAGTTCATGTTCTCATAGAATGAAAAAATAACATCATTGAGAAAGTCATGTTCAAAAATATACGTGTCTCTGAGAGAATAAAACTCATTCATTTATAACATTTTTCCATTAAAACAATGTAATAACTACTGAAGTTCAAATGATGTATGAGTATCTCCTTGAAGAAGATCTCCTGTACATCTGATAAACCATAAATACTGTAGAACATACCTCAGGCAGAACAAGCACAGCTTGGCATGATCCTGAAAAATATCCAGTGTGTGTGAGGATGAGTTATGAAGGTGAAAAAATTTAATATATCTGCTTGCCTCATGGACACCCACAATTTGCAATTTAATCATCCAAAAGTTACGGTGTGTTCATAATTGTATTGGACTTTGAAATAAGGCAGTGCTGGTTATGTTAAGCCTAAAAAATAGCCCACCTTTTCAGGTTTATGATAATTTATAAAGGAAATAGTTACAAACAAGGTGAGCAAAAGCATTAGAGCTGCACTGAACAAAAGGGCAGTATATTGCAGACAGATTCTTGAATCTACATCACATTTTTATCATTGTCATCTTTTATATCTCCAGATTTATAGACAGAGAAAAACCCCAGTACTGTCATTCTGTGAGGGTGACAGGATTTAATTTTTTTTTTTCCTGCAAGCTGATTTTTAGAATATCAAGACTTTCAGAGTGGAAAAAAAAACATTGATCAGTCTTGAACCTTTATTTAACAAGTAGAGGCACAGGCTTTACGCTTACAGACCCAGATCCTGGCAAAATTGGATAATATCAAAACCATTATTTTATATAAAACAGTTTAAAAATCACTAAATAATATCTGGATAGAGAAAGCTAACTTTGTATTTTAGTGACTTAGACACTTACCTGAATAAAGCACAATGATCTCCTAGTTTATTTTTCAGTAAATAATTTCATTGTTTAGAAGAAAAATGAAGCATTTACTTCTAGAAAGATGGGGAGAGATTACACTAACATAAAACAGCCAGGTGCACAATTTGAGAAATAAAAGACCTTGGTTCAAATCTGTACTTTGAATTAAGCAGAGATTTAAACATGATCCTCCCATTTTATATAAAATAAAAGGAACAGCAACAGCAGCAACTTTCAGGATCTGGACCTTCTCCCTCTGTTTTAACTGCAGGTGCATTTGCCCTCATCAGGGGAGGGAAAAGAGTACCACCAAACAGAATTCCTCATTCAAATCAAAATCTTAGTTTTCACACTCTCTGGGCTGAAGAATGAGGAAAATATTATTTTGGGTAGATTTGAAACAACCCTTTTTCCTTGAGGGATGCCCTCCTCACAGTGTTCAGCACTGAAGAGGCAGCTCCAGGGGAAGCTCTGCCTGCACAAGGAGCCACATTTTGAAGAAAAGGAGCAACAGGTACAAGTTGCACCAGGAGAGGTTTCATCTTTATATATGAATTTTTTTTCCACAGTGAAAACAAGGAAGCTCTGAGACAACCTCCCCATGGATGTGGCAGAATCACCATCACTGGAGGCTTTTTGAAACATGACTGGACAGGGTGCTAGAAAGGCTCCTTTTCTCCACAAAAAGTTGGACCAGATGCTCTTACAATGTCCCTTACATCCTGGCTTGTTCTATGATTTTTCCCTCAGCAGTTGCACATTAATAGTAAAGACAACATTCTTTCAGATGCTGCAGCAAAAATAATTTTTAAAAGGGTAACTCTGAAGTCTTCTTGTTCTATTATCAGTGAAAGCTTTAAAGAAAAAACCCACCCACCACTATAACATAAAACTTCTAATTCCTCCCCAAAAGACAATCACATAACAAGATCTCTAATAAAAAAAGGAAGAGATTAATTGGAGAGCTGCCTTGAGAGACCAAATGTTCCAAACCTGACAGTTTTATAATATAAGTAATTAGGGCAACATTATGAGTTATATTATCAGAGCCAGCAGCATGATCAGCAATTGTTTGCATTTCAGGATCTATTCAGGAGTACAGCACACAGAAAGGAGAGCACCAAAAGCAGATCAAACAGATGTTGATGGAGCAGAGCTGACTCCTCAGCTGAATGCTGTTCTCACCCTGTCAGTGCCTTCCATGCATTTATCTTCATTAAAAGAAATTTAATCTTCAATAAAAAGAACAAGTAACTTAGAAGCTAACCCAGAAGAGGCTCCTGCAGGTGTCAGCTCCTTGTGTAAAGCGAAAATTAAAGATGAGCACAGCAGCAAAGAGATGGGGAGTGAACCCAAACTCTTCTCACTTTCACAGCTGAACCTGGGCCACCTTCCTGCTGCTTTCCTGGAGTGATCTTGATTCCAGGGGGAAATGAGTGTGGGTCCCGCTCTTGGCACAGGGCTGCACAACTGAGGAGAAACAAAACCCAAGTTCCCCAAACTGAGAAAGGAGACCCCTTTTTTTTCAGACCTGAACTGATAATGTTCAAGTCGTTGGCCCTTTGCTAGATTAAACAGTGATAAAGGGAAAAAACAAAGTTAGCTTGAAAGGTAATATCTAAGAAAAATGAAAATTTGTAACAAAAGGGCGAAAAAGGAGGGTGACAGGTGATGTGTGGGATATTTGACTATGTATCTGCCAGAAGTGACCCCAACAGCATGAAAACCCCAGCTAAGCATGAGAATTAATGTGGGGTGCTGTGCTGGACCCCACAGCAAGGACAGGGAGAGGAGTGACTGCAAAATAGGGCAAGCATGTAGGGGAAAACAGAAACTTTCAGGGATTAGTTACAGGAGGGCTTAGAAACTTATAGTTCCATAATATTTCACAAAAGAAAAATACTGTGGCTCATCTACAGAATGGCTGATTCTCTCTGAATTGCCAGTTAATTACGTGTCATTAAGTAAATCAATAAATTGCTTTGGTCATGATTTGATTTAAAGAATACCATTTGAAGTTTTCCTCTATTACAGGTGTTTATTCTTCAAATTATCTACTTGTTTAGCTTTCTTTTCTTATTCCTGTACCTGGTTGAGACTATGACTGGTACCATATGTTCAAGGAAATTAGCTTCAACTGAAATGAGGTTTTTGCAATCGGTTGTATTTTTTGCTTTGTCAAATGAAAACTTGGCAAACATCATTGAAAGGATCAGATGTAGTAAAGATATAGTAAAACATGGGATGTTTGTCAAAACCAAGATTATAAATATTACACGTCTTCCATCACATAAAATAAATATCATTTATCTGATCACTTACGGCAACTCATGAGAAGTTTCTGTGCTCTGATTTAGAGTGGTGTAGAGGTTTGTCTTTGACTTCTACTAAAACCATAAAAGAGAGCATCCAAGTGATTTTTTTTTTATGCCAGGTGCACAATTTTTTAAAATAAAAACATTGTAAAGTAACTTTTGTTTTCAGAGAATCAGGTCCTAACAGCTGCTCCACTCCTTGTCTTACAGATGGAAAAAATACCGAGGTAATAAACATCACAACAAAAATAAAGACTTGTTTTACAGTTGAACTAAAGGCTCCAAATAACTGAAACAAAGTAAATAATGTAGAAAAGATTCATCTCAAAGGAGTACTACTGTAACCACTGAGTAATTACAAGCAGCAATGTTTATTAGTATGCAAAGAAGCCAGATCTGTTTTGCTTCCAGAGCAGCACAAAGGATAAAAAGTCAGGGAAGCAGTGCACATTATAATATATCACACACAAAAATTCTCTGTTTGTTTCAGAGAACATCTTTACTCTGGAGGCAAAGAGTGCAGAGCTTCTCGCCGAGAATAAAAAGAAAGTCTTTAATTTCTATTTCCAGTGATGCATTGTGCCTTCAGAGCTCGTTCAATTGAAAAAGTACAAAGGTTTCAGTTTACAGAACTTTTGTCAAAATGATTACAGAAGTTGTCATGGAACAATTTCCAAAACAAACTGTGTTATTTTCCTTTTATGGCCCCCTTGACATTTTTAGTTCTTTAGAGGTGGTGTAAGTGGTATTTGTTTCTGTTTTCACAAGAGTGGCAGTGTTTTCTCTAATAAATAGCAAAAGTTAAAAAAAGTCACAGGCATTTGTGAGTGTGTTGAAAAGACAACATTTTTAACTAATTTGGGCTTGTATGTGTAAATGAGTATGTGTACAGAAGGAAGACTTGAAGCAACAGAGTGAAGGAAAGACCTTCAGGTGTTTTCAAGATACTGCTTCTCACATAAGGAATTACTGACAAAATATTTTTTTCCTCTATATTTGCGTCTTTACAAACACATATCAGCAAATGACAAAATAAAAACTATTGAGGGGTGCTGTCAGGAACCATGCAAAAGAAAAGGTGAACTGTTAAATAAAACATTCAGAATTCAGAAATTCTATTCTAGCAGCACATGAAGAAATATGGTTCATCTGAAAAAATCACAGCTCTACTTCTAAGAATGTACAACTAGCAGTTTAAAGAAAAAGATGAACAATTTGCCATTGGGTCATCTTTTAAAAACAGTGTTTAATCAAGACATTACAGATGGAGAGGGAGCTAAGAATTGGCTATAAATTAGTTGTTCTCCATAACAACAGTGGTAAAAGGGAATGCTTAATAAAATGTAGTTGTAGTTATCTCAGAGAAACTTTGTGAGTAGCTGAGCAGATCCTCTCAGCTGCTCTGAGTGGAGTCACACATTAATAGTCAGTGCATCTATCAAAACTACTAGCTGCACTACAAATGTGTAACCTGTCAAACAAGGGAATCTCAGGGGATGCACATCCTGCTGGGCTGCTGAGATGAGTTATTCACTGTCTCTGTAACTTGAAAGGAGCAGAGAAAAGAGAACTTGGAAATTTCATCATACTGAGAGTGTCAGCACCAGACCTAAGAGATGTGGTTCTTAACTTAGCTTCTTAAAACAGAAACTGAGGAGATTTAATTTCCCTGGACAGGTCACCCACACTATTTTCCCACCCTGCCTCATTCATCTTCCAGCTTCAGAAAGGTGAGTAGACTGAAATAGTTTTCAGTTTCCACACAATTGCACTTTCTTTCATATTTAGGCTTGCTTTCATTTACAGTTCAGAGAAGTACAGGATGATGGCACTTGGAGGGGACCTCTTGGCTCACCCAGTCCAATCTGCTTTGTGCTCCTCTACTCCGAGCAGGATGCCCAGGAATAGTCTGGTCCAGTTTTGAGCATTTGAGTACCTCCAATAACTGCCATGCCTTCTCTCCACCCACACACATACAATCTCTTCCAGTTTCAGGATAAAAATGTTAGACATATACAGATATGAATATATACATCTCTCTCTCTCTCTCTCTCTCTCTCTCTCTCTCTCTCTCTCTCTGTATATTTATTTATTTATTTATTTATTTATATATATATACACACACACATGGAACATCACATATTCTGCCTCCTGTCCTTGGGCAACCAATGTGCCTAACACTAAAATCACAGCAGCACTAGCAATTTCCCCAGTACAAATGCAAGATTTCCACAAGTCTCTACCATTCCCCATGGAACCACAGGCTCCCACACCTTTAAAAGCCATTGGTGCTCCTCTGGATGCAAAGGCACAGGAAGCAGTTCTGCACCATGCCATGTTCAAATCAGTCTGCAGGTGGAGATGTGAGGGACTGTGGGATCCAGGCTGTAGAAGCTGAACAGCCAGTACCAGCCATTTTCCACTGCTGAAATCCCAAATCCAAGCCTGGCACATGTTGCTGCTGTGTTTCCAAGCAGCCCCAGTGTCTGCTCAGTGTCCATGGAGAGAAGTGACCATCCTCTTCCCCAGCACCTCGCCCCACACAGCCCAGCAGGGGCATCTCAACACGTCCACACCAGGCTTTAGAACTGAAAAGGCAAAAAAACCAAAGAACTCCCAACAGAGGCAGAGATGAATCCTCTTATCTGCACCCAAGATAAACCAATCACGAACCAAAAAGATAAATTGACATCCAGGAAACACCACTGTTTGTTTTAAAAATGATTCTGAGAGTTTTAGCAACTGCAAATATAAATTGCTTGTGTGTATGCGTTACCACTAAGTGCCACAAAATTAAAAGCAAACCAAACCTGTTAGAAAATCAACCAAGCAGTCAAATTCTCCTCCTTGTGTGCAGATTTATATTGATTCTGTGGGGATTTTGTCATACTTCAGAGCACTCAACAGAGACTATAATTAGCCAGAAGTTTTGCAGGAGACCAGATGATCTGATACAAGTATTTGGCAAAGGATGTGCCTGTGAAGGGGAGGTTTGTGTGTGGGCACTCAAGGTTTAGAAATAAAAATAACAGAAGCATCAGTAACTTAATGACAAGAAAAAAATACTGATAATTAAATGATTTTAATAGTATGTCAAGATGAGGAATAACAGCCTTGGGAAATGAGACGAGGATATTGTTATCCCTCAGATTTCTTCCACACTTTGTTGTTCGAGTGTGAAAAAGACAATATGCAAACTCCTCAGCCATATATTTAGCTTTAACACTTTATTAGTGCCAACAACTCCAGAGCTACCATCTTCAGGAATATCTTGCCATTCTCACCCTTCTAGATTGAGTAGATGCTGAGAAAGTTTTAGAAAGAAAATGTTCCAAACTAGACGGGTATGTGGATTTTTTTGAGACTCTTAAATAGTCAAGCAGGATGAGAAGCTTACCTCTCTACAGAAATACCCTAAATTTACATTAATTTTAGGCAAACAAACTCTTTGGATCAAAGCTTCATTATCATGCCCTACGCTACATCATAGTGTGAAATAAACTGGTGGCCAGATCCCACAGCCACAAACTTGATTGTTAACACGCTGCATGGTTTTTATGTTAGATTTATAAAACATTTTCCTCACAAAATGTTAAAAAAAACTCCAATCCTGCAGACACTGGTCCAGCTCTAACAAATACATAGTTCTGGTAGCTGTGTTTATGAAGACAAGATAGGAACATTCATGACCTTGTAAACCATGATTTCTGTAGTTAGGGGATTGCAGAAAATTAAATATTTGCAAGTTCAGGAGACAACGTAATGAACAAAAGTCAGAATTAACAGTGGAAGTGACACCATGGGCAACCAAAAGGACTAGGCCCTCTTTTCATATAAAAATTTCAATTTAAAATTTACCATCTGTACAAAAATAGCCTAGTTCTTGGTTTCATTTTCTTTTCAAAAAATATATTTTAACAGGTATTAACTGCATATCCTTACCAGAAAGGAGACCAATTGTTCCAATTTCAAGCATTCTTTAAACAAACAGTAATAGTTTGGGGGTGTTGTTTCTATTTCTTGAGTATTTTTAAATATCCTTAAAATTCACATGCTTTATCAATAAGTCCAAAACTCTTATAGTGGGGAGGCAATAGAAAGATTTTTATCTATTTCCTGCTTTTTTTGACATCTTAGGGCAGAGCACATCACCATTGTAATTTACTAATCCCAGTCCCAGGCAGAGCAAAGTGCAGTGGCCAGATCTGCAATGGATTTTGTGTATTATCCTGGACACTTCTTTTCAGTAGCATTTAAAAAAGAAACCCATAGTTTCTGAAATCCAACAGAAAATCCTTTGAACTCCCTAGGTTCCTACAATTTTGGCAATTCCATTCAAAACAGATAAATTATTTTCTGTATGCCTTTTTTTAAATTTCTCTGCCAATACATGGCATTAGTGGGTGTGTCTGTTCTGCAGACAGATGTGGGTGTGGATATTCACACACAGACAGCACAGCCAGCAAAGGCTCTGCTTCAAAATGGGACACTCTGCATTAGACAATTACCATCAGCTTCTTCAACTCTGTAAATCTAAGAAGCAGCTGCCACTTCTATCCCATCCTTAGAGATATCCAGGCCAAATCCCAGCTCCTTCAGGAGCTCAGACATCTCCACATTACTTACTGAGTTTTTCCAATTAAATTGACTGCAGTACAGGCATCTGACAAGAAATCTACTCTAAATATAAATGTATATAACTAAGCTCAAATACAGAAATCACCCACACAAATATATTACAAAGCTAGAAATATAGCAATTAATTTCCTGTGTCCAATAATTGGATTCTCTTTGCATAGATTATTTATTGCACATATGACAACAGAACGTGCACATTAATATTTTGCATATTTCCACTTGTGCTTCCTACTCTCACAAAAGCTGTTTTGCCGTTCTTCACGTTCATGGGAGATTCTTCACCTTTTCTTTTAATTGTCAAAACTCTCATACAAAGTGCAGTGAATTCCTCACCATTATTTTTAACAAGTTTTTCATGTCCCATTGAATGAAACAGCTTAAAAGCTTTGGCTTCAACTGCACTTTTTGAACCTCCTGTCCTTATAAATATAGACACTTTTTCTTAATAGGATTTCTAATTTGATGTGTCCTGAGCTGCAATGCCAGAAGGATTACTTAAATTATTGAAATTTAATTCCAAGTCATTGTGGGCTTGATCACACAGCTGAGGAGGCTTTGCTGTGTATTGTGCAGGGATGAGCCACACGAGCCTTGCTCACATCAGAAAGTTTGGAAAAACAGTCTTTGTAGGGCAAGCCAATTACACTTTAGTTTTTTGGGCCTGTCATTGGTTGCAGTGAAAAATGTAACCAAAACTCTGTTTTCTATCACCATCTGATGAAATTGGGGTGGGGGTGGGTGGTATAATTGTCTGTCAGTGGCCAGCTGTCAAAAATCCTGCTGGGGCAGTTTTCTTATCTCTTCCACAACCCAGCCTCCCTCCAAGGAGAGATCTTCTGCTCATGGGCCAGTGAGTGTCACTGATAAAATTACATCATCCCATGGGGAAATGCTCCAACCAGGGGGAGCAGCCAAGTATTCCTACCTGGATAAAAATCTGGGAGTTGGAACACCAAGCAGCCTTTCCACTGGATTCTCAGAGGAACACCAGGCCCATCTATCACCACTGGAGCTTCAGTGACAAACTCCACTTTTCTCCAGGAGCATCACTTCACCAGAGCCACATCTGCCACTGGGACTGCAGCCACCATTGAATGGCACTGCCACCAACACCCTGACCCACAGGGTATCAGGCTGTATCCTGACTCTGTCAGTGGGGTTTGTTTGTTTGTTTGTTTGTTTGTTTTTCTTCATTGTAATACTGCATGTGTTTTGGTTTTATTGTTTATTTCAGTTCCCCTCATAAAGAAGTGCTATTTCTATTCCCATATCTTCACGTGAGAGCCCCTTAATTTCAAAGTTTTGATAATTTGGAGGGAGGGGGTTTAAATTCTCCATTCCAAAGGAGGCTCCTGCCTTCCTTAGCAGACACCTGTCATTCAAACCACAACAGGGCCCTGGGTCTTAATAACATGATTTTTAATACCACAATTTCATGTATTTCTGCTCCAGTAGATATTCTGTGGGCCAAGATCAAGGAATTCTTGGGCCTCTAAATAAATGACAAAATAGTCTACAAATTTATCCCATCACTGGCATCTATCCCACCAGGGAATCTGATTCTCTGGCAAAAATCCTTATGGTTTGGACAAGGATTCTCTCCTTTTGCAGTAGGCACAGGCCCCAGAAAAAAAAAAAAAAAAAAAAAAAAAATCAAAAATGAGCCCTGAGCAGGAGGAGCCACAGTCCTTGAGGTCTAAGATGGAGAACCACAAGGAGAATGTGGTGCATGAGAAATAAATGGCAAAGCATCCAGGAGATTTCAGGAGGGATGTTCAGATGAGCAAACAGTGAACACCAACAGAAAGTCCAAGGCAGCTGAGTCTTTTAGAAAGTTAAGATGCTCTTCCTGCATATTCAATGTCATTAAAAAATATTGCCTTACAGTCAGTGAATCATAGAACTTGAACTCTGCTCCACTCTACCCCCACAGAGTTTCTTTCAGCACTACCTGCATCAAATTTGTAACATCTGTTAGAGCTGAAAACTGTTTCTTCAAAAATAACTCAAAGTTGCTACCTTAAATGTGAATTTTAATATATTGACATGAATTAATTTCTTGAGAAAAACTTTTCACATTTCCTTTTTCCAAACATCTCTATCACTAGCCTATAGAAATTCTGACTTTTCTTTCTGAAATGAAGTTCAGCCCTCTACATAGATAGTATTTATTTATGGACTAGTTAAAACTGAAATCTTTTTTGAGACCCCTGAATTCCTAAAGGACAATTCCACAGAGCACCTATATGAGAATAAGGGATCTGTGGGAAACTGAAGAGCTGAAAATTATTCTTTTTCCACCCTTTGTCAGAATTTACATTTGACATTTCAACAAGTTGAGATTTGTTTGCCTTCACTGCCTTCAAGAGCCTTTTTCTGCTCTGTTTATCCCTTCTGCATTTGTCACCTTTGGCACTGCACTGAGTACATATAAAATGGGGCTGAGTCCAAAGGAAAAGGGCCACCAAGATGTTTACAGGGCTACCCGACAGGAAATACCAAGAACTAGGTTTAGTCAGCCTGAAGGTACAAAATTAAAGACATTGGCCTTGCTTTAGCTGTGTTTACATAGAAAGAGGAATCAAATTCTCCTCAAATATGCACAGCAAAAGGCCAAAAAGCAACGGATAACAAGTCCTGATTAATTATTAGAAACAATTCTCTATATAATTAGGAATAAGTTGCCCAGGAAGTCTGTCTGTTCACCAGATATAATACAAACTCAGCAGGGCACAATCCTAATCTAACTCTGGAGTTAGAGTAGGATGCTGAACTAGAAGATCTCCCAAGGTCTCTTCCAGGCTAAATAAGCCTGTGAAATATCCAAGTAAAATTTATTAGTCATTGGTAAAAAAAAGACACAATGGGTTATTCCAACCTATTTTTAAACATTCTGATCCACATTTTCAGTTTATTCTTTACATCTCCCTGGCTCAAGTTCCCACACTTCTTTAGTGGCTGCTCTGTGTTTCACAGGCTCTCCCATTTATCAGATCACATTTGTTGCAGACTTTTCCAGGCTCAGAGCAATGCTGTTTTTTTTCAGGAATCACCAGCTGGGAGCACATCCAGTTTTTCCAGTGGGTTCCCAGATCCATACAAGGGCTTTGGCAGTTTATCATTTCTGCTGAATGCAAAGGCACTCCTGGCCACACTGGAAATCACATGTTGGATTTCTCTCTGATTTCTCCAGAACACCTTCAATCTTTAGCCCTGCTCACCACTGTGCTGCCTCTTTTGACAGAGCATGTTTGGCTTTCCAGATGGGGCTCACCAGAAGAATTTACCATGGGAGTACAAACTCACCATGCTGAGAAGTTCCCAGCTGTTGCTGCATAGGGAACAGGGAAATATATCACCTAAGGCAGGGCAAAAACTCAGCATCAAAAATATTTTCAAATAAGAAAGAAAACAAGTTGTGAAATATAAACATTTCCCATGCAATAGGAATTATGGACTTTGAGCAGCACTAAAAGCAGTGTTTTTGTCTGAAAGAAACACAGGGAACAAAGCAAAAGAAGTCAAAACCTTCCAGAACCATCACTAACAGTATCCCTCAAACCTGGTGTGTCTTATGCTTCCCCTAAAATTACAGTGGTTAGAAAACCAGATAAGTAAAATTTGAGCTTTCTATCAATCTATCTTACACTCTTTGGCAGGTGATTTCCAAATTTCTACTCTCAACCTATTTTTTCTGTACAATATTCCCTATTGCACTCTGCATGGGTTCACTGTGGACCACATCTATCCAAAATGTCTTTCTTTGTGCCTTGAAGTTTTCTTTGACTCTTGAGTCTCTCTGATCTCTTGTAGTTAAACATGAGGTGAGAACCTGGGAGATTCTTCTGAGAGAAATGAGAACAACATTTTCCCCTTTAATTACCTGCAATTTGCATGATATCTGGAATTTATTTCTGAAGTTAAAACAAACAAGATTTAAAACAAAACTTTTTAAAATGATACCTAAAATGCTGCAAAAGAACTCCCTATTAAAAAAAAAAAAAAAAAAAAGCTTTCAGTGAAGCCTGTAACTAGATAGGGCAGATGCGTGAAAAAGCCCTACTCTCCACTTTCATAACATGTTTCTATCCCAGCATATCTTCATCTAAGCAGAGTCTTGCTTTGATCTTTATGTATCAGCAGGGCAGAAGATAGATGGATTTGATAAATCCCTGGCCAATAATGGGGAAAATCACACTTAGAAAACTGGGCATCCAGCAATCTTATCCCTCAAAGTGAGCATTTAAACTTAACAGACTGAAATATTTTTGCAGACAGACAGAAGGAGGCAACTTCATCCCTCCACTGAATGTGGTCAGGACTATCTAAAGTCCTAAGTGGTGATATCAAGAAATCCAGACTATTTGCTTACATATTAATCCAAGAGCCTCTGAGCCCTGTGTCCTGCACTGGGTGTAGGGGTGAGGGTTTGGCAGTGGGGAGTGCAGGGGTGGCCTCTGCCACAAAAGGCATGGGACAGGGACAACACTACCTGTCCTGAGGCACTGATTCCCTGGGAAGTGGCAGGAAATTGGCAGCTGGTGGGAAGTTGAGATTAAATTTCCTTTGCTTCTGCACATCACCTCTGCTCTTTTTTTCATTCATCTGCCTTTACTTCAAGCCAAGAGTTTTTCATGTCGTTTTCTGTCCCGTCCTGCCTGGGACGTGGAGTGGCAGAGCAGCCCCCAGCAGCCAAGCTGAGGTCACCCCACCACAAACAGCACCACAGGCATCCATGGGTAATGAACTGCTAATCACTTTTAAAGCTATTAAAGCTGCTGGACATTTCTTAAAGGGTGGCTGACTATACCTGACAGCTCCAGTTTCTTTGAATGTGCCCAGCAATCAAGTGGCAAATTGGTAACAGGACAAATCTCACTAAATGCATCACACTGTGAGAGAAATCTTCCCTGTCCCAACACAACATCTTTCTGTAATGACAGCAGTTCTTTCAGGGAAAAAAAAAAAAATTATGAGCCTCCTTTACAAAACTAAAGTAAAATTTCACTTTTTTTAGAGTTGTAATCACCAGTTACGGTATTTCTTCAAACAAATAAGGAACTTTCCTTTGTGATAATTCAACTTACTAAGCACAAGCCCATTAAGAAACTATCTCAATGAATATGTCAAAATAATACAATGTGTTTTCTCTCATGTTTTGCTGATGGACTTAAATCGAGTCTTTAGGAAATGGTAATGTTTTTGGAAGATGAATCTACTTAGACACACGATTGAAAAAATTATTTCTTTTCACCCCAGCAATTTAGAAGGGCCAGGTAGAAGACGATATAAACTTAATAAAAATTTGAAAACATAGCAGGACTGAAGGCATCAACTCCTGAATCTCCAATCAAGAAGGTAACATCTTTAATAGCTTTTTAGAGCTCTGCCTCTCAGAGCTATAATCTTAAGTTATCCAGTTCATGCAGCTCAAATCTTCTCCAGTCTCACTTTTCTCCCCAGTGAGAGATTATGAAATCCATTTATCCTCACCCAGTAGAATACTGTAGCTATAGACACAAAATATGCTGCTATCAGGGAAACAAAATGCAGTGGAAAGCCTTCTGATATATTTATTAACTGTTTAGCATTTCTTTATTAGAGAAATAATATAAACTCAGCTTCTACAAAATCTCCAAGGAATCAACACAGTTTGACTGAAGTGTGTCATTGTAATGAATCCTGTAAAAAGTTTACTTTCAGGGAAAATATTCCCATGTCTCAATTTTTTATGCAACAAAGATCAATACACACCAAATCCTGATTCTCTGATAACACACCCCGTTGTCCACCCTACTCAGTTTGCATTCCCAGAAACAACCAGGAGCCATTAATAAGCTCATCAGCTGATCCCAAATTCTTCCAGGGACACAAAGTACAGGCTACAAATCTTAGAAATAATTACTGCTGCTATTGCAATGCCAACATCTCCAACTGACACTGACATTTCCCTCAATACTAACATCTTAGTTAAAACTGGGTATTCTGCTTCCTGCCTCCCCCGTTTCAGAAGAAAAACAAGCTGGTAACAAGGAAATACAATGGGCAGGGAAGCAGGAACATGCTGAAACACCATATTGTGAAATATAAGCTCACATTTCACCAATCATCCAAGATACCTGTCTCAAAATAGGAAAGCAGAGAGAAATAGCTGAATTCAGGAGCCAGGTGCCTGTGCCCAGTTCAGCCACCCTGCTGGGAATCGCTGCCATCTCCAGGATCCAAACCTTTAAAAACCCAGAATTGCTCAGACACATGGCTGTCAGTCATGCCTTGGGGAAAATGGAATCTTTCCCAGAATCTACCATCAGTTTTAATTCTTACTCTCAATTTTTATTTTTACTCTGTCAATTCAACAACAAACAGAAACAAACTTCCCAAATTTCACTTGAGGGTTCTGTTCAAATAACAGTAGACTAAAAACCCAGACTGAAGTCTGAAATAATCAAGTTACCTTAATTTTGAGAGCCTTTGAATACAGCCTTATAATTAATTTGCATTACCAAAATATCAACATATAAGACCAAAGAAATGAACCAATCTTTACCAACCATAGCTGCGGGTTCTCTATTGTCAATATTAAAATAACCACAGAGAACCTCTTAGCTGGAAAGTACAATGTGATAAAAGAAATATAACTTTTTTCAATAGAAAACTCTTGATACTTGAATTACTTACAACAGAGTCCAGCTTCCCAAAAGAAGCAGTGCTGTTGTTACATGTTCTATTCAGGAACATCTTTTTAAAATACTGGGTTAACTTGTAGTTTGAATGATAATTTTTACAAAACTGGGAAAAACCCACAGATATCTGCTTATTTGCTCCCCTGACCACCATCAAGAGTCAAGCAGATGCCTGCTTATTGCAGTATTATACAACAGCAAAATGTCCAAATCTCTGCATTTACCATTCTAAAAAAAAAAAAAAAAAAAAAAAGGTAAACTCAGAACATTCCTAAAATGCCGAAATGCAAAAATACCTCTACAAAAATATTTTTCAAAATGCGCTCATAGGAAGGAAATCAAAATGATCATAATGCACAAATTTTTTCACCTACAAGAAGGATTTAAGAACCTAGACTAGAAAGCTGACCATATGTTTGCTGCAACATTACTGGAAACAGGAAAATAATTTAGGTTAAGCAATCTGCAGTAAAGTATGAAATAGAGTTCTAGGATTGCTGTTTTCCCTTTTGAATTCTGTATGAGAGGCCATGAGTAAGAAGTTATCATTATCAACAATGAGACAATTATGACAATCCCTGGAAGCAATAACCTTTTCTAAATATCTTGACACCTACAAGAATCCCTTGTCTACACACAGAGGACTTGGGTGATAATGACAGATGCTGCAGTCAAGAAGAAATTCATTATTTGTCTCCAAACTCTCATAGTAGGACCTTCCTAAACAATTCATTTTGGTGTGAATTTGTGTGGTCACATTTGCACCTGAACTGGGGAGACACAGGAGACAGAAACTTCAGTGGAGGGCAGAAAACCTCAGTAGATTGAATAGCTGAGATTTCCTCAAAAATAACACTTTAGGTCTGGTTTATTTCAAAGCACTACCTAAGTACACATCAAACTTGAAACTTTTCTTGCTAAAATTAAAAACAAACTGTCCCATTAACATTTTTGCATTTTTAATTTTTTTTAATTTATCTCATTTAAGAGCTCTCTACTTAAAATCATGATAAAAGCAGAAAGCTCATAATTTAAATGATTTACAACTCTATTAAAACCTTTTGAAAGGCACAAAGTGTTTGGGTTTATTATAGCTCTCCATTTTCAAGAAATTTTTATCCTTTTTTAGGATCAAAAAGCCAAAATAGGATAAATTGGTCAACAAATCAATAAAAACCCCTCTACACAGTTCTTCAACTCTCCACAGATATACACCAGCAGATCTACATCCACATTTTTCTGGGTTACCATGGTTATCTGCTTCCCTTTTTTGAACCAGAAATTGAAAAAAAACCCTAAAGAAATCACATTTAATCCGAAAAAGACATATTCTGCTGTGTCCTATAATTCCCTTCCCCATGGTAGCTAAAAGCATCAAGGCCCAAGGGCAGTGGGATGTCATTTCCAAGGGGCTCCATGGGCACAAGGACCAGCTCTGTTGTGTTTTGGAGCCACGTTGGACACAGATCACCACTGCCCATGAAAATAGCTGAGCAGGAATTTCTTAATTCTTGGACCCCTGACACAGGCCAGCAGTGCACAGGCGATGATAAAGCTTTTAATGCATGCAAATTTGCTAGGCATGATGCATTTATTCTGAGTAAGTTGTAAAGAAGCCAGCAGGAGAATAATTAATTTACGTTAATAGCTCTCAGTTTGTGTAGTGCCGGAGTTAAAAAATTAAATAATCTGGGGAGCTGCAAGTCAGACTTCAGCAATCCCATTGTGATTCTCTGCAAACCTGTGAACACCCAGTCAGAGCCCAAACACTTGGGCCATTCAACAGAGAGCAAGAAATGCCAACAGCACCTAAAGGAAGCCAGCCATGAGCCCAGCAGGGGGAAATCTGCTTGCCATAGGCACTGAGTTCACAAGGAGGGAATAATTCCAGACTGCTTCCTGATCATCTGGCGTGATGACCACTGATGGATCATCCTCTCAAAGTCTTCTGAAGTCAAAATATTGATGGCATGGTTGTATCATAATGTGATACAACCTATGTAGCTGAATGGAATAATGCAAATTGATGTTATCCTCATGAGCTTCATGCCCTTTTGATACCACCTTGAAAACTACAATAAGGACTATTCTCACATGAAAATATGGTCAGCATCTACAACAGCTCTATTAACTCTTGGTTTTAACTGGTCAGTTGCCAACTTTCATTTAGGTCACTTTGAGTTCCACCCTACTAACACTTTGGAACCAGGAGAAATATTTTCCTCTGATAAATGAAAATTATGAGGAAGCAGAATCTATCTACAGATAGAGGGCCTCAATAATCTCAAATAATTTTATACAACCCATCATCTATTTTTGAGCCAGAGTGTTTCTAAACATCATTCTATTAATAGAAAAAGATGTGACTCAAGATATGACTTGGTGTGACCATTTATGAGCAAAGTGGGGGGTTTAGTTCAGATCACTCAATTGAAAGCAAGACAAGAACCCAATTCTTATTTCCATTCTCCATGTGACAGGCTGTGTTTTACTTTCCACTATGGATCATTCCTATAAGTGTCATTGTAATAGACACTATTTTCAGAACACAAACATTTTAAATCATATGGCTGAATTAAGAAGGCACAGAGACTAATAGACTTTCTATCATATGGTAACAACTGCAGCAATCAGCAAGTTAAATGGAAACATTCAGTAGCTGCTTCCTAACGAAAACAATATGCTTACAATCTGTTCTGCATTAATCACACTTACAGAAAGCTGAATTACAGTTTCCTTCCTATGGCAAATATTATCTTAATGGGATATAGAGTTAAAGGGGGGATCAGTGGAGTGAAAATGAAAGATATGGGGGCAGGGTTAGGTAAGGTTGCGCTCAAGGAAAAATTATTGCAAAGTATCCACACTAGAAGAGAAAGTAATGGTTAGGTAATGTCTTCTGACCTGTCTTTCATTTCCTTTGTCTGGTGTGAAGGAAAAGCAAGTGAGGAAACAGGTGCCAGAACACTGCCAGCCGTTCCCAGCTGTGAGGGATGCTGAGCACACCTTTCTGGCCCTGGCAGGAATCTCCTCAACAGCTGCATCCAGCTGTACACAGCCCCCAGGGGAATACACAGACTTTTTTTAGCAGAGGGAAGTACTTTAATATGCCCCTTCCTTTAGTGCTTTCCCTGCTCCTGAAGGTGTGAACAGCAAGGATGTTCAGGGGGCAATGAACCCAGCTAATTAATGATCTCAGGGAAAGGCAAATAAAATCCTCCTGGGTAGAGAAGTTTCAATTCAATCATGCTTTCTACCTTGTTCTTATACAGTGGGACTTTTTTTTTTTTTTTTTGTCCTACTCCCTCTGCTCTTTCAGGCTTTGGTTCAATTCCCAGTCCCCTCTCCATCACTCCCCACAGCACAGGAGTGTGCAGGAAGGAGGCACTGCTGCTCACACATCTCCACACTGTGTCTCCAGGTGCAGGAGGAGCTCAGATCTGCTCCCTACGACTTTGTAAACACTGACTGCTCATGCAGTGGCATGAGTGGAGCTTTGCAAATGTGTGAGATCGTGTCACAGACCTTATATTTGTTAAGTTTCATTTAGTGTAACATTTATTTAATTTTTTACCGTACTTATTAAAAATATTAATTTTTTAATGTACTTATACAAAGCAGTGCTCTAAGTGCCCCATCTTGTGTATCTGTTGTATTCCTTCAAGAGGAATGTCACAAATTTTCTAAGGTCTAGAATAAAGAAATTATTTCAAAAAACATCAGGTACATAAGAACAGTCGGAGTTCTTGCTGGAATGTTGATCCATGTTGTCTTGAGTCCCCTCTAAAGTGCCCATCACACCAAAGCTGCAGCACACCACTGTGCACACACCCCACAGATCTACCAGCACACAATTCCTTCTCATATTTTGTTCCATGGGAAAGTGGTTTAGCCAGCGTTTTGTTCCAGTATTTCTAAGAAAGCCCTGTGTCAACTTTTCTGGAGTCATCCCTGTCCCAAAGGCATTACAGAATGCCTGGGACATCACACTTTCCTCCCAGGTCTCTCACATCAGAGAAAAGCTCTGCTGGGAGAGAACTTTCTCCCAGAGGGATGGATCTAAAATGAATGAGGAGCTGCACTTCAGCAGCACCCATGGCTGAGGAGCTGTAAGACAGAGCAGCATTGGTGGGGATGTCATTAACCTCCATCTGCTCATGGATCCTTTTTGGGTTTTGTTAAGGAAATCTCACCAAACTCCAAAGGCAATAACTGAATCCTGAGCAGGGGAAAAACAGCCAGAGGATTTGCTGGGATGGATTTGCTACAACCAGCAATAAAAATCAGCAACAGCTGTGAAGGTTGAGGGCAGCCTTAGCTTGAATAGTGCTGGGATTACGGAGTTCAACTTCAGCAGAGAAGTAAGGAAGACAGAGAAATTTTAGGGATGGGGCAATCTGTAGAGTACCAAACAAATCACTACAGTCTTCTGCAGGTGGACAACTGCAAAACAGAAAGGTGAAAGCACTAAAGGATACTTGGGATTTGGATTATGTAATGAAATGTATCCCTGTCTGTGACTAAATACATTTATATTCCTGGGAAACAGGCTGAATGAGATAACCTGCAAGCTCGCTAGAACCTCCCCCTTTCAGTCTAATTTTAAAAAGCTAACATAAGCAGGGCTAATTGCATTACATCAATAGTAATTTCAACTAGTGCTCCTAAAAGCTGCATGACATTTTATACCATACTAGAAGGGCTCAATGTAGATAAGGTCCTACTGATTCTGTAACATTTACTCCATGAAAAATTCTGGAGCAGGCAGGTATACCCCACTTACTGTGGTGAACAGCAATGTATAGAAAAATCACCAGTCCTGCCCATGAATGGATGAGAGGCAGAGATCAGCGGAACTCATGTTTACAAAATAAAAATATGCCTAGATTAATTTTTATTCCCCTGTGATATAAAAGGTCTTTGGCACAGGGGTTAAGGTTTGATTCATAAAATTTAAGTCATAGCTGTACACTTTTGAAAACTGGTAACTGAGCCTTATGCATGACAAAGAACTTCAGAGTTCTGGCATGTGCCATGCAGAAGGCATCTGTATTTAAATGTCAAATAACTGAGAACATATTTCAGCCATAATGAAGTTGTTCAAAGTCTAAACTATTCTCACTCTTATAATGTCTATATCCTGTCTGAGTTTAGAGAATCTTCTACCCCATTTTTCTTTTAGTATAGACTTAATCTCCTTACAGTGGTATTAGAAATACAGTAAGAAATCAAGGTAAGATAATTAGAGAGAGCCTTGTTGTATGACAAGAGGAAAAAAATCAACATTAAAAAACATCTGCACTATAAACCACTACCAAATGCCAGATCCCACTGGCATTTTCCAGTAGAAAAGCTGATTGTAAGGGGATTCTGCAAAAGAATAAAAAAATTGCAATGCTATAGTCAATGATGGCCAAGAAAATATAATTACTTTACTTTTTGTGTTCACCTCAACATTAAATATATGCAGAAATGAGGACATGAACTAAATTTGTAGCAGAAGGCTAAGCAAAGAATTGAAATATGTCCATCATTTGTGCTCCCTTCACCACACAAACTACTAAAATAGTAACCAGTTTTACAAATACTGCACTGCCCATTTGCTGAAATGGATCACGTGGGGATGAAGCAGCAACATCCTTCTACTAATGGTTGCCCTGAAAGAAACTGTTTTCAGGCAAGACTAAGAATGTTGAGCTTGGAAAAATAGCACATGAGCAAAATCCCATCTTTCACTGCAAAAGAGCTGCAGGCACAGCATCCCCCAAGGGAAATGCAGATTGCTGAATTTATTCCCTGCACTGCTCTGATACAGCCTGGAATTAGCACCTGAAGGCCTAATCTAAAATAAAATTACATTTATTGTCAAAGACTAATCCTCAATCCTCACAGGCTGATTGGTGCCACACAACACTTGTTCTCCAAAGGTGTTGCACCAGGGGACACCTGCAGAGATGAGGCTGAAACCAAGCAGAGGGTTTGGGAAAGAAAGGGTGACACATTCCTGTGTTCATCTGGGGAATAAAGTAACAGCTGTAGATGAAGCCAAAGCATGGGACTAAACCAATTTTAGCAGCATTAAGGGAAATAGATGTTGCACCATTGGGGTAGAGCAGCAAGTTGGGAAGCAGCTGACAGAAAGAAAAAGGTTGGGGGTTTTTGTTTGGGCTCTTTTACCATAAGTTAAGATGTGGTAACCAAGTACTATGACTTGAAAGAAAGTTTTTAAAACATTGTTCTTAGACAAGCTGCAAAATTTTTAGATGCGTTGTTAACATGACGTTTGAAGCCAAAATCTAAAACCTGATTTGACTTTGAGATTAGAAAGTACAGCCTAGGTGAAAATGGCAAAATCCAGAATCATCCCATCCCTTTTACCTTAAAAACCAACAGCATTTAATGCATTCCAAGAACTCAGGAAAGCCTGGAAGAAATTTGCACTGCTCCTTGCAGTGACTCCTACCAGTCCAGGGCATGAATCAACTCCTCCTGGAACCTGTTGAAATTTATCTCTCTGTTCAAACGCCGTCAAATTTATGGGAACATTCCACTGCAAGTTCAGGCATGGAAAAGTCAAATTTGTTAAACAGGTGCCAGGGTCACATCAGGATCTGATCCAGAGCCCACTGAGGACGGTCAGCAATTCCCAAAGGCTTTAATTTAACATACACACAGAGTTGTTACATATGGGAATCTTCAGGGAAGGTTAAGGAAAGATCCATTCATCCCTGCTGCTAAATAAAATAAACACTGGGAGAAGTAACATTGGCAGATGTTTGGTTCTGTCATGATCCAAAGCGTAGTAAATGAAAAAGGCACTTCTTTTCAAACCTATGTTCTCTGTGATGCTGTTAACAGGAAAAATCTATTTCTTGAGTTTGTGCATTTCTAAAGGAAATGTTATACTTTGAAGTCTTTAATTTTGTTTAGTATTTCTATGATAGTTACATGCATCACTTATATCACTTTCCTGTATTTCCTCAAAGTAAGTATTAAACTAATTAATAAGAATTGTTATAATGTTTTGCTTCTGGCAAAAATACTCTTTTTCAACACTGAAATCTTTAGTCTCTGATTAACAGAACACTTATCACCTTTTTTTAACCAAATTTATTTCCAGTTTATATGAAGCAAAAAAAACCTAGCTACCTAATTTGATTTTAGTGTATTAGCACACAACTTTGGGTTCACTTGGGAATCCTTGTGAAAAATAATGTGTCATTTTTCAGACAAGCACAATAGAATTCACTGAGATTAAAAACTGAAATAGAAGATATACCCTTCTCTTCCATCTTTTGAAGTGCTCTCCAAACCTTTTTTGTCATATTGAAGATCCACTTATACTTTTTCATCTCAATCTGATTACTTTGTTCACATTGCTTCAGAGATTAGCCTGAAAAAAGACATTTTAGCCATACTGTTCAGCAAATGCCAAGAGCTCATCTTCATAACATCAGTGCTATGTGATTACTTACATCATATTTCCACAAGTGGGGGATTATATAGCCTGCTGGAAAATCCACTTATTTCACAATTAGCAAAGGGAATTTTTTTGGTTGTAGGAACCTACACGCATTTTTATCAGCTGAGTTTACTAAAAAAAACCAGTTGGAAAGAAAAAAATGTCCATTTTCCTTTCTCCCAGCAGATGTAATTAATCATAAATAAAGCGAGAGATGGAACTGTTGTATGGGGTGGAAAGTCTCCCAACACCTCCAAAAAAATTTTTTTTTTTTTTTTTTTTTTTCTGTTTTGTGATACTGCAAAACAAACAAAAATCGCTTGGTATTCAAGTTCAATTTTCATGTTTATGTTTATCTGTCTATTCTGCCCTCAACATTGTCTAGTTTATTTATTATTTGGCTTAAAGAATAGGCATGACTGGGATTAGGACAGCTGTGTTTTCAGCATTGCCAATTGTCTGCAATTTAAAGTGTTCAGGCTTGATCCACTATTGTATTGCTGGTCCACCATGAATATCATGACAGCCAGCTGTCACCACTGCTTGCTAGCATTTTTCTATCCCTATTTTTCTATCTGCCTGCACAGCCCAACACAGCCTCTACTTCCAGTTTAAATCTGTGATGAACAGAGTTATTTCTGTTGCAAATTGAATGGCCAAGGTTTGCTCATTGAGGCTGGGATGAATAATGCCCTGAACAAGCCTGAAGATATTTTGCAATGAGCTTCATCCTTCATCCCTGTGCAGTCAGATGTGCTCCTGCAAACTGGGTGAGGTTTGTTTGGTCTTCTCCCCATATTATCCACGGGTCCCTTGGAGTAATGAAACAGCAGACTCAGATCATGACACTTTTAAAGATACATAAAACTGTCTCACTATTATAAAACTTGAGCTGATCACAACCAAAACATTTTTTTTTTTCTTTTTTTATCAATTTCAGGACTTGCTCAGGAATTTTGATCTTGCAAAGTTCTTAAGCAACATAAAGAGACTACAGAAACTCAGGGGAGATGAAAGTCTAATGAGAACCTCAGACCTTAAACCTGCTCAATCCAAGCCCTGGCACTTGTACTGCACCTCCCTGAAATGCTGTGTCCTGGTGCTGCCTGGCCACCGAACCAGCAGCTCCTGTCTCACACCTGAGCTCAGGGCATTCATCTGAGCAAAGCAGCAGAATCCTGATTTCCTGCATGGTCCCCCTTCCATTGTTCTCCACATCCTGCCTGAAGCTATTCCCTATTTCACCAGCACAACGCTGCCTGTGCAGGGTTTAATCATCCCTCTCCCTCCCATCATTTCACTCTGAAGAACATTCAGGGTATTTCCGTTCACATACAAAATAATTTCCCCCGATTTAAAAATAAAATATTAAAAATAAAGCCGCCAAATTCTGAAACCAACCAGTGCTTCGAAAGCTGGCAGTTTCTCTTTAAATATTTCAGAAATGAATTCATTGATTAAAGTATTTCATACCCAATTCTGTGCTATCAGCAGAATTACCATTACTCATCGCATCACTCACTCTGAATCATAAACTGCTACAGCTATGAAAAGATTAAATTTGTATTGGCTTTTAAGCATTAATACTAAAATAAACACTTCAGCATTAAACATGTCAGCTAAGTGGTACTGCAGTCCTTTCCATAATCTGAGGGAAAATAAATGCTCACAAACTGTTTTCCATATATTAGAAGAGTTAAAATTACAGAAATTTCTGTTCATCTGCTTTTACATTAAAACTGACAGTCATCAGAAATTTTTTTCCAAAGTTTAAGTCTGTCAATTCCATTTCAGTGATAGATGTCAGCACTTCTTACTTACTCTAAGTGCATTTATTAAGCACTAAAACAAAAAAAAAAAAAAAAAAAAGAAGATGGAAGTTCTAAGGACATGCTATCTTTACTTTTTTTTTGCCTGCCTGTAAGAAAATCCTACCAAGTTACCTGTGTGAGGACTTGCAAATTTTTTATTAAAAGATTTGTTAAATATTTTAAATCAGAGCATTTTAATAATTGGAAAATTGACAGAGATATATACTAAAATAATTTTAAAACAAAATTCCTCAAGCAATTTAAGTTTTTTGTGTCTCTTTTGATATTAAAGCACCCAGTTATTTCTGAGCAACCTGGTACCAGTAAAATAACAGAAACGTAACAGCAGTGTTGGAAATACAAATCAGTACCAAATACTGAGGTTTGAGGAGAATTCCATCAGCAGAATTTGAATTAAATTTTTCAGATGAGAAGTTACTTTAGAACTTCAGTCAAATACCAAACAAGGACTGTAGCAAAGCTATATAAGCACAAGAAATTTTATCCCTTCCATTTCCCTGCTGTGAAAAATGAAAACCAAGAATCCTCTCCTATAATAAGATCATTCCCTGGGTTATTTCCTTAAATGTTCCCTGAATTCAATTGTTGATTCTAATCTAACCTTATTATTCCAACTCCCAACAATCCTTAGCTAAAATGTTTACAAGATGGAGAGCATACATTGTTTCTAATTAATTTACAATTACTTAGTTGGAAGTTAATTACATCCTCAGTCAGGACAACCCAGTTCACTACTACCAATTTACCTCAATTATTCAAATGGATTTAATTGATTTTTAATGCATTACTGAAATGCAAACATAGACTGAGCCTGATGTTTTCCTTTTACAAGAGAAGCCCTTAGACTGCTTATGATTTGCATAACTTTGGGAAGACTTTTCTTCATTAAAAAAATTGACAATTAATTTTAAATTAACTTGCTGTCAATAAAACACCCCTTTTTCACATTTCAGTCTCAAAACCCAGTGTTGCAAATAGCCAAAAGTGCTTTCAGCAAAGAGCACAACAGTTTCAGAGCACCAGTTTTCCTTTGTAATGTTTCTGAACTTTCTCTGGTTTGTTCTGGGGGGTTTTTTTGATGGTTTTTTGATTGGTTAGTTGGTTGGCTTGGTTCTTTGGGTTTTGGGGAGGTTTTTTTGTTGGGTGGGGGGTTTGGTTTGTTTTTCCTTGTTTTTGTTTTTCATTTGTTTTTCCTTGGTTTTGTTTTTCATTTGTTTGTGGGGTTGTTTTGTTTTGTTGTTGTGGAAGAGAATAGATTTTCCATTGGGATAAAAGTCCTTGTCTAGGAAATACAAGTGTTCTGAGCACAGTCTTGCTTTGCGCGGGTTGTACTGAAAATTCCTTACAGCAGCCTGCAGAGCAGATCCAAAAGCAGTCCCCAGGAGCTTGGCAGGGTGCAGTTTTAGGTTTCCAACTCTCAGGAGAAATGGAGAAATGTTCAGGTAGAACCAAATTCCAGTGTCCAGCTCAGCTGATGACTCAGATGAGCCCCATTAAATTAGTTCTATTTTATTCTGCCAAAATTCTCATTTGCAAATTGAGGATAATTAATGGAGCAGACTGAGATCCTGTGATAAACAGCCTGAAGAAGAAGTGCTACTGTTGATGAATTAGCTGTGGCAACACATCCTTTAAAAAACAAAAACAAACCCAAAAAAGTCCAAGTGACTCTAGAAACAGCGCTGCATTCCCCAGGATTTGCATTTAGCACTTTGATCCAACAAACTCTGCATTTCTTTAGAGGGAACAGAACAGCTTGTCTCCACACTCTATTATAATTACCACTAAACTGCACTGGAAATTTGGCAATTTTGAATTTCATAACACCCATGACTGACATTCCTAATTAATACTATTGTTTTTCTCCTCTGGCTGAGTTTCCTGAATGCCAACCTCCATAGCATAGACTGAAAACAGACATTAAAGAAAATAACATCAATGTTAATCTTTAACACAAATACATTAAATGCCTCAGTAACAGAGGAAGGGACAGCATTCCTATAAATAATGGATCATTGCAGCCTGATAATCTTTATCCTCCTTCACTAATAAGATGATAATCTTTCTCCTCCTGTGTCCTTGCCTTTGAATTTCAGTGCTGCAGTGGCTGGAGTGCATTACCAGCTCTCCTTCTCATCTGGCTTTGAAATCTGTAAATAAAAGACCCTTCCAAAAGAGGAAAGCAAAAGCAGCCTAATGAAGATACAATGCAGAATGCTCTGCTGCATTAGGCCCTGATTAATTCTTTTTACTTTTTGTCATCTGAGTGTAGATCTGAGGCCAGGAGAACTCATAAAGTTATGTATTTGGTTCATGCTGCCTCACTGGGGAGACAGCTCTAATGTACAGCAGAGATCACAGATCTCCAGGGGATCCCAACCTCCTTCCAGAGGCAAAATCAGCATATTCAAAAGCAGCAGCAGCTCTGAGCTGACATCTCTCCACACTTCACTCAGGAGCAGAGCTGGGCTTTACCTCTGCATCGCTCTGTGCTGGAGAGGATCTGTAAGAAGAGCAGCTGTTCCTGATCTCATGGCCAGACATTGTGCGGCAGGAGAAAAATACTTACTACATTTAAAATTTCTCTTGTTTGAGAAATGCTAAGCTGGCTTTTTACCTTTCACTTGAAATAAGACTTTTGATGCTTGTGGCAGGAAAAAAAAAAAATCCTAGAAAGGAAGTAAGTAGGATTGTACGGAAAGCAAATTGACTCTTAGAGGTGCTCTGAAAACTATTTTATTTATAAACACTATTGTGATCTAGCCTCCCAAATAGGCCAAAACCCCATGACATGGAACCCAAAGCATCCTACAAACGCATGTCTCACGTTGACAGTCCCAAGGCTGAGTAAAACAGAATCACAGTGCTGAGATTGGGATGTAGAAAACAACTTTAGCTTGGTATGCCAAAATCAGTTGGAAATCAGCAAAGCTTTGCTTTAATGTCCCACAGAATTCCAGCAGTCCAGATGCTAACACCTCTAAGTTTTAGGCCCAAAATTTAGAATAATTGTTTTTGACAGTGTTAAGCTAAAATAAAATTAAAAACATCATAGTGGTGACTATACCTTACATATTCCACATATTGATCAAAAATATTTGAAGTAGAATATTCTACACACAAATTTACCACACAAAAACATATAGCTGATGTGCTAAACCACATGTATTTCTTTTCTAAATTGGACAGATCAGCTCTGTCATCACAGATCTCTCAGGAGAAGGAATTTGATGGAACTTTCACACCTATTAGTACTCATGAGACAAAGAGTTAAATAAACTTCTAGCTACAGTGAACTGGCAAGCATTGTGAAGCATTTAAACAGAGTTAGAGATTCAGTTTAAATGTTGGAATTAGTGTGTGGAAAGCTCGGAGTCTCCTGTTTCTAACTCTGCAGATTGCTTTCAAATGTCTCGCTTTCCTGAGAACCAACAAAACCAAAAATAGATCACCAGGGCTTGGAAATGCCATTCAGCAGTGGCTGCAAGAGTGGGAGCCTGGTGTGCAGCAGCACTCAGAGAAACCAGTGCACGTGTGATGTCTGATTGATTGCAGGGTCTGTTCTATTGGAAGCTGAGCACAAAATGTGGTGGGTGTTTTTTCCTTTTCCCATTTTAGCCCACGAAAATGTTAAAGGTATCCATGTGTGTTTGCCTACTGAGTTTCAGTAAAATGTCACAAATTTCAATGCACTGAACTTGTCAGTTTAAGTCAATCATGCCTTGTTAAGTAGTTTTGATAGGCTTTTGACTTGTATTTCACTTTTACTTTTAAATGTGTATCTAAATTCAACTGAAATTTCAAAACAGAGTAATTAAATCAACTTGGGGAAAAACTGTGCCAGTTTGAAAATACAGACTAAAGCGGGCACTTTCTCGACTTCTAAACTTTAAAGCATTCTGAGTTGGGAGTGTCGCTGTGGCAAGTTCTCTATGTTTATGGCTTCAAATTCTGCAGACTGTTATTTCTTGTTCAAGTGACTTTACAAAAATTTCTAAACATGTCCTTTTGCTTCGTTTTCAAACCATATAAGTAGGTAAATGCCAAATGCACTTCCAGTCCTAGCAAATGCCTTACCCACAACCTTGCAAATATCAAGCAGAGCATCCACCTACAGATCTTGTTTTGAACACTTTTCTTTTTTCACAAGGTCATTCAGTCAGCACAACACTCAAAGACCAAAAGCCTCTACATGTCAGAAGTCTTTTTTTTTTTTTTCTCTTGTCTACAATGTCACCTCCATCAAAGTCTGCAAAGAGCTTGGAAGAGGCTCCAGTCCCTTTGCAGCCCAGCATTTTGTGGTGTGTGGTTTGAGAAAAGCATTTTTCAGGAAAAGTGTCATAAAAAATTTCTTTCTGAGCCCCATCAAGTTCCGTGCTTTGCTATCAATACACCTCTAGAATACTGAATATTTCCCTTGTAAAGCTTTGACAGGCTGGAGCATGTGGCAGTTCTAATGATCTTTGTCTTCTACCTTTCACCTCCTGACACGTTTTACCCTCCCACCCCTCTCTTGATACCCCCACATCCATGGTCCCTGTGCTGTGAATTCCTCTGCAAGGCTCAGTGCAGCTGACAGCAGCTTCTCTTCTCATTCTTGGGGCTGTGCTGTGGGAGATGCACTTCATGGCAGAGACAGCCTGTCCCTGCAGACCTCTCTGGTGACCAAATCACAACAAGACTGACAGGCGTGACACCAGGGACAAACACATCTATTGTCATTGGGTTCTGGAGAAAATATTTATAATTCAAAAGTAGTCTTCTTTGATTTGATTCCAAGACAGACACCAGACCCTGTGCCCCAGATTTTATTGGTTAAAGAACTTCAAGACAGTGAAAAGCAAAATTTAAAAAAAAAAAAAAAATTAGAACATAACCAAATGATTGAACAAACCATTAACAAAAAATACTAAACCACCACTGTTTGCATCTGTTCCTTTTGCCCTTTCTGCTTTTCTCTGGTCTTCTCTTGGTTTTGTTTTCCCTTTGCATCTAATATTTCTGACGTGATTCCTCTTTTGTATTCCAGCAAGACTTTTAGTGTATTTATTCAAAGGTATATAAAGTATAACTCCTTTTTTTTTTTTTTTAATATTTTGTCATTTGTTTTCTCTTTAAAAAAGGACTGTGACTGTATTTATGAAAATGTCTGTCATTGAATGCACAACGTTTTCACCACTGGTTTGGAAAATGTCCTTTCCAATAGAAGCTGTAGGATTACAGTGTGTCCTGGATGCCTGGGAAAAAAGCTGCAACACTGAGGGAAGGATATCATGTGCAAGGAAGGAAAACTAACCCAGGCAAATGTTTTACAAGAGAAAAGAGATTTGGTAAAATAAGGAACTATTCTGGAAATGCAGCAATCCTTCAGGAGAGTTGTTTCACCAATGGATGAAACATAAGAGGAGTAAGAGAATGTTTCAATTTTCAGAGAAAACTCTTGTTTCTCAATATTGCAGTGCTGGCTGGAGAGAAAAGAGACCACATCCCAGGTAAAACTCTTCTTACTCCAGGAAGAAGACTTACAGTTACATGGAGATGGCAAGAAGTTTTTCACTTAAATAACATAATAAACATCTCCAGCTGATAAACTGGTATTGAAGAAAAACACAACAGAGAAACAGTAAAAGGAAAACTTTTTCCCGAGGATTCTGAGAAATAAAACAATCAAGGGAGAAGGACTATATGAACCTGCAGGAGATGACCAATACACACCTAAATTGTAAAAGAGCACTGCCAAGTAACAAAAGGATCCCAGAAAATAGCTTATTCTTATTCTTCGTGCTTCATAGGGGGGAAAAAAAATAAAAAGGGGGAGAGGAAGGGACAGTATAAAATCCTGCTTATTTCCAATTAGAAATAAGGATTTAGAAGGCCAAATCTTTTTCTCAGCAAATGCATATAAATCTGTGGTTAATCTGCCTGCCAGACAGACATTTTAACAGCACACTTCCCCAAACAGCAATCATGGCACTGTAACTGGCACCTCTTCTCAGAGACACTGCAGATTACCTCAGAAATCACCAGCAGAAAGCAATGAAGCATGAAATATATGACCCTCCAGGTGAGCATTGCCCTAACTCAGAGCCTCGTTTGTAAGCTGAAAATGTACCATATAGGCTTTTTTATGGAGACTAACATTTAAAATGCTAATGCAAATGGCATGAAGGGAAACAGGCACTTTGAACACACAAGGGCATCCTCAAAATGCAGGGACATCGCTGCCAGTCCTTTTGGGAGGTGTGTGATGATCCTGATGTATGTGTTAAACCAGGATCTGTTGCACAAAGTCATGTTGAGCTTTGTTCAGCTTCAGTCAAACCCTGTGATTTCTTACCTACTGTACTTCAGACATTTCCAGATGAGGTTTTAAGCTGCTCCTTCCCTGCAGAATGCCAGCTTCCATTCTGTTCCCATTTGCCTGGGCTTCAGGTGAGCAACACATATGATCAGCTTGGTATATCTCCTATTGTATGTAATTAATCTATATCCTCATCATTCTAGATATCTCTCAGCCTCATCCACCCTTGCTGGCACTGTTTGCATCCCAGGGGGTAATCTGTGACAATTTACAGCTGCTTGTTTTATCAGCTTGGCTTCAAATAGTTATTTTGAACGTGTTCTCTGCATTTTGTATGTAAAAAAGCAATGAACCCTGATAAAAAAATGTATATTAGCTCTGAATACAGCAAAGACTTGAGAATACAAGAGTGCTCCACAGTGTAGCACGGCTTCTGGCACATGGGAGTCATTACCTCATTTCTATTTTAGGTGCTGAGTGAGTACCAGTTATGATAACAGAGGCTGATGGTCAGGTGTGAACCACCACCACATTCAGCAGCGGCTGATTCAGGAGGCTCCACTGTGTGACATGAAACACACTGCCTGCAAAACAACTGCACTTTGGGGAGGAATTGGGCTTTAAAAATTACCCATTTAATGGATCCCTTCCCAAGCATCCCTTTCTAAAAAGCCTTGAAGCAATTTTGTTGATAGGGATCATTTCTCCTGTGCTCAGCACTATTGAAATCCCTGCTGCTGTGGGAATTCTGGTTCTCCATGGCTAATCACAAGGGCAGTGGTAGTGTGGGTGTCTCTATTTGTGACAGGAGACTGCTAACCCTGAAGGGTTCAGTGGTTTCACTGCCTTAAGAACCAGAAGGAAATACATTCAGGAATTCCATACCCCAAATTGACAGATGAATTAGCTAGAGCTCCTGATTGCCACTTGGAAAAAATAAAACTGTTGGAAAGCCCCAGTGAAGGTTCCTCCCCTAACTGATGAAGTTGATCATCAAGTGAAATATGAGCACAGTCTGTATTCCCTGGTTTCATGTGACTCACTTGAGCATATTCCACTGCACTCAGAGCAGAGAGAATCCTGAACTCTGCACTGCTGCTCCTCAGCTCCTCAAAGGAGAACCACACTCAGGTTCCATCTACAGACATCAAGCCCAGCTTTTTAAATGGAGTTTGAGGCATTGCTACTGGAAATAGGCCAGGTATATCGGGGGGTCAAATGCAGGTCTGTTCCCTCTCAGGAGCCAGGTCTGAAAATTTCCCCTATTTCCCTTCTTTATATCTCCCATAGCACACCATATAAACACACCTAAAATGGTAGAACTGTTTTAGAATTAAGGACAAAAATCTCTGCTCTCTTGCTCATGCATTGCCCAATAACCACAAATGGTTGTTTATTTATTTACTTCACGCAAGGGACCATGCTCAGTTCAGGAAAACATTGTAAATAATTAAAACTCATAAGCCAGAACCCCACTCATCCTCTCTCCTTTTTCCCTCTCCCTCCCTCCTGTCTGCTGCTGGTACAGATGTCAGCCCCTGACAGATATTTTCATGAACCCCTCAGTCTGTATCTGCCCACAGGAGGCATTGTAGAGGTGACTGTACAAACCCAGACTTTGGAAGCACAAGAGACTAGAGGAGAGCCTGTGGCTCCCCTACACGTCAGTTTAGCCAATGATTGTTCCTAGCAGATGACAACTTTATTACATTCTTCCTAATAAAATAAAGAATAAGCTGGACAAGTCCTATTTAAACAGCAAGGAGAGATCCCTGCTAAGTAAGGAACTGCTGGGAACAGTCTGTCTCTGGCATGGGGCAGCCCATCCTCCCCTCTGCCCCCCAAACTTCCCCATGGACACAGACCAGAGAGCCCAGTCCTCCTGCAAGGCTGCCCCATGAAATGGTGTGCCCAGCCACAATAATGTCACAGGAGGGACATAAACAAGCTCAGCACTAAAGACTTTGCTTTGAGGCTTTAGGGAAAGTCACTGGAAGGAACTGAGATGACAAGTTAATACCAAATCTACATCATTCTGTGGAGCAATAACTCACCTTCTGACCTTGCTCCATTTTAACCTGTCATCACTCCTTAAACTCCTTCACTACTGTAAGACAATGAGAACAAAAAGCTTTGTACCATTACAACGACAGTTTGAATAAAGCAATGAGGTTGAAAGATTACCTCTCCCAGCATCTGAAAACACAGAGATAATTGAGTCTGATTTTCTTAAAAACTTTCCACCCCTTAATGAGGTCTAAGGGATTCAGCACTGAAAATTTAACAGCAGGTGCCTTTACACAAGGAGGCCACATTGCAAAGGCACAAACAGCACCTGGGAGTGTCTTCCTCAGGAATGCTAAAGGCAGCCTTACTCTGCTCCCTGCAACAACAGCTGCCCTGCTAAAGAAATAAATAAATTCTCTTGCCTCATATTTACAGTTTGCCCAGGCCCTGGCCTCGAGCCCAGAGCAGGAGTTTGTTTCTATCCCAATTATTGGTTCACTCTCATGACACACACACAATTCCCAGTTCTGGGGTTCAGCCTGCACCCTTTGCTGCAGGTTGGTGGGAAAATCAACTCTTTCTCAATCCAAACCAGCACATCAAGAGGTGGCAATCAGTAGTTAGAGTCCCAGCTTAGTGACTGTCATCACTACCCATCACTGCTTATTTTCATGGGCTTAAAGGAAAAACACCTACATGGTGAATTACATGATCTGGAGTTTGTTAATAGATGATTTAATAAACTGCATTACACTTAACCAGTTAAAGCTCATAAAATGTATTCTTTCATTTAATAAATATGTTCTAAATCATAGATAATGCTCCTATAAATTCTTTAATAAAAAACTTGGCCTCTTGAATTATAAATGACACCTACTTAAAGTGTTAAATACACACAACTTTCTTAAAGAAAAATACATCCATGACTCCCCAAATCCATCCAGATGAGAAGACCCTTGCTGAGGCTGTGCAGGAGCAGTGTCTGTGGGGTGTTTTGGGGGAGCTGTGACAGTGGCACTGGCAGCCCCAGCCCTGGGGAGCTGCAGGGGCTGAGCACCATCAATCAGAGCCCGTTTGCTGCAGGAGGCAGTGCAAGGAACAGTGCTAAGCATTTTTCAAAAATGAATAATAACCCAGGTACCTGGCACCTGCATGTGACGTGAAGCATTACAAACAAATGAGGAGTAATAGAGCTTACTGGGCATAAAATGTTACTGTTTTATAAAAAAAGTGCAGAATAAGCAAACTAGAAGTAATCACCCTGAGCACTTCCACCAACTAAACAACCTTTAAACTTTCTGAGGTCCTACAAAATAACATGATGGATTAGCATCTGCATGAGGCTATAAAGGGAAATGAGACAGAGATACTTTGAAACGATCCTAGAATTTTAGTTCTACCTTAGCTCTGTTACTGTTCAAATACTAAAACATTGAGTTAACTATTTTAATGATCCAGATCTTCCTATTGTGTTCCCTAGGCTTTTGAAGTGCTTGGAGAAATATTATTCAGGCTTTAGGCATTTGCCAAATTAATGCCTGGAGACTGCCAGACATTTTAAAAAGCAGTGAAAATTAAATATTTCCTTATATTGCACATTATTGAACATACTTTGCTAGAGATTCATCTTGCTAACAGTCCCCCCACTTAGAACTTTAAAGAGGAAGAAAAGGGGGAGGGTGAAGACCTTCTAAAGGAAGGGCAGGCTGATACATGTGCAGATGGAAGGTGTACAGTTTTCTTCACAAAGGTGAGCAGTTACTGCATTTGCTGGGTAAAATGCTGCCAGTTTGCAGAGAGCTTCATTGCAGAGAGGTTGAAAATCCCATTTTGCCATAGAAATGTATTAACCCTGCCCAAGACATCAAAATTGAACTTGGATTCATCCTTACTAGTTTCTCAGTTTTAGCAGACAACAATTGCTGCCATCATATTTAACAATTTGTTGGTTTGGGTTTTTTTCATCTGCTTCAGCTTCTTGCTAAAGATTCCTTGTAGCTCTTCTGTCTTTCCAGAAGGATCCTGCCCATGTGTCCTAATAGATTAAAATAATTTAGGGTTCCTTCAATGGAAATACTCTCTATTTACCTTATAATCAAGAGGAAATCTCTTGGTCACTAATTCTATCCACTACATAATAAATTACACTTGGAAAGGAGAATTCACAGTATACATGGACCAGCATCTGAAAAGAAAGATCTCAGGCAAAGTATTTAGATTCCCCCACTATAGGACCTTTAATTTAAATCCAAGGACTTGGATTTTATCATGGATTTATATTCCATATTCAGACTTAGAAGAATAGGCAGAGTAAAGAGAACTTGAGCAAACACTATTTGCTCGTCTTCCAAAATGCTTGAAGTTCAGAAAGCTGATAAATTTGAATTTTGGGGAGACAGCCACTGCCATATCCTTTTGCTTTCATAAATCACTAGATGTGGGGAAAGAAACAAAATTAAGGCAAACTTATCTTACTTTATTCTGCTATGAGAAAGGTTAGAGAACAAAAGTTCTACTGTTCCTAGAGAACAGTAAGATTGGGTAAGGCAGGGAAGGTACACTGAAAGCAGAACTGGGTCTATGTGTACAACTGAATCGTATCAAAATTGGCTGTCTTATTTCTCCTGAAATTAAAGTGCATTTTTAAATGCTCTTTAGAAAACAATACAGTGTCATTCTGTTCTGAGAGAAGTGGGATATTTAGAAGGCAAATTTACATTTGGCATAGTTTAAATGTTCACACTGAAAGAAGTGAGAGCCTTTGTTTTGAATCACAAAAATATCACACTGTGGGGAAAGAGAGAGAAAGAGACAGTGAGAACAACTGAGTGATGGACTGAGAGACAAACACTGTGCAGTATTGTTTATCCAGGCAGTCAGCAGCACTAAGTAAGGCTCCCAAATATCACTACTGTGGTGATTAACATTCTTTTCCGTATTTAAAAATCATTCCTGAAACTCAAAATTGGATGGATTTCTCCCCACTATAATTAATTCCTCCACGTTTAATTGCAGGAAGCTGCAATGCTTTTTCAACTCTGCACTTTCAAAGTAGTGGCTTAAATCTGCTCTGAGTTCTGTTCTGTGAGGGACCAGTGGCCACTGGTGTGTGCAGATGATGGAGAAGCTGCTCCCAGCCTAATCTCTTCACAGCAAACACCTCAGATCTCCCAGTAGCATCGGGGGGAATGATACCCTGGGATTTTAGCTTTTATATTTTTCACGTATTTGTAATCCTGCAGTTCTTTAGTGTGTAACTCTAAACTCCATATTCAGGGTCAGCTGCTGCTTTCTCATTTTGGTCAGACACAACAATTCCCCTCTAGGCCTGGGAATCAAGGACACCTCACTGCCTCGGGCCCCAGAAATGTAAACAGAAGAGAGTTGGGGGAGAGCAAACCTGGGATAAATGACTTCATTATCTGAAGCTCTAATTGGAAAATTAACCCTCAATATGCAAATGAACCAGACTTATGAAAGTGTGAAAACCCATGACCTGTGGTCCATTCTGGGTGTAGCTCCTGGGGGGCTTTGTCTGCCCAAAATGTACCTGAAGGCCCTTCAATAAATATAACAGCTTTTTATTCCCTTAATTTTGTCTGGCCTTTATTTTAAGTAGCCCCAAAATGCATCAGTTTGGGCACAAGGAGAGCAGCCGGGTTTGAGCTTTATTAAGGTACCACAGACCAAAGGCAGCAGTGATGGAGACCTTCAGCATGGTTGCCAAGGCCAGCCAGGTGTCCTGGTGGCTGTGCTGAGGGTGTGGTTACACACTGTTTACCCTGCAGTGCAGAGACAGATCCTGCATGAATCTCCAAAGGTGAAGACTAAAAATTGCTGGGGCCATGTCAGAAATGCCACGTTTTGTTTGCAGATGTCCCTTTTGCTTTTGTCAAGCTGCTTCTTGACAGGGAGAGAACAGAGCAGCAGTGCCAATGTTCCCTGCTCAGCAGCTCCAAGCACTCCTTGGCATGAGTTTGCAAGTAATGCAACAGGTGAATTCTGACATTCAGGGTTTGTCCTTTATTGCTTTAATACACGACACCAACAGCAGCAGTGGTGCCACCACCTCTGGCACCACTTGAATGTTATGTAGGTAAACAACAGAGATAAACTACAAGTAGTACAATGGGGGAAGAAAAAGGGAAGTTAGCTGAGAGCTCACACATCTCTAAATAAGAAAATGTTTTGGTGTTATTTATGCAGAATTGAACAGGCTTGGACGATTTCTGCATTTGCAATATGGCAATTTGGCACTTCCCAAAATCAATAATATAAATCTGAATTTTGTTAAAAACAGAAAGCCTCTGGACATTGTGAGAGGTATCAGTGCATCTTTCTGAGCCTGAATGTATTCACTTAACACAACTTCACCAAAAATAACCAAATGCAGAATATCATCATTGCATCACATCTCGTCAGCTTTTTCAGTCTCTGTCCAAAGATTACCTCCCTTCACTCACTTTGTTCTTTTACAGCAAAAAAATACATAAGAGGACTTAAAGCTTGTATTAACACACTGCTGAAATGTTCTCTTTGTCATTAGAACAAATTTTCTTTGTCACTTGTTAAAAGACACAAAATCAGCTTTCAGATCCTAACCCACACCCAATTCTCCGTGCACAGAATATGAAGATAGTTTATATCCATACACACATGTGCAAATAGACTTTCCAGAAATAATCACTTTTTTTTTTTGGTGTTGATGAAACACTGAAAAAGCCCTTGGGGCACCCAGTACTGAACTGGCCACTCTGTTATTTACCTTCCTACTTCAGCTTATTTGAACATCCCAACTTAGAAACAAGGGCCGCACTGACAGGCAGCTCTGCCTAAAATGCACAGAGTGGGGGAATTAAACTGGGGAAGGCAACCTGAATCTGAGAGTTACTCTGAGCTTTGCTTCTGAGAGTCAGTGCAAAGGAGATCCTCCGCTCACAGGAGGGATGCTGCCAGGTGCTTCTCAGTGTCTGACAGACAGACAAACCCCACAGCTCACAGGAGAGGATTCATCTCAAGCCTGGAGAGAATCTCTAGAGCTGCATCTCCAGAAAACCATGGGGGCTGCCTGCAACTGCCTTGAAAACCATCTCTGTAAGATAAAAGATCACCTCTAGTTGACTTTGCACCCTGAGCTCCTGGGTCCCTATCTCAAGTGTTCCAACATCTGCTGGGACTAGAAACTGTCTCAAGGGGAAAAAAAAAAATTGTCCTATGTTTCTGGGAATGATCACTGTGTGTGACAGGCCTGGCTGCTTAAGACTGGCAAACAAAGTAAATATCAGTGTTTTTGTGGTTGTGAGGAGGGTGTCATAGGACCTGGCAAGACTGAGGCTGAGAGAAATGAACTTTTCCTAAGTTCAGAACTTGTGAATCCAAATGTGTGCCCAGTTTGGGGCCTCACAGTCTGAGATAGACATTGGCACAGCAGAGCAAGGCCAGCAGAGCCTGTGAAGGTGTCAGGGACTGCAGCACTGAGGACTGAGCAGGGATAAAACTGGGATGGTTCAGCCCTGGAAACAGGCAGTTGATGGAAGCCCTGATTCCCTTCAGTTCCCTAAATGCAGTTTTTGGGAAAGAGACAGAGCTGGGCACAGGGGCCCAGCAATGAGAGGTACAAACACAGCCTGGAATACACAGGAGCTGCTGATTAGAAAGGAGGAAAACAAATTTAATCAGGAATATGTTCAAACATTGGAAGAGAGGTCCAGAGATGCTATAGGAGAGATTCAAATCTCATTACCTATAAAGCAGAACAAGTGAATAAAAGTATGAGCAAGCAAGCACAAAAAATCCTTAAAATGAGCATCTGTGTCTTCTGATAATATTCTGAGTCTTTCAGCGTCTTATTTCATTTAAGAATCAAAACCCAGTTGTGCCAAGCCCCAAAAGTGAGATAAGTTCATCACTCTGAAGTGTTTACAAGATGAAGTTACAATGACAACTGATAAAACAGTAAAAAGCAGAGATTAACTGCTTTTAAAATTAACTGCAGAGATGGAACTGCTTAGAACAGAGACTCAGCAGCAGCATCACAGCAGCACCATCACAGCACATCCTACACACCATAATTAATTCACCGTGGTATCCAAAATTTCAAAAATCTTTTCAGCATGCTCAAGTATCTTCAGAGAATGATGCCTTTGTAAAAGGAGAACGTAATTTCAAAATCAGACTTCAGTGATGACTGAAGACAAAAGCTGAAGGTGCACTGGTTAAAGACCCTTGTCATGGCCTTATTACAATAATAAAGCTGCCAGTGGATGGAAATTAAAGGCATAATTGTCCTCACTGAAAACTGTTCAATTACTGCAAGCTGGGATTCTCTTTCCCCTATATGTTCCCTCCTCATATTAAAAAAAATATACCCTCTGTAATCATAAATGCTCCTATTCAAGAGCAAACTCTTTGCTCTCACCACTTAAAACTATTAAATAGCTGCCTATTTTAACATTGCAATGGATTGGAAATCATAGCTTTCTAAAAAGCAAAACATTGTGTCTTAAGAATTACATTCTCTGCTGATTTCTTCCAATAAATGCTGATTACTTCTAGAGAAATAGATTCTATTCTATGTCAATTTATTCTAAAGGGAGAAAAGAAACCAAAGAAAACATATTATGCACATAGCTGGACCACAATATCACAAAGTTTTACGTTTGGAAAAGCTTGGATTGTTTCCTTACCTTGAAATTTCCCTTTTTGCAAGGGGATTTTGCAAGCTAATCTTGTTAATGGGATCCATTTGCTCTGAAATTTGCATCATGAGAATGCTGCATGAGAATAACCAGCCTTACAAGACCCTCAGTTTGTGTATTGGTTATAAAAGTTATGTTTAACATTGGGAAATAATGATATGCCTTGAAAAGGTAAAAAATTTAACATGTTTCATTAGGGTCAGTGGTGCAACAATACTTGTCAGTGTCTTTAAAACATGAGGATCTGCACTTATTTTTATTCAATTTAATAGTTAAAAAAAAAAAAAAAAAAAAAAACAAAAAAACAAAACAAAACAAAAAAACACCCAAAACCCCCCCAAAATACTAAATGATGTCTCAGATGATTGCTGAGTCTCAGACTAACCACAGAGAGGCCAGCCAGACTTGCAGAGCTAGAACTGTGATCACCACAGTGCAGCTCCAGAGTTTTCCATTCCCCTGTGCTCCTCCCAGAATAAGCCCCACACCTGAGCACACAGGGAACAGCAGGGAAGTCTCATCTCACCTGTGTGGGTGCTGGCATTTGCTTTCAGCCCAGCTCCCAGGCACTGCTCCAGAGCTGCTCGAACACAGAGGAACACTGATATCAGTCACACCTTGTTCTTTATGTGTTCACCTTCTGATAAACACCATGAAACAACAAACACAACCCCCCTGAGCTGACTACACACTGTATTTAAAATACATCATTTATAATACAATTGTAAAGTCTGGGTTTATCTGCCTGTGCCCTTCCCACTCCTGAAGGGTGCACCCACCCAGCACTCCCACCCCAGTGGCTGGAGGGGTGTTTGCATCAAGGTTTTCATTTCAAAATCCCCTGCTAAAGGCTTGATATGCCACAATACTGCTCTTATCCCCTTTTCAAATGAGTCAATCTTAATTTTTGATTTCAAGTAAGTGATTTGAAGCTCTTCAGGCAGAAAACACTGCAAAATATAAATTTTTCATACTACTTACACTGTAAGTGATAAAACCACTGTAGTGGGTTTGAATCACTTTAGTAATCTGCTGTAAGACTGGTCCAGCCATCATGAAGAAGTGTATTTTGGGGGGCTTGTAGAGCCCTTCTTGTCAGAGCCCTTCCAATGACCCCCAACTGCACACCAGCATTGGGAGCAGCATGGGCTCAGAGCCTGAGGAGGGTAAGCTCTTACCACAGTCTCACTCTTGATTTATTGTAACAGAAATGTGATAGATAAACAGGACTCACACATCATAAAAAGCAGCAAAGCACTTCTTTTGGATTATAGGGGCACACAGAACACAAGCTCCAAGGCTTGAAATGGAAGGTCTTTGAGAGGGAAAGAGGTCTGAGCTGAAGGTTAAATATATGCACAGCACACACTGGGAAAGTCTCTGGCTCTTGGACTCAATCCTAAACATTCAAAGTGCTGAGAAAATACAGAATATTTGCGCTTGGACTCAATCCTATACCTCCAAAGTTCTGAAAAAATACAGAATATTTAAGTGTCCTCAAAAAGCTCTTTAAAAAGATACACATGACCCCCACGCAGTGTCTGTGTGTTATGAAAGAGCACCATCACATTCAGAAAAGAAGCTCTTGCATTTGCAATTCTTTGCTTGGCCAGAAAGAAAACACATATTCCTTCTTCCTCGTTACATTTATGTGATTTCCTCATTGTAAGGAGGAACAATTGGCTGAACTGATGGCACCGAGCATTTAGAGGTTACCCAACACACAAAAATAAATGCTCTGTGAAATAAACAGGTGTAAGTTCTTACAAATCACGAGACAGAAATCTCTCCTCCCCCATCCCAATTAATCCAACCTTGAACTGATGTTTCTAAGCAAAGCTAGACAGTGGAAAATACCTCTGGAAAAAGATCTTCCAGCACTTTCCTTCTTTAAGTGGCTCAGACAAGACTGAGAGGGTGACAGAGTAAGTAAAAAAGGGACAGAAGTGGATGAATGAAATGGGCACAAACATACTTCCCTGTCCTCATTATTTCTGCAGCAATTTTTCAAAATGCTGTTGACACCATAATAGTTCCCAGGGATAAAATGTTAAGTAAAGGGAGAGCAGCTCCATTTATCATGAAGGGGACAGCAAATTTGCCTGTAGAAATTATGCCAACCTGCTAATACAACTAATCAGGAATTGGTGAAACCAAGAAGTCAAGGGCAAATTACAGGATTTTATTATGATTACTGTGGATTTCAGAGTTGTTTGTTCTGGGGAGTACATTCTACATTACTACAGTCAGACCTGGAGGTGGACAGACCAAAAACTCTCACTAATAAGAACATGGGACAAGTAAACATTTTACTTTGAGAAACCTGAGTTCCCTTCTCTATACTGGGAAAATAAGGAAGTTTACAAGGTTTTGTACACAAAGACTGCATGATAGCATAGAGATACTGTTACAGCTGAAGTAGAAAAAGATGTTGAAAAATCTATGTTTTCCTAGGATTTCTTTCAGATAACTTACTTTCTTTTTACAGTACCATTCCTCAGATAACTCAGGAATTAATTAAAACAGAAAATCACAGTGAGATGAAATCAGATGAAAGGGCATTTCTCCATATGCAAGAACAGGACGTCTGCAAAGCTGCTTCATTTCTACTCCTTGCTTTCAGTTATGTCATTGACAACAGGAAGAAGGCCAAATAGAGATGTCCTTATTTTGACAGAGCACACGAAATCCAGGCCTTTGCAAACACAGTCAAACATTGTAATGCCTTAGTTTGGGTCTCTTGGGTTGCAGCTGCAGATAAGACTTTTCAAGCTGCAGCAGCCAGGCCAAGCAGAGTCTTTGATAACCCAGTGTCTGTGGCAGAACTAACTTTGTCTATGGCTCACTTCTGTAAAGGAGAATTTAATGACATTCACAGGCTGGGGTGTTTATTCCCTTTTCAAAAACACAAATCCCACCATTTGCTTTATAAATGAGTTTTTACCTACTTTCCATTTATCCTATTCATTTAGGAAGATGTGCTCTGCACACTTTCAGTTATCTCCAGCTGAGACTTCCCACCAAAACTGGCTGGTCTTCTTGTGGAGAGGGGTTTGTCTTACAACTCCTGCACAAGTGGTAATGGAATATTTCACCCCATTCTTTATGCACTGGCCAGCTTCCTAAACAAAGATAATTAATTAATTCCACAGCTTCACAGAGCGACCTGGGATAATCCTAGAAAATGCCATCTTTTGGAGCAGAGTAAGCATCTGCTCCACAGCAGGATGGGTTGGGCAAAGCAACACATGGAAATCAGATTCACTGGGAAATCAGTCATGCACCAGCTCAGTAACTGCTAATAATGCACAGATAACACAAGGATGTGCAGAAAGCACTGACACTGTGTTCTGATTATCAAGCAGAACTTCATCCTGATGCCTGCAGGTCTGGAGAGCAAATACCTCTGCATTAATACATGATTTGGATTTTCCAGAACACTGGGACCAGCATATTAAAAGCAGAAGGCTCTCCCTCATCAGATTTGGTTGTTAGTTTGGGCTCAAGGACACATATAGCTCTTCCTATGAAAAAAAAACATGAATTCCAACTTACTTTTAAAGGGGGAAAAATACAAACACGGCAAGCTGCCTTATCTGGCTGATGAATTAAGTTGTAGCCTATTCATCTCTCTTGTTTTGCTCAAAAAGCATTTCCTAACCGAGTCACTCAGGAAAGGGGAAATGTTCAGAAAGGCTGAGTAGAAAACAAATCTGAGTAGAAAACTAATCATAAGCCCACTTGAACAAAGTCCATGTCCCTAAAGCAGAATAGTTGCATCTTAGGTCTTTGTGAAGTCTTTACAAAGAGTACATATTGAAATAACAGCCCTTCTCATACAACACTTCTCACACAGATGAACCTGAGTGGAGAGATGCAGTTTGCCAGTGTATTGATGGCTCAAATGGGTAGAATTCCGAGATGTAAACACTCCTGAGACTGAATAGTCATTTTGTGGTTTTGTAATGAAGAATAATTTACTTTTTGTAACCCAAAGCACGACCAAAAGGGTTACCTGATTAACAGGTGAGGAGAGATGACACCCATGGGTTTGTAGGATTCCATGGCACACAAGAGCAGGGAGGCTTTGTTCTCTAAATGGCTCTACTTTCTTCCAGATGACCACATATTCCACAAAAAATCATCAATCACTACTCCTTTTTGCAATGACCCATCACCACAGTGTGAGCCACGACAGTTCCCATAATAGTCTTAATGAGAACTTGGAAGATTTAGTGCAATATTTCCATAAAACAAAAAGCACTGGCTGCCCTTGCACAAAGCCCCGTTGCATAGCTGCAACAAATCACTTTTTTAGCAATGATATTTTTCCTATAACACATAAAAGCTGTCCAATTTGTATGGAGCAGTAAAAGGCCCCTGGCTACATGCTAGGATAGAGGATATCCAAACATGCCTGACTTCCACCTGAGTTTTAATCAGAGAATATAGGAAATATGTATGTGACGATGGTTCTGACCCCGTTCTTTCAAGTGAATAAATGTACTTTTAACTGAGAGGAAGAGAGATGTCAGTTCAGAGCTAAAGGAATTCATAAAGACATATTTAGGACCCAGGAGAAAAGATAAAAAGACTCACAAAATTAACATTAACAGCAGGCACACAGTGCAGCTTTAAAATATTTTTAAGGTTTTAGAGACATAACACCTGAAGGCTACAAATGTGTCTTTCACAAACACTTTATCTAAGTTAGCATCTGCTGCTGGGGTCATTCCCCAAAATCACACACAAGAGGGGCATTTCTCACACACTGAGGCAGGTAAAGAAAAACAGGGCTTCTGCTCTTCAGCATATATTTGAATATTCACTGCCAGTGATTCAGGAATGCTTGAGGTAGGCACAGCATTGAAATTCCCTCCTCTCTGGTGGGATATTTCCAGTCCTGTTGGGCTGCCCTTGGCCTTGACCTTGGGCTGTGACAGATCCAGGTCCTGTAGCTGTGCAGAGAACACTCAGAACAATTCCCATGAAAAACATCACTGGGAATTTTCTGTGCCTGGGGAAATTCTGGGATTTGAGTGCTCTGTAATGGCATCGTGAGTTTGTGTCACTTGTCCCTGGGTGATAATTCCCAGAGCATCCTCCCAGAACAAAACCCCTTGTCCAGCAGCAGCCCCAGCCCAGCTCATGGTGATAATGCTGCACCTGCTCCACCAGAGGGGAAGAAAAAAAACTCACCTAAACCCTGGCATTAGTTATATGCTGCTACATAGCAAGTTCTTTTCTGTCCATAATTCTATTATAAATATAAACAATCCAAAAGATACAGGTGGCAAATGGGTCTGCTGACCTTCTGCCTTTAATTACAGTGCTGCAAACAACAGATTTTTGCATGGAGTTTGATTTGAAAAAGCAGAAAGCAGGAAACAATAAAAAAGAAATTGAAAATGTTTGCTCTTTGTTTTTTGTGTAGTACCTTTTTAAGACTTTTGTCAAAGCACTGACTTTTCTCCCCCAATTAGAGTAAAAATAATTATTATAATTTCACTGGTAAATAAAAATACTAGTTTTTAAATTTAAAAATACCAATTCTATATTCTGTACAAAAAATATGAAAACAGTATAATTTGATTGATAGAGGAAAACTTGTTTCTCCAGCTTAAAAAGATAATTTGACTTTAGTTAACTTTAATTAACTTCTACACCTGCACTCTCCCAATGAGCTCAGGGGGAAGATTAGCCACAGTATATGATGCTAACAGAAGTTCAATTCAATATTTATTATTCATCCCAGTGTTCTGTAGGAATTAATTCATTTAATAAGCAAACAGGCATTGTGAATACTAGAATGGATTTTCAACACTTCAGATATTTATGTCAGTGGAGGTAACAGAGAAAATGTTTACTTGTGAGGCACTGAGATGTCATTTTCCCCTGTGTATTTCTCTTCTCCACTGATGTTTTCCCTCAAAACTTCCCTCACACTGATCCAGAGTCAAACCACTGCTCATGGTGCAGCTGGAGTCCATGAGAGTTTGTCTTACTGGGACAAACTCCCTCTCTAAGTGGGTAATTCTGGTTTTCAGTCTCATTTCCCTGCTCTACACCCCATTTATTGAAAATCCTCTGATAATCCTTTGTTTCACTGGTTGTTGGGTTTAAACATTCTTTCGGGGGTTAGATCTGTTGCCCAGTTGTAGGCAATGAACTTCACAGCAATATTAGAGTTGTGACTCTATTTATCAAAAAAAAAAAAAACCAAACAAACAAACAAAAAAAAAAAAACCCAAAAAACAAAAAAACTTTCAAGCAGGTATTTCAAGCTCTCTCCCCTATTGTAAAAGAACATCACAATCCATTCCTGTTATTTGGGGATTCTTGGATCAGATTTCAATCTCTTTCAAATCCCAGTTCCTTGCCTTCATGTCAGTGACTCACATTTGGTTGCTGCGCTCATGAAGTGTTTTATTAATGAAGATGGAATAACAAACACCCACACTCTGGCACATCTACTTAGGCCTCACAGTTTTACTTTTCTCTTTGCTGGTACTTTCACACATTTGTTTTCCATATTTCAGATGCTTGAGGCCTTGATAGCATCATTATAGAACTGTTTAATCAAACTCACAGTTTACTCTGACAATATTTGGCATTAGTAAGAGCTATAACTCACCATAAACATTCCACTGGCAACTCACTCATGGGAGATTTTTCAGTGGCTTTTATATAATCAAAAATCGTGTGGCATTAAAAAGACACTTCAATACAGACTGTAATTCTGAATTATTTTGCTATGGTTTTTTGTACACATAGAAGAAAAACCAGCAGATTTCTTCCACTGTTGTGTATAAATTTGATACAAAACAGTGGCAAAAACTGTAGTAATAAAAAACTTTTTTGTTCCCTGAGGAGGGAGAAGCGCCATTCAACTGAGTGATCCAAACAAAGAATAAAAAATGCTTCAGATGCCAAAAAAAGTGCATTTAGAGAAAAACTTAGGAAGAATATGTATTAGAGGCAAAAATGGAAATTTCCAACAAGCCATTACATCTAGGTCCTAAGCTGGGGAAATTTAGGACTACAATAAAGATCCTTGCACATCTGCTAGTTCTTAAAGGTTCTGTTACTGGTCACACTGGAATAAAGAATCATGCTCTATACTCTCACCAAGTACAACCACTGTTGTGCTCTTAACAACACTTTCAATCTTACTTAGGCAGGAAATTACTGGCAGTTTTCTTAGGATGTAAATTGGAAAACACCGATGAGCAACAGGCAGAACTTGCAATTGCTTCAATTACTCTCATAACCCCTTCCTTTTTTAAAAACATCAATACTACAGATTGCTTTGGGGAGCTTATTTCTTCCTGCATTTTTTTAAATAGTATTTTGCATTCAATGGATGTTTAGCCATCTCCTCAGAAGCAAATCTATCCCTCAACACAAATACTTCCTTCACAGCTACTGGGGAACTACACAAACAGCCAAGGGAAGAGATCAATATCACACTATTTTCAGCTGTTTGGTCTTCACCCTTAATACAGTCAGACTGCCAGAATCTCCATGTGTGGTAATTGCAAATTGCTTTTGATTTTAGCACCTAATTTGCATTTATGTTTCAAATATCCAGACACAGATGTGTCTATTTAAACAGGCACCCACAAATCTTTATTCTGGGGCTGAGATTTCTGCTAAAATACTCAAAGCAAATGCTTTGACCTTTCTCCATCAGAGTGTTCACATGCTTCACATGAAGAATATCCAAGTGCTCTGTGATGTGAGGACATTTATTCAATCACCCCTTCAGCCATCTCCTCATCTGTACACACTCTCACTTTGGGAAAGTGCAGTGACAATCAACATTCTGTTCTCTGCTAAATAAATAAGAGGGTGATTACAGCCATTTTCCAGAGGAACCTGAGATGTGCTGGACTTCGCGGACTTGAACTCTCAGATGTCAAAATTCTATCCTGTAAAACCTCCTATCATCTTACATTTATACAGACAAGAATATTTTCCTCCACACTTGTGCTAATATGGCCAAGAGGACACTCACTGCACACTTCCACCTAACCCACAATAAAGCTTAGTTCTGGAACAAAATTAAACTATCTCAGATATGATTTTCCCCAGATTTGACTTACTCAAAGCAAACCACATCTATTACCAGCAAAAAACCACAGACCATTGCTCTTGGTAGCTCATTTCAGACTCATTCAAACTGGTACTTTTCTGCTAAAAGTTAAAAAAATAATCTCAACAACAAACCCCAGACACGTTATGAACCTGGTGTTTTTAAGCAGCAATTTAAGAATAACATCTTTCTTTCAATAATGAACGAGGGAAATCACACAAATACTCAAAAGTTTGAATGAATCTAGGTTGTTTAAAAAAATCAAAAATTTAAATGTTCTAGATTCAAAAAAGTTTCTCTTCTACCATTATTACATCTGTTCTCTGCCAGGTGAGAGCACTACTGCACCAAATTCACTAAAACACATTTTAGGCTTAGCAGGGAGCCTGGCTGAGCTGGGAGGCAGCAGTGGCAGTGCCTGCACAGCAAATCCACAGCCAAGGCGCTGAGTGCAGCACAGTACAAATCCAGCTTAGTGCAAAGCATCCTTCAGAAGAAAAAAAAAAAAACAAAAAAAAAACTTTTGAGTAACATGCCAGCGGTTGAATTTGTGCTCTGAGGAGCAGCCCAGCAGAGGAGCACGGCTCCCTGCCGGCACGGTTTGCTGCCGGTTGTCACTAGATGGCATCTCGGCATCGCGCTTCGCATCTCGGAGCGCATCACCGCCGAACCGCTGCCAGCATCCTGCCGAGAGCACAGCTCACCACCACACACAGACAATCCTGCCTCGGTCCGCATGCCCCGCGTCCCGTCCTGGTGGAATTCACGAGATTTATTCCCGGAAATTGGCCCTTAATACACATCACAATGCGTTTGTCTAAATGACTGTACTGCTCTTGGGTTTTTTTGATGGTTTTGATGATTCTCGAGATTTTAAAAAGTCTTTTCCCCAAGCCCCGTGGTTGAACAAAAAGTCAAGAGTTGTTGATTCTGTTTTCCAAGGTTGTTTCTTTTTCCTTATCTATTCCATTCTCTCCCTGACTAGCAGAGATCCTCTCAGCAGGTCAGTTCAAGGCACAATCCACCTCCCTCAGGGTGGTGTTTACTTTTATGCTAAAAACTACATGTACTTTATTTAAGATAACTTTCCAATACCTATCACCTTTGTTGGACAGTCTGTCTACTCTAAACCAACCAGAAAATGCCACCATCACAGCAGAAGATGGAGGACAAGAAGAATAAGAAGGAGGACAGGTCACACCCACATTCCTCTATTCTAAAAACTCCCATTCTAAAACCCCCAAAATTCTACTTTTCACCCTGTGACCAATTAACTATCACTCTACTCAAACTCGTGTGGCCTGTAAATCCTCCCACAGAGATGGTAATTTCTCCCATGGGCTAAAATGGAAGGCACAGGAGTTTTTGACTCTGTGCCAAGGTCTCTCAACCCCCTGCCTGGGTCTGAAATCATCCAGGAGAGTCAGAGGAGTGTCCTGGGCTCTGACATACTGCTATTAAGAGGGACCATTGGCAGGGGTAACTGTCTAATTTATATGCTTCATCCCTAGATCAAAATTGACATATCAATTTTGATTCTCGTCAGAATTCTCATGAGTTTTTATTGCTGGATCCCAGAAGCAGATTTTCAAGTTTGGTGTTTGTTTGATTGGTTTTGTCTTCTTTTCAAATCTTGGGTGTATTAGTAACACTTTACAGACACTGCTAATATGGATAAAATATAAAAGAAAACCACAAAAAATATATTTACTGAACTATACATATTTTTTATATCAATGATTCATTGATTTATTTGCCTCTAAGACTCATAAAAGCATCAAAATGAATGGGATATGATTCCCACACCACAGCTCAACAGACCTGGTTTGATGGGCAGCTATATAAAGGTTAAGTCTTGCTGTGCAAACTTTTATGCAACTCAATAGTTGTACTCATTTGTTTTCCCAATAGCACATTTTCACAAATCCTGACTGAAAACTAAGATTCAAAGACCAAGCAAGGCCAAAAGATCACTTCCCTTTATTTTCATTTGGATGATGCAGACAGAAATTACAGAAGTGCTGTATGAAATGTATTTTTATATCCTTTTTGTTACAGTGTCTCATATCCATCTATGGGAGTGCACTGCACCCTACAACCAATTTAGTACTGCTGGCAGTGAAGAACATGAACTTCTGCACAGCTTTCATACAACTCTGGTGCAGACACAGACTTTTCCTGCTTTTTCTTCATCAAGAATCTTTTGTCAAACCATACCTGGAATTTCAGCAGCTCTCTGGATTCACCTGCTTGTTAGCACTTGAATTTTCTGCTATTGGAAATTGTTTATTCTTATTTTATTTAGTCTCTCACCTCCTTGGCTAAAGCACAAACAGAATCTCTAATGGTGAAATGAAGGAAGGCTGTGAGAACCAGGCAATTTCTCAGTTTCATCTCTCCTGCCAGAAAAGATGACACCTAACTCAATTTTAATCAAGGAAAAACTCAAAATCTCAACTGTGTCAACTTATCCTGGAGATCTTCTTCTCTACGAATAATAAATCAGCTCCAGCTCTGTAGACACCACACTATTACCACTCCAGGCAAGGTTAAGCCTGATAAACAACATTCAGCACCTGATTTAATAACAACACACAAGTGTAGGCTGATGGAACGGGGAAAAGGCGTCAGTGTATTGCAGGAGTTTCAACCCAAGAGTAACTGCTTTGTGCTAACTTCATCCATCACTAAGTAACATTTTTAATTTGAGGGCTTTCCCTATACAACCCGCAACAGTAACATTGTCTCATCATCTAAACCATACTGGAGTATTTTCAAGGAGACATTTCCAGATAATGTGGAAATATTATCCATAATATATGGAATAATAGTTGTGACCTCCAACCATTAGGCCAATTCCTCTGCTGGGATAAAAACACAGCCATGGGCATTAATAGGGAGCTAAACACTGTGAGCAGATGGAGGTGGAAAGAACAAAAAAAAGGATTCTGTACCTGCTTCTGACTTCTCCCATCTGCTGTGCATTAACACAGCAACACTTCATGTGCCTGGATTCTCAGATCAGTAACGTAATGGAAAACTTTACAAAATCTTCCCACAAGAAGCATCTCAGGTAAAATTTTCCCCTCATTCTGTATTCCATTCACCATAAACCACTCTCCGATCCTCATGACAGCTGTAAGGAATTTCCTCTACATTCCAGTTGTTCTGTAGATGGGTTTGAGAAACAAACCCAAATTTAGCCAGATATTCCCCAGATTTGTTGGTTTTATTGGCACAAGTTAGATCAGCTCTATGTTACTCTTTGAGATGCCTGCACAATGCACTTTCCCTTCTCCCCCTGTGCAGAACACTCTCCCCTCCCACCCAACCCATTATCCAAATGCTCTATGATGATGCTCAGGGAAGAGTTATTTTTGCTTTCAGTTCTATTGTTCTCTCCCTGGTAGTGACAGATTCATTTAACATTTTTAAGAATGCTAACACACATTCCATTCAATAGGAATCTGAAATTTAAAGAAATCCACCTCTTTTTTTGCAAGCCATTATCCCCAGCTAATAGATATCCTTCCTGAAGCAGCAGCAGAGATGAAGTAATTTCAGGTACTATCACATTTCTATTCAGGTCACAGGCAGCAATTCTTGCAGCAATTTTATTTCTCAGCAAAAATCATTATTGTCCCTCCTGAATTACCCTGAAGAATCCTTTTTTACTCCTACTACCTTTTCTCAACTTTCCTTGATTAAAAAACAGTATATGATATTTATTATCAAATATCAATATATAGACGAGAGTGTGAGAAATGGAGACTGGGGGAAAAGCAAAGGCACTTTATAAAACATAAACCTTTAATAAGCAGAAAGGAGGAGTTAAAGCAGCCTAAGAAAAGACTGTGAAGCTGCAGATAGAAGAGTGCAGCACTTAGAGGAAGCCATAGGAAAAAGGGACAGAAATCCAAAGATCCAGCCGAAATTCATCCCTCCAGAGTCTGGCAGTCAGTAATTTTACAACTTCCTAAAGCTTCCAATAATAATTCCTTCAGTTAGATTTCCTTAGCTCTGCAGGTACAACCAACTGCCTGATGAGATTTAAGAACAAAAGAAAGGCTTTAAAAGACTCAATCACTCAGCTTAATGAAAACATCTTGAATTATTTAACAAACAATCTATTAGGCAGCTCTAGCTATCAGGAAACATGAAGTTTGATGGATCTGACTCCCTGCTGGAGTTTTATATCACAGTGACTCCAGCCCTTTCAATGCAGTCTCAGTGATGTAACACAAGTGAATTCAGCCTGAGATTGAGCTGCATTAGACTTTCATATAGGATCTGTCACTAAGAGCAGGAAAAGCAGCCAACAATTATTTAAAAAATAATAAAAAAAAAAGCCTGGAACTGGGACTTTATTCAATAATTCGTTCTCAGGTCCATTTGAATTCTCATCTGTCAACTCTCCTTTTATTACCAGACTGTTCTATAAGCAGTGATCTGGCAACACACTTGAAAAATCTACGTATTCCTTCTCATTCATCACAACAAACAATTTTCCAAGCAACAACAGAGACAGTGTAATTTCAAGAGCAATAAGCTCAACTCCTAACTCATTATTTTTATGCCGTTGTAGTGTGGCATAAGAAATATCACGGAAAACAGGAAACCTTTTCCTCTTTCAATCACAACCCTCTTCAGTACATCAAAATGCACTGTTAAACATGCCTTTAAAACTCTTTCCATCACTCAAAAATAAACAAAAAATAATTAAAGTCCAAGCTACTGAGGCTCAAGGAAGACAATTCAAATCTTGTTTGTTAAGTCACTACCTCAAAGTCTGAGGACACTTTGTTACAGAAAACAAAAGGATTCAGTCACAGGGAAAAAAAAAAAAAAAATAGAACTCCCTGAGACAATTTGACCAAGAAATTTAGTAAAGCCCCCACCCTCTCAGTACAAAATGACAGGTGTTCATCAAATCTTGTTCTGCACTTGTAAAAACATTTTCTAGTTTAGAGAACACATTCAGCCAGAAAAACACTATATCATTCGTCAAAACATTACCTCTTAATGACACAAACCTAATTTCGATGCAAATATATGAAGCACAAAAAAAATGTTTCTGAAGATAAACCTCCACCTCTCAGAACATCATTCTGAAAGTCAGTTTTTGACAAACTAACAAGGGCTGTGACTTTGTGCAGCAATATGTTCCAGCCAGAAGCATCAGTTCAGGAAGAATTACTGAAAGATATTCCTCCAAAAGCTACTATAAGGGGTGAAAAAAGGATCCTGTCAAATCATCTGAGAAGCTAAAAATCTCTTATATTCATTTTCACTCTTCAAGATATTTTTGTACTTCCATTGGTGTGACTAAGCAGTTTCAGAAGCCAGAGATTTCCAACTGAAAGACAGTGTTCATTTGGAGGTGGTCCAAACACCTTCCTTTCAGAGAACTGTTAATGTTTGATGTTCATGTTTAAAACAGTATTAATCATGCCTGCAAACAGGGAAAAGGGGCTTGCCAAACATTCGGAATACTGAGTATTTCTTTATTCTGGCATAAATCCACACTCCTACAACCTCAAGTCTGAGGGGATAGAGATTAGATAATCAGAAAAAGAGGGGGGGAAAATACCCAAGGTGTTCACAGAGTGACAATTTCAATTCCTGGCACTATCCAAGGAGAGGCACTTGGAAAGGCCCTGTAGCACGATATTACTGTTTTAGAGAGACAAAAAAATATTAAAGGAACTTGACTGCAATGAATGATTAACTCTGAGCGACATCAGCCAGTGCTGAGTATCACCAGCCCCACTGTAAATCAGGTCTGTAACACCTTAGCATGAGGTTTGTGGTACACATTTCCTGCCAAAATATGCTATTATACAGAAAATGAAGCATGCAGCCCAGACACAGGGTAGGTTGTATCCAACCTCTAGAGTAAGGTAGTTCCCTGTTGCTCCAGCCCTGCTCAGTTTCCAAGCCAACAGGGGCCTTGCCCTTGTGAATGCTTTGCTCTTGCATGGCTCTGAACTCACCCAAACTTCTGCTTTCTCTTTTTGTATCTTCCCTCCTCACTATAACATGGAATTCCAGAGATGCTTGCAGTTGTTCCCTGCCTCCCATTCCCTCAGATTTTCTCCCCCCTCTCTGCAGCAGACACACAGCTTGGAGCCCAGTCTGCACAGTTTGTAGCACACAAGAGAGAGCCATGGGGCTGTTAATGACCCTAACTGCAACAATTCTAATCACTTTGCCTCTCTTTGCTAAGAAAGATATTTCCTGTACTATCTATATTCACATATTAAAGAGCATTTAAACCAATTCAAGCACAGTCACTTCAAAAGCAGCAAGGTGTCACAGGTAAGAGTTAGTGCCAGTGATAGATGACTGAAACAATTTAAAAGAAGATCTAAACTCAGTTACAAAATCTAATCTCTCCAGCAAAATGCTTTACTTACTGGACCTTGAGGACTGTTCTTGGCACTGGAAGCCAGAGTCATAACATCAGATTTATAGTCCTGAAAAGAGAAGAGGGGAAAAAATAGTCATATTAAAGATAATAGTTGGCACTTTACATATCAGGAATAAGGACCAACATTGAGAACCACTGTGATTAGACTCAGAGGGGCCATTAGTAAAACATTTGATTAGGGAGACTTTCATTGCTGCTCGTCTTGTGCCTTAGACCCTTTTGACTGAATTTGACTGACACACTTTTTGGTTTTACCATAATGATCCCCAAAGAAGCCAGCAGCCTGATCTCTGTTTTAGAAGGCACTGGGGTGGGAAGGACAGCATGATGATACAACTGCTGCCTTTCAGAAACTCGGGGGAGAGCTCCTTTGCACTTCCTGAGCCAGGCCTCCACATGAAATTTGAGTTTCTCAGCCACTCAAAATTCTCTCAGCATCTTATGACAAATGACTCTCCATTCCATTAGAGGGACCTTGGTTTATTTCCTGCTTAGCAACAGCCCTGTAAAGGGTGTTCCAAACCCCTGCAGCACAGGCTGTGCAGGAGGCAGCCCATGGCTATGCTGGCTCACCACTCTTGTGTCACATCTCCATCTAGTTCTACCCTAAAGCAATGAAAAATCCCTCATTTTCTACCCCTCAGGGAGCTTCTATTACAGCCCAGCTGACATTCCACAAGTCACAATGCAGTTTGGGGCTTGGGCCTGAGAACAAGCTGAGTACTCAGCTGTTATTGAAATATAGAAACAAAGGCTTGGAGGGTTTTTAACAGATGATAGAAGTGCCACAGTGTCTAAATACAGGTGCAATAGATTCAAGTGCAAGACTCAGGGTAATAATTAAAACAGTACTGATTTTAAAAGGATATGTTAGAAAGAGTAAGCACATGAAATTTTTGCATCTTCCCTAACAAATACAGCCATTACACTCACTTGTATTTTGAAAAGGCCTCTCAGGGCTGTCCTACTCTTGTCATGCCATTCCTGTCAATAAAAATCAGATTTCCATGGCAAGCCAAGCTACATAGTTCCCTCTACTGTTTGTGAATTAAAGTCTGATAAGCTGAATTTGAGGCTTATCTGTCCAAGACAGCAAAGAGTAACTGCTCTGAACTTCTTTTCATTACCATCATCAAGAATGCCTCCATATATAAAGCTTCTAGAGCCTTTATTTATAGGAGATGTGCTGTGACCCAGGAGACAGATCGTATTTCAGGGAGCTGGTAATAATTCTCCACTCCTTCACACTGAGTAGCCCCCAATCTCTGAATTGTATAGAGTATCCCTCACTCTCCATTCGATTTAGCCATTGCAAACACAGTCTCCTTCATAGGAAGTGCCAGCAAACAGACTTTACAAGGTGCAAATAGATGCCAAACTACCATCAAAATCACCTCCCAGACAAACCCCTGCAGCCAATTCCATGTTTCCCACAAAGAATAGCATTCATTGTTTTCCACTAAGAAACTGAAAACTGAGACCAACGCTGAAGAAATCCACCAAGCAAGCAAACCTTCTCTATTCCAGCCCTGGATTATTTAATAGTGCCTCCATACCACAGTGGACATTACCCACTGCTGGGCCACTGAGCAGCTGTGCCTGTAAATTCTCCTCAACATGTGTCTTTGCTGCCTTTTCAGGTCTTATTCAAGTTTACTCCTGTCACTCTCCTCCTTTCTGTCCCTTCACCTGAGCTGCTCTGGTCCTGCTGCCCCCAGAGCCCTTTTCCCTGCTCCTGCTTTGCTGTGCCCTCTCTGCAAACCCACTGTAGCAGGATAGATAGGCAGCTATTTGTATTCATGCCCATTTCCCTCCCCTCCCTTCCCAGAAGGATGCTCTTGTTCCAGAGCTCCTCAGGCTGCACGATTTCCCTGGGATCACAGCTTCACAGTGCTCAGGAAGGACTGTGGCAATCCAAACTAACCTTTTTGCAGGGCTGTTCCTCCTGGGAAACTCCCTAGGAGAGGCAGGCAGGCAGAGAGACAAAACATTTTGTTTCATACAACTCTTCCAGAAGGCAATGCCCTGAGTTCCAAACAAATATGACATTTTAAACAGCTATTTTACAGATATACTTTTTTTTTTTCCCCCCCCAACCCAGCTAATTTCTAACATTACCCAGCTCTGTGAACCAGTAACAAATTGATAAACTGCTTTAGGCCAATGCTGCATGTGGGACACCTCCTTGGGAAGCTTGTGGTGTGCTCCCTATTAATAACTCGCTTACCACCTATGAAAATACAGAGACATTGAACAAGAAAATAAAAGCAAAAATAGCAAAACTCCTCAGGTCTAGGTTGTTTTTAGAGGGGCAGAGAATCCCAACAACAATTCAGACTAAACTAAGCCAGTTAGCAAGAACCCAAATGCCTTCTCCAGAAATTCCAGATGCTTGGACTGGGATTCACCAAACACATTCTCCTCCTCCTGTATCACACAGGCTGAAGTTACCATTCCCTCCCTACAGCTGCAATAGCAGCATTCACCTCTGATAGACAAAGAAGATGAATTCTCATTATAATGATTTTCACATGTAAGACACTTTCCTCTACACCATTTCTGTATTTACAGAAAACAAAAAATTGTTTTGTGGAGTTGCTTTGTACTCATTTTTAGGTAATGTGTCATAATAATATCTAGTACATGCTCAGGTTATGCAAAGTATTGTGCCACTGACAAATCATTTAACTATGCACTTGTCTTGGATGCTACAGAAAAATGGAAATTGCACAGTTTCAACACTGCAGAAGCACAATAAACAAAAACTTTCTCCCTCCTGTAGAGCTACACTTCATGTTCCTATCAGGGCCTCCTCCAGGTAATTTCTTTTGGGTCTCTTGTTTCCATTAACATTTGTATTTTGAGGTGATTTCTACTTGTACTCAAAGGTGGAATTGCAACAACCATTTGCAGGTTATTTTATTTTCAGGGCCTGTTTTGTTACCAAGAGCAGCTATGCTGTGTCTATGCCAGGTTTTTCAGAAGTTTCTTGTGATTCCCATTACTATCTGCCCTTAGAGATATCAAGAAATAGAAATAACATGCTCCTTAAATTTTTTATGGGGCACAGCCTTCTCCCCACCCCTCAAACTGAAAGTTTGGAGTAAATGTCAGCTAAAAGACATTATTGTCCATTCTTCTGCCTTTAATGGGAAAAATAAATTTGGCAGTCTCTCTCCCCAGTGTTAAAAGTCTTAGCTACTCCCTGGGGATAGAAAGAATCAATGCAAGTAAGATCCATATTTTCTTTCTTGGAACACCACTACTTCCAGCAATTTATTTGACTGACTATGCCTTCTATTACCATGTAAATTGTTTCAGGCTGCAGGAAAAAAAAGTATTAATCTCCTCTCAGTAAGTCATAAAATAAAGAAATCAATTTCAAGGTCAATTTAGTCTAAATAACACCTGCTGCCCTTTTTGTAACATGCAGACTCCTCTGAAACACTAAGTTGCTGTCTATAAAGGCGTCAGTACGTGATGTCTCACATAAATCAGGGTGCTGCATGGTACAGTACAGCTGATTTGCAGGGCACCAACTGGGGCTGGCAGAAAAGATTCAGAGTAAGTCCCTTCTCTTCATACTTCTTCAACATAAGCATGAGGTTTTACAACAGAAAATAAAGCCAAGGGAGCCTGGAGTCTGTAAGGGTCTGGTTCAGCCAGGAGTTTGTGCCTTTAAGGTTTTGGGGACATCCAGGGTGTCCCAGCTCCATGCTGGGAGCATTTAGACCCATGAAGGGTAGGCAGCCTCAAGCAGGAGCTTCAGAGAAAGGGAAAAGGTTAAAAAGATAGTAACAAAAAGAAACCTTACCTTCTGTTGGAAAGCAGAGTGGAATGGCAGAGATTGGAAATAGGATAATAGGGTTTTTTCCCTATCCTAGAAGTCATAAAAGGGAAACAACTTGAAATATTCTCACCTGTTTCCATGGGGGAAAAACTTTTAAGTGGAAATCCATTTCTCTTTTGGCCAAAAATGGTCCAATCTTTCATTTAAGTATATTTACTCTGCTCTCATTGTAGCACAACTTTGCATTTGATGGCTCCAAAGGGGCTGGACTTCCATGCCCTTCTCCTGAAAATTTGCCTTGAACTCTGTAATCTTTCTGAGCTGTAACAGAAAAGCTCCAAAGCCCCAGGACTGGGTGGCCAGGTCACTGTGCTCCTCCCCACTGTAGTATTGCTTTCCCATAAGATGAATATAACTATTTTTCGTTTCCCATGTCCAATTCACAGCAATGCTGGTGCCTTGTTAAATACAAAGTTCCTGACAGGTTTTTATTTCTTCCTCTGGGTCCCCCAGCAGAAGACAACCTGGACAATCAATACACAAGCAGCAGAAGTTCCTAATGAAGCAAATATTCAGATATTCTGGAAAGGGGACTCCATATTCCTGTAAGACCTCTCTAATGAAATAAAACAATGTCCAGAAGGCTTTTGAAAAGGGCTGAGACCATAAGGATGCACAAGGCTGAGCAGATAGCAAATTGAAATCAATTTACAGAAAATGCTCTAACATAGATACCCTTTAAACCAGGAACAGGCTGTGGCTTCCCTAAGGGAGATAAACCACAGCTCTGCTCCAGGATATGGAACACCCCCCAGGCTTCTCCAGGCAGAAATGTCACAGCAGCAGAATTCTCTCTCAAACCGGTGGGCAATAGTAGGAGGTGTCCAAGGCCTTCCCATCACTTATTGCATGGTTGAATCTGGAATTATCGAGGGGTTTCACTTCTTCTACACAGCAGGAATACCTTCCCACTGTACCCAAAGAGAAAGCCAACCCCAACTCTGTCATTTAGAGCAGGGAGTACACAACACTATCCCTGTTTCACAATTCATAGCCAGCATTGGAATGTGGAGCCATTTTTTATATATATCATATTCACATGTAGTCAGCTTTATCTGGAAGACAACATTTAACCAAATAATCAAAATATAATTTAATCAACTCAGATATATTCATATATTTATAGAGTATAATAATTCCCCTATGATGATAGACTAGCAAAGAGGAATGCTGCCCTTTTCTAACAGGTAACACTCAGTGAATCAAAGGTTACACAGAAATAAATTGGAAAATATAAAGGCACAGAAAAAATCATTTATTTATTGGATATAAGAAAATATTTCATTTTTTAAATCCATGGTCCTGAATCCTATTTAATGCAAACTTCTCTGTGAAATCCCACTATCACAAGCCAAGGATAATGGCTGCATGTCAGGAGCTGCCAATATACTGATTCAGTGAGTCAAGAAACAAGGATGAGATTTACTAGGAGTGATAAGCATATTAATGTTATATCATCTAAAATCATACAAATACTCATTTTGCAGTTGAATGTGTCTAAGAGCATGAGACTCCACAGTAGATAAACAAACAGAATCCTGATATGGCTGTCCAAGGGCTCAAAAGATTAGAAACACAAGAAAAGAGCAACTTTTTAAAAAGGGTTTAATTTTTTGAGGTAAAGAAACAGGAACAACCACTAACTTCAGATGCACAGCAGAAAGAGCAGTGTGAGACACACAAGGAGCTTTTGTTAATGGGAAATTATCTTTCCATGTGCCAAAAAGAAGCTTCAAAATTCAGGAAACCCTGTGAAGAAGAGGGAAAGATGTCTCCCAAAGATTAAGAATATAAGCAGTGCAAGAAGAAACCCAGAATATTTCTAACTACTGCTCAACTGAATGATCATGTATTTCCTAATCCTCCAGCAGTCCATGAAGTGGGTAAATTATTGAGGATCTGCTGTGAAATCAAGGTGAAGAAAAAGACAAAACAAGTGGAGAGTTCAATAAATACTTTGAAAATGTAATCACAAAGGGCACAGATGAGCATGTCTGACATTGCCCATTATCTCCCTAGCAGAATTGCTTTAGGTTTATTGAGGCAGGAGATTTCAGTAACCTACAAGTCACTCTGGAACATTTATCTACGAGCACTAGAAGATAATCAGGAGCAGGATCTGCAGAGCAATGATAATCATCACTGAGGTCTCAGGACTGGAAGGGTTTGCCCTTGCACTGTAACAGCAGCAAAGGTCCCCACAGATCTCAGAAAATGAATCCTGCCCACAGGGAGTACTGATTGGTACAGCCCCAGTGACATTGCAGCTGAGTTCAGATAAGAAATCAAAAGTTTCTGTCTTTGCTACAAGCTCAGAGAAACCCAGCTGGGCTCTATCTCTACTCCAAACAGCCTGGGATAATGTTTCCAATGATTCCTGATTTTCACTGACCAAAACAGAATGTGCTGGAAATCTCACAGGAACATTCTCCCATGGTACCCCATCACCAACACCCCATTAGGAAACACTTAATTCACCAACTAGCCAATATTTTTTTAAGTGGATTTAAAGGCAAAAGATCAGCCACAGCATGTATCTACATTATTTTTTCCCCCCAAGGCACAGAATTTTCAGTCAATGGTTATATTTTAAACTTATTACCTGCCTGACCACTATTGCAGGATGCTCCTTATAGAATATACTTTTCATGTGATTCTCTGGCACCAGTTAGAATGGAAGCATGCACAAATCCAAGCACTAATTTTCTGCTATAGCAATATACTGCCCACCTTGCATTCTCCTGTCCCAAAATGCTTAAACAAGCTATGATCAAGTTTCTAGGGCTGAGACTTCAGACAATAATCAAAATGAGCATGTTGTTACATTACTGGGAACAATTACATGGCTGTGAAGTTCACTTATTTAGAATTGGTATCTCTCCTATTACTGTAAAATTAACAAGCATTCCATGGAGTCTTTCAGAAAAAAAAGACCAGAACATACTTTGTCCAGTCTTTGCTATATTACAGGCATATAAATTTCCTCTTTAGGGACTGCTGTCCCTATAGTCTAACATGACATAGTCTTGACTCAGAAAATAAATATTTCACTGCTGTGGAAAATTAGCATTTTTTACAGGCTAAACAGTGGCTGCAACCCCTCTGCTTTCAATGCCCTTAGGAAACACAGCTGACTGCTTCTCAGCTCCCTGGTGAATACCACAGAGCATCATCTAGCTGTCCAAAGCATTCTCATCTTTCCTTCTTGCTACTAGCAGCAGGACCATGACTTCAAAGTGATAAGAACTGAAGATATATATTTGAAATATTGCTACATTACACACTGTGCTTTGATTTTTGACAAGTGACCTTCCCTCAGATCCAATCAGGGCAACATTCTGTGCACTGCCCAGGGCCTGGGGAGCTCCCCTAAGAGTATTGTAATCCTAGGTTTGCTTTATTCACAGGAACATTTAACATATGCACCACCTGTTATTTGTTAAAACACTACAATACCTGTTCTCTGGATGCTATTTCAACACGCACCTGCAATTCCAAACCGCCTTCTGCCCTGAACACTTGCTGGTTTAGCACAGATTTCTTTTGGCATAGACAGAAAAAACTACAGTTAAGTATTTCAATTTTCCTTATATACTAGCATTCATGTTATTTTTCAGGAAGGTTGATGAGGCCTGAAATAACAGGACATTTCTTCTTTTTATTGAAGAAATACATAGAAATGCAAACAAAAGTGAGGAATCAATTCAAAATCCTAGGATAGCTTTCCAATAAATAAAAGTGAAATGAAAATTCAGTTGCATGCAGCTATTACAAGCTCATATAACTCTGCCAAGATAGCACTTTAGCTCCGTGTTTATTTCTGTCAGAATAATATGAGGAATGCTCTATCAGTTGGAACTGGATTACAATAAATAAGATTCAATTTAAGAATAAATGGCTTGAATCCTGAGGGCAATTTAAAATTTGTATATTTAAGAAAAATAAATCTATATCTCTTGCAAGAAAATAATGCTTTGGACAGTGAGTTTATGAAGGGATACAAGCGATGAAATTATGTAGCTGGTGCTAATGTACCACAGTTCCTGTCAGCTAAAGAAAAACAGCAGTAAAACATAGCAACCTTCCTTTCCAGAGAGAAGGAAGGGAAATGCTCTGAGAAAGTGCTGAAACATGCAGAGAATGGATGCACCAAGAATAGAAATTAAGGCAAAATCCTTGTATCACTTGCCCATAACCCCCTCCCTGCTCTCTGCCATCGGGGTAAACCTGTTTCCATGGCATGGTATGGAAACTGTAATAACAGCAGCCAAATGAGTTCTGCCAGAATTTTCAGTGTCTCTGTAGTGCTCTAAGATGTTGGGACTTAGAGCAAAAAGCTGTGACTGCATTCAAAACGAATGAGGACATCCCTCCATATCTTTTGTGCTGGACCTATATCTTCTTCCTAAAGATTTCTCATCAAGAAAAAGGAACCCAGAGCTACCACTTGTATCCGATTCTATGCTCCACAGAGACACTTTGAATTTGTCACTATTTCAAGACCTCAAATAAATGCCAAGTTGGTATTTTCATGGATGCTATGGTTTGACACTGGGTAAATTCCAGGCACCTATGACAGTCACTCAATCAACCCTCCCCACCACAGCTTGGCAGGGGAAAGAAAAATTAACAAGAGGTTCATGAGTTAAGGACCAGAAGAAAATGCTCCAAGGGCAAAACAGGCTCAGCTTAGAGGTTAAAAAGTGAGTTTATTACTAACAAAATCAGAGGAGGATGATGAGAAATAAAACAAGCCCTTAAATCCACCTTTTCTTCCCCCAGCCCCTCCCTTCTTCCCACCAACAGCACAGGGAGACAGACAGCATGGGGTTTGGTTGATTCATCACCAAGATTTTCTTCTGCTGCTCAGGGAGAAGAGTCCTCTCCCTTTGCGATCATGGGGTCCCTCCCACGGGAGACTTCTCCAGCATGGGTGCAGCAGTCCTGACAAAACTGCTGTGGCCTGAATCTCTGTTTCCATGGGCTGCAGTCCTCCAAGACCAGGCTGCTCCAGCCTGGGAGCAGGGCCCCCTCTCTCCACTGGGTCACCCACTGGATCACAGTGTCCTCCAGGCATCCACTGCTCCGGGATGAGCACCTCCCATGGGGCTGTGGGAGAAATTCTGCATCCTCCAGGGATCCCCAGGGGCTGTGGGTGGATCCCTGCATTCCCTGTGGGTCCCCAGGGGCTGTGGGTGGATCTCTGCATCCCCCATGGGTCCCCATGGGATGTGGGTGGATCCCTGTGGATCCCCATGGCTGCAGGAGCACAGCTAGTTCACCATGCTCCTCACCATGGCCTACAGCAGAACCTCAGCTCTGGCTCCTGGAGCACCTCCTGCCCTTCCTTCTCTGTCAGAGCCCAGGACACTCCTCTGACTCTCCTGGATGATTTCAGACCCAGGCAGGGGGTTGAGAGACCTTGGCACAGAGTCAAAAACTCCTGTGCCTTCCATTTTAGCCCATGGGAGAAATTACCATCTCTGTGGGAGGATTTACAGGCCACACGAGTTTGAGTAGAGTGATAGTTAATTGGTCACAGGGTGAAAAGTAGAATTTTGGGGGTTTTAGAATGGGGGTTTTTTGAATGGGGGAATGTGGGTGTATCCTGTTCTCCTTCTTGTCCTCCATCTTCTGCTGTGATGGTGGCATTTTCTGGTTGGTTTAGAGTAGACAGACTGTCCAACAAAGGTGATAGGTATTGGAAAGTTATCTTAAATAATGTACACGTAGTTTTTAGTATAAAAGTAAACACCACCCTGAGGGAGGTGGATTGTGCCTTGAACTGACCTGCTGAGAGGATCTCTGCTAGTCAGGGAGAGAATGGAATAGATAAGGAAAAAACAACCTTGGAAAACAGAATTGACGACTCCTGACTTCTTCTTAGATCACAGGGCTTGGGGAAAAGACTTTTTAAAATCTCAGGAATCATCAAAACCATCAAAAAACCTGGGATTTCTCCACTGATTATGGAGTCTCCATGTTGTTTCCCTCACATGTTCTCACCTCCTCCTCTTCTCCAGCTGGAATTAACACTGTACCACCACCTTTTGCTTTGATTTCTCCTTAAATCTGTTATCACAGAGGCATTACCAACATCTCTCATTGGCCCAGTTTTGGCCAGCAGCATGTCCATCTTCAGAGCCACCAAGGATTGGCTCTGCTGGATGTGGTGGAAGCTTCCAGAAGCTTCTCACAGGAGTCACCTCTTTGGTAGCCCTGCTACCAACAAACAGGCCATGCAAAAGCAACACAATGGAAATGGGGTATTTTTGCTAGAGACTTGCTTAAAAGAATGCACCTTTTCTAAGCTGTTTAACTGACATTTATCATATTGAAATATGTCAACACCAGCAGACTTTCAACTTTTATGGAACAACAAATTCAGGTCAACAAAAACACTGTGGGCCCAAATCAAAAATATCCAGAAAAATAGAGAATCCTTCCATTGGATCAAGTTCAAATTGCCATGGGGTGGCATAATCAGACATAAGCCTAGTTCACAAAAATTAGCTTCAACTTAACTTGAATATCAGTCGAGATTTTTGAAAGTGAAATAGTTCAGAACCAAATGGATCATCTCTTATTCAAATGTGCTCCTTTCCCAGGCATCAGCCCTTGGCAGCAGCAGTGCTGTGGCACAGATGGAGACATTTCTAACTGCCAGTGGCATTTTCTATCAGAAGTGACCAGTATTTCTGTCACTGTACAGAAGTAATTCCTCAAACCAAAGCACAGGCACAGCCCCTACCTGTATCCATGTGAGAAATGAAGGGCATGTGCACACAGGATGGATACAAAAGGAGCCTTGGCTTTCTTTGGAGCAGACAGAGAATCCTTCAGGAATATCAGACCCAACATCTCATCTCTAGCCCAGCCCCTGACTTCAGCTGTGACTGAGGGCACCCTTAGCACAAAGCAGGCCACAGAGGAATAGATAAGTTCCTACTTAGGGAATTTAGGCTTTACAAGTTGGATGTGTCCGTTTAAAATAAGGGACGAAAGCCTGGGCTTAGGCTTTCTGAAAGTAACCTACATTCCTTGGGCTGCAGCAAAAGGAGCTCTCTGTAATGATTTGTTTCACCTCAGAGTACTTCAGGATGCACAAAAACCTCTGAGCAAAGGACAGAGGGTAGATGTGCCCTCCTGACAGAAATGCCAATGCACCCAAACAGCCCTGCAGACCAGGGGAGTTACAGCACAAACCTTTTCTTGAGGTCCCACCAAAAAAATAGCAACAGCCCTCAGGAGGGAAAAACCTGGGAACAGCTTGGACCAGACACCCCACTGCTCTGCAAGGCAGCCCAAGACAGCTCATAACCAAGCCCTGCTAATATTAACAAGCCCCCAAACACAGACACCTTGACCCCTTTATGTCATAACACTGAATCATGTCCTAAATAAAGCACTGAAATCAAACTTCTCCACAAGCTAAAGCTTGCAGCTTTAAGTCAAAAAGCTTTCATTTATTCATGATGAAGCTTTCATCTCTGCTTGCTTCCTAAACAGAGCTGGGAGTCAAAACAATTTGTGGCTATTTTAGTTTGAAGGCATGAAGTTAAAATTCTGGATGGCTGTTTGCCAACACAAAATTGTACGTGACAGGTGCGAATTCACTTCTGAAATGGACATCAAATTCAAGGAAAGATATCTCTAATACTTTCAAAACAGAATTTCCCAAAAATAGGTTTTGAGAAGGATTAAACAATTTGCGAAGAAGCTCACAGGACAGAAGAAGCATTTTGAACAGTTCCTCCTGGTTTATAAAAGTGACTTAGCAAATTTCCAAGTTTTTTACTGTTATTACAAGTCATTATTGAAAAGTGCAAGGTGAGACCCAGCTGTAACCTGGTTTCTGTCTCAGCAGTTGGATAACAGGTTTCACCTCGTGTCCCCTGACACAAGTGACACAGGCTTTTCCTGAGCCTTCCAGCACTGACATCCTGCAGCACAGGCAGCTCCAGTATTCCCTGGGTCATTGTGCCCAGCAGACATCCCAGGCTCCAGGCACCAACTAGTCCTGACTTGAGTATGCTTAACCTTTGGATATTTGAGAGATCCACTGCTACAAGACAAAAGCTTTCCGAGTTTGTGTCCATCCTCACACATCTCTCTGAAATGACAAGACTGCATTTTTTGAGAGAGAGAGAGAGAGAGAGGAAACATTGATTTCACCAGAGATGGATTTGCAATGAAATTATAGAGATGCTCGTTTCAATGTTTGCTTGGCTTTAACAAACCAAACTGAATACAGCCAGTGCATTGCTGCCAACTTGCCCAACATGGAAACAGAGGGAAAGGGAAAGAAACATCAGTCCCCAGCTAACAGCAGCCAGAGTCTGCTTACAGTCTGCACAGAGAGCTGAGCATTCCCACCCCAGAGCTCATGCACAGCTTCTTACAGTCACAAGTCAAGCTGCAGGGTCTGCTCTGACAGCAACAGGAGAACAGGCTGAATATTTGTTTCAAATAAACACGGGCCCTGTTCTGCCTAGGGTTGAAATTCAGCACTGGCAGGACAACACTGCAACTTCCAGTCACCCCAAACCTCTCTGTTTCTGCATATCCACAGGAAAAAGCTGAAATTCAAGCAGTTGCAGATCTAGATGAATTAACTATATTTTATACTTCCTCTTGCTTGTCCAAACATCCCCCCACCCACAGCAGGTACTTTCCAGCAGCCAGCACTGGCTCCTGATGTTTTGATCTGCTTCAAACACAGAACCAGCTCCCTGGTTACTTACTAAAGCTGAATTTACATGGGAAATTGGGACCTGCTCTGTTATCCAAAGCTTATTGATTCTTAAATTAGGGTCACTGGATTATAAATCAAATGGCATCTAGTTAAAAAATGACCACAACAGTATTAGAGCTCAGTGTTTGGCAGGAGTACTGGCTGTGCCTGTCAGAAAAGGATACTCAGTAAAATGAGCACAGAGCCAAAAATTAATGTCCCAAAGAAAACTTTTTCTTTACATGCAATGAAGCATCCATTAACAACTGTCAGATTGTGAATAATATCTCTGTAATAAAGGGTGACTTTTTCTTGCTGTGTGTCCAGAGAAACAGTGGATTTTTGGCACATTTCGTATTTTGGCCTTCACTCTTTCAATCCTCAGGCACTGAGGAAGCAATGGAAAAGAGATTATCGTCTTAAAGGAAAAGAATCCTGCATGCAGATTGTGGGGCTTGATACCAGAAGCCATAATAACCCCTTTATATTCAGAAAAGTACTGATAAGCAACTGCAACTCTGAGAGCCAATGTTCACAGTGTAGCTGCCTGAAGGTGTAAACATGAATTTAATGCTAAGCCTATGTTACATTTCTAGTCTTTAATCACCTAGGGCTGTGCAGAGAGCAGTTCCATCTTCTCAGCTCTGCTCTCACTGGAGGAAAAGCTGAGAGATCAGAATCCTCCCTGCTCTGCCTGCATAGCAGGCTGGGGGAGGAGAGGGAATGAGGGACAAGATAAAACCCACAGAACTGGGTCCCCAGAGAACAGGACTAACATCAAAATACTGACCAGAGCAGTGACAGCAGCTCCCTCTTCCCCCAGGTTCATGCAACATGGAATACTGAGAGCCAAAAATTGATCAGAGCTGTTCTATCCTTATTTTTAAGTCCCTAGAGCCCCTTCCATGCCTTTAGCCATGGAATTGAAAATCACTGTGAAAATTGAGAAATCTTTTGGGGTTTTTCTGATTCACAGCTAATATTTTCAGGGTGAAAATTTGTTGTGTTTTAAACAGCCAACGTTTATATCTCTGAAATTGCTTGGCAATGCAATATACACATTTTACAAAAAAAACTTCTTAGAGCAGCAGTCCAAAGAAAGCCTTAAGAAGACTTCTATAAACACAGAGGTTTTCCTCCTTGCAAATTAGACTGACAAAATCTCAGGCAAGGCCCAGTCTAAGAGTTTCTAAGAGTCAAACTTTGGCTTCACTGTCATTCCATCATTCCCCTGAATCTTTTTAAACAGCAGCTATGCTTAAGCCTGGAAATAGTGAGAAGTGAATCTTCCTCCCAGAACATTTTGTGCTTTCTTGCCAAGTCATCCTGTGAATGTGCTTAACTACAACTTACAAGTCAATTGGTGCTGTGGTTCCATCTGACACCCATCAGTCATCCTGTCCTGCCCACAGAGCAGGCAAGCTGCCTGGGCTGCAAAATGCCTTGTCAGTCTTTCAGGCACTGCCTTAACCAAACAGAAATGGACTAACAGCAATGCCAAGTTGTCACTCTACATTTATCAACAAAAGGGAATAATTTTTAGGAAAATAATAATAAGCTCTCCTCACAGTACTAATGCTAAATGACCTGAAAAAATTTCCTAAGGGACTGAAGCCATAGAACAAAGTTTCATTTCATCTTCATAGATCTGACAGCTCAATTTCCCAAGTTCCCAGGGACCTTCAGCAGTGCTAAACAGAGGCAGTAACAAATGTCAGTGTTTACTCTGAGATCTCTTTGTTAAAGCTCTCTGTACTCAGCTGTCTTTAATAACCCTCTTTAGGCACAGGCAGAGCATGTTCTGCATAAAGCAATCAGGAGTGACTCAGCACAGTGTGTCTATTACAGCTAAACAAGATGGAATTGCAGTATTGAACTAACACAAATAATCATATTCCCCATCAAGACCCTGTCCTGGTAAGGAAATCAGCTTTGTTTTCAAGCACCATAACCCAAATGCTTTGCTTTTGCTTTGCCACCTGCAGTCCCAGGCACGGCCTCATGTTCTCATCACTCACATCTAGGGATGAGGTGCTGCAGCTCTGCAGCTGCTGCTGGCAGGGCAGAAGGTGGAGAAACCACCCCAGAGCAGGTATTCACAGCTCTGTGAGTGAACCAGGAACACCAGGAACTGCTGCCAGAGGTGATGGAATCACAGCAGCAGCAAGTGCTGATGTGACAGGAGTGTGCTCATTTTAAACAACAGATCAGTCACACTGCCCAGCCCAGGGCAGGCTCCTGATCCAAGAGCTGCTCCAGGTAATTACAGAGGTGTCCTGCTGATTGCAGCCAGCCTTCAACAAAAGCCACTGCTTTGGTGCAAAGCTCACAATAACGTTTTCCTCATAATTAACATTGTCCAAGGTTTTCTAATGCTGGCTCTACATTACAGATGCTAAGGAGGTTAACAGCAGTGCAATGGGCAATAGGAGTTTCCTGCACGTAGTTTACAATTAGAGATTTTCTTTCTCAATTAAAAAGCAAACAAATCTTGAATTTATAGAGCAAGATTTATCTGAGCTGACTTGACTTTCATTATTTAATGAAAATAAGTAACTAGGAAAAGATCTGGAGGCTTTACTGCCATTTAAAACAAAGTTTTTGATAAATTGTTTTCCTTTGATAGTATATTTGACCAAGAACTTATCCTAAACACTACAACATTCACAAAAAGAAAGAAACAGGATGAAAGAAAATAAAATAGGAGTGAGAAGAATAAGACAGTTAATTAATTTCAAAAAGCAGAATATACAATTCAAGTCATTCCTTAGGGCCATCCATCTAACCTGGTTTTAAAAGCCTTCCGTTATGAAAACTCCACTTTCCCCAAGTAATTTATTCCATTTCTTTTAGAAAGCTTTTCTTAACACCAAATCTCAATATCTTTTGCTACAATTTAAGCCCATTACCATTTGCTCTTTTCCCTGTGGACCTGCATTATCATCATTACCTGAGTCTCTGCAGCAACTTTTCCTGCATCTAAAGACCACCAGTACACCTTCAGAGGTTTTCCCCTTCCTTAATCTCAGCAGCCCCTACTTTTTCAGTCTTAACTCACATACGATAATACAATGAATAAAAGTCCCTATTTTACATAAGTTTGGGCAGACAATGCATGACAAGAATTGAAGGGGCGGCTGAATGTGAAATATCTTGAATTTTTCAGCAATTTTGGAAAGTGTGTAGCACCTGAATCATTAATATGCATAGACAAATATGCACATGTATTTACAGACCTCTTTGCTTTTGAGATATTTTAACATTGGTGGATCAAACCCTAAAGGATTTTCATACCTATTTCTAACCACATGCACACCTAGGCAAGACAGTCCTCAGGACTAGAGAATTGTTCCTGAGTGCAATTGGTCATTTCAAAACTCCCAAAGATGAGCTTTATTGAGCTTTCAGGAGCTGATTATTTAATTCAAGCCTGGAAAGCACAACCACAGATGGCAGGTTTTGGCTCCAGCACCAAACTCCCAGTTGCAGCTCCCTTCAGATGCAGGGTTTTCAGCTGGCCCATAAAACCAGAGACAGATGCAAAATTTAGAATCTGGTCAGTCTTTCAGATTATCAGCTCCCAGTGTAGTTTGTTACTCCCAGCCCTGCGCATGGAGATCCTGGATGTGTCCTGTATCCAGGTTCTCTGAGTCACAGGGATCCTCTGAGTGAAGGACACAGGAAAACACCTTTTGTATGTTCCAATGTCAAGTTCTGCATTCCCACTCCACTCTAGGAACTCTGTTCCACTCTTAGCAGATAAGCACTGCTGCTGATACAGAAGGAAACACACTCACACCGGCGTAGACAGAGTTTATTTGTAGAAATATCTCTCTAAACATAATTAACAACTAATGGCAGCAAAGAGCAAACACATTATTTGTCCTTTTTTTTTTTTTCACTTTGAACCCAGAAATAGCAACTCAGCAGGAGAAATACTTGAGTCAAATGAGCTAACGAGGAGACTATTCCTGCATAATGAGATCCAGAGAAGTCTGTTCTTGCCTTAGTTTGTGCTATTCATAGTATCTGCAGTTTTTACTCTGCTATTTGGACTCCTAATCTGTACCTACCAACACAAGTATTCCTAAAGTTTTGTCTTTGGAAGAGCAGCAGATGTTAAACACTGGGCTGGCAGTTACAGCATAGAGTTCTTCATCTACTCCTTCTAAAGCCTGGCCACCTTTTCAAGGCTGAAGGGATAACCAAAGTCACTGGAAATTTAGGACATAGAAAAAGCAACCCTAGAACTAAAATGAAATATATTTCAAATTATGTTTCCTAATGAATTGTCTTTTCCAGCGCAACAAGGCACACTTTTAGTGCTTCAATTTCTCCTACTCAAGTTCTTCTGAGCCAGCGGGTGCTGAAGTGAAGCTGTGCCAGGTAGTCTGAGCAGCAGCAAAGTCACCTGAAGGCTGGCTGAGCTCCCTCTGGTACAGCAGTGATGCCCAGGAGCCTGGGATACAGGAACCTGTGCTCCACTGTGCTTGGATCCTTGCCTTGGATCATGTCAGCACAAAGGGAAACAGACAGCAGGTAGAATAATGAGCTTAGGAAAACAATAGAGAGACTAAATCTGGTAAAACAAGCATCTGCTAGAGCATACCAGCTGCCCAGCCACACCAGGAGTGCTGCCAGTGTCACAGCAGAGTTCAAGTCTTACATGGTACTCACTGATCATTTCTTTAAAAAATAAAATAAAAAAGTTCTCCTGTCTTACAAAAGGAAAAAAATTAAAATTAATACACAGCTTCAGGCAATATAGACATGATATTTGAGATCCATTTAATGATTTATGCCGTAAGTGTTAAAGATCTGTAGCTGAAGGAAAGAGGAAAACCTCCTAAGCATGTGAAAATGTTCTTAAAAGGCAGAATTTCCATTCCTAGGCACTTACCTGGACAGACGTGGTGTTATTAAATGGATCAGGGCCCCCAAGACCATCACAGTGATCCTTGTATTTAACATGGATTATCTCTCACAGAAGTTCAGGCTGTGTGGAGCCGAACTCCTGAAAATGCCATTGCAGATGAACTGGAAAGAGGTGCTGGGGGCTGATACCTCACTTCCAGCTCCAGCTGGGCAGGATAGGGCCACTGGGAATTGGGAAGGTCATTAAATTGGAAGCCACAGAGGCTGGCAGTTGTACATCTGCTGTGGGACACGAGACAGGCAGGCTGGGGCTGGAGCCCTGCAGCTCAGCTCTGTGCCCTGCACAACAACCTGCACTGCACCCAGGGTCTGTGTGCCCATGGCCTCGGGGGCACAGTGACCAACAGCCTGTGACACACACAGGACCTGAGGGGCAGTGGCCACAGTCAAAAGAAGTACTACTAATAGTTAAATTCATCTGCTAGCACCCAAAACTAACAAACAAAGAGAAATCACTAGAGACTTCTTAGAAAGTTTGGGTTAATACAGACCTCCCTACCTTCCTGGATGAAGAATCTCAGGATATTTCACTCCTTAGTTTAACAGGAGCTGCATCAACTGAACATGCTCATCCTTCCCCCCCTGCCTGAGCAGGGCTTTACTGATCCTTAACTGGGACACACAACTTCTGTGCCAAGAGAATGTAAGGAAACCAACACCTAAATCATGTTCTGACAAGAGCTCTACCTGCATTTCCCCCCTTTTTATTAAAGAAAGCTTCATTTTACCTGACTTTTTTCTATTCCACAACTGCAGGGTGCCATGCTGCTGCATGCCATGCATCATAAATAGATTATTCATTCCTACACATGTTCAGCTTCTTAAATGGCATCTGCAGCTTGCCAGGCTGACTGTAAATGGAGCTCCTTAGGAACAATTAGGTCTTCTAGAAATATTTAGGACATTTCAAAATCTTTGTTATTTAGCTTATGATAGTTCCATCAGGACCATAAAATCTATCAGGTAAATAGGTCTTTAGAATTATCATTATTCACCCACACATTAGTGGTTCCTAATGACTACAAAGATGCTGTTCCACTCCACTGAGTAGGCTCTTGTGGCATATTGACATGCACAGGAAAATGCATGTAAATATCTGTGTATTTACCTATTTTGATTGTTGACTGCTTGCAGAGTTAAAAGACTATTTAATATGTTTCCTAAAATAATTAAAAAGGAATAATTAGGGCAAGTTCAAGAGTAACCATTTTTAAATGGGCACATTAAGTAAATTTGTTTCCACCATCCCAAAATCCCTTGCAAAATATGAGCAGTACTTTTATAAACAGGCAAAAGCTATACTTCCTTTTTCTTTCTCATAGCCTAGCAACAGGACACAAAAATCCTTCTGAACTAAACTAATTAGGACATCAATTCTATTTTTACAGACATTTGGGCAGCCTGGTTTCAGCTGACCAGTGGGAGTGCACAGACAACCCAAACAGAAGCAATTGCTGCCTGTCCCCAGCACAAATAAATGAAGTCAGAAGAAATGACAAGTTCCTTGGATTAAAAGCAAACTACATCTTTACCTTGTTCCCAGAGTGATTGAATAAAACATACCCTTAAAAAAAAAGAGAGAAATTGAATTTTTCCATAGCAGTAACATTTTTCACTGGCACATGATCCACACACTCACAGGAAGCCACTGAAGAGCCCTCAGGAAGACAAACACTGAGAGCTGATGAGGAATTTCACAGCTTCCCATCAAATATTTGGTTAAATTCCAGTGTAGCGTGCCTACAAGTATAGGGAGAGGAGCAGGAAAAGGTTGATAACACCAAAAAATAGTCATCTAATGCGCAGCAATTAGTGTTTTAGGCAAATCCTGTTTTCCAGCATTTTCCCAAGTCTTAACTAGCTCTGCCCAAAGTCACAATGCAGAGGTTCAGCCTGCATTTGGAACAGATGGCATTGCCAATTATTTGCCTGCAATGACAATGACTACACAGGCATGACACAAAGTCAAAGCAAAGCACAATTCTAGTTCTGCCATTAACCATAAATCACTCTGCAGTCTGACCTGTTGAAATACCACCATTCTATTTTATAAGGTGCTTAAAAGCAAAAGAAATTGATTAGAAAAAATATGTACATGTGGAGAATATTTCAGATATGTACATTTATAGTTGTAATTATTATATAATATATATTATTATATTATATAGATCATTATATAAATATATAATATATTATTTTATAATATATAGTTGATATCTACATTAATATTTTTAATAATTGTATATTTTTATATAGTAATAGAGACTACAATTACATAAATGCAGAATATTATTTTGTACAATAGAGACCAAAATTCAAGATCCAGGATCTGTTTAAATGGAACACTGAAACACCTTTAGGAAGCTTCCCTGCACTTTTTCCCCAGAAGGAACTCTCAATCCAAGTGTCCTTTCCAACCAGATCTAATTGTAACTCGTTATACTGCATCTGCATGGAAAACATCTTGAAATTTCTAAAAGATCATGCGGGCAAAACTTTATGGTATGGCCCAATCATCACAAAACCCTCACCCTGTAACTGCAAACAGATCCATGAGGTTTGGTAAACTGAGGATTTGGCACTCAGGTGATTAATAAAGACATCAGGAGGACACATGAAACTTTTAGCACTCAGGCTCCTGCTTATTGATGGGTGAAGCTAGAGAGGCCCTGCAGCAGAATTATCCTTATATGATCTCAATCTGTTTTCCATTGATTTTTCTTACACAGCAGTAAGTTTTGATTAACTTTAGAAGCAGCTATGACTACTTCAAAATGCTCGGAATTGATCAGACATAAGGATTTCCTGTTAAGTAGAAATTAAAAAAAAAAAAAAAATTCCTTCCAATATCACAATTAAGAAATGTCTTTCTCTTTGCAAAAGTAAAAATGAAAAGGCTGCTATGTTCCTATGGCCGTTTAGTTGACTTGGAAGATCATTAGGACATCTCCCAAAAAGGTGGATTAATCACAAGAGGAAGATTTTCCAGGTTAACAGAGCACAGCACTCAGAATCCTTTGGTGAATGCACAGCTCAGCTTGTTATAGGTACCAGAAGATACCACACTTACAGGAACTGAAAATATAAAATTCTTGCAATAACCCAATACACCAAAATAAAGCCACACTTATAAGTAAAGCTTTTGAAATAAAAGCTGTCAGAGTAGCAGTTGAATATTTTAGTGCTGAGTTATTGCTATTGACAACTATCTGCAAAAAGCTCTTTTGTCAGGTCTGATATACATCTGGGTATGGCTTCTAGAATTGCCTCCTACTTTAACTTACCTTCTTCATGAGTTTTCCACAACTGGAAACACAGTGGACTCTCTCCTAAAAGTTCCCACCTTGTAAACGGCGCAAAGAACAAGGAGCAGATTTGTTTTCCTCAAGGTTTTGCTGACACTCTCTGAAACCTGCAGTTCTGGGATAACAGTTCTCTTCTACTTTTCAGATAGAGATCTAAACTGACAGTGCAACATCCCAAGATCAGGAGATCAGTGTAGCTGCTCAAGACATTAACAGTTCTTAAGGATTGTATAGCTGAGTTCATCACATAAGGTCTTCTGAAGGCAAATTCTATATTCCTGTGCTCTGTGGGAATGTAATAAATAGACTGGATGTCACTTCCATGCAGTTCAACTTCCAGAACACCTTCACTTTCCACAGTGGCTCTCTAAAATGACATTTTCATCCTCCAACTTGATGGGAAGCAGAAGTCTGGGATTTTTTTTTCCCTGACATACTTGTTCAATACTCTGCTACTACACCCCAGCATTCACAGTAACTCACAGTTTCCCCTATCTCCTCAGCATTTCATATTTTAAAGCATTACAATCTCTCTTCCCATAATGTTATCTAAAAATAACAACATCAGGCTGGCAGAAAAACCCACTGCAGAAATTTCACACCATTTCAAAGCAGTCAACAGGGAATCTCCCACAGGGATGCACTCTGGGTAGTGAATGATGTGTATCTGGAGAGAAATATTATGGAATCGATGCTAGAGATCAATCACTTTAAAGAAATACAGTCATTTGGGACAGTCGCTTTTCCAGGGCAGAAAGCAACTCTGCTGGAAAACCACTTTGTGCACAATGTACATTCATACGCAGAAGTTCATTTATAATATATCTCAGGAGATGCTGCAGCTTGCACACAGTTATTTAAATAGTTTGGGGACTTTGCAAGAGAGATTTACTCTCACTCTCCACACATTTTATTATGGAAGGTTTATCATCAATATTAAAGTTTAATTCCCCCAAAGCAGTGCATTAATACATTCATAAGCTTTAATACCTAGAGCTTTGTGCCCACCTTCATCATATATTGAACACAACTGTCAAACAGCAGTTGCATATTTTCCTGTCCTTCTTTTTCATTTTAAAGGGATTTCAGAAATATTTCAAAAGCGCAGGGTCATTTTGACACTACGTTTTGCCTAATTTTAAATGTCTGCCATGCAGAAAATTGAGTTTATAGTTTTCAGAGTAAAAACAAAGACTGCAGAACCCCAGCTCTCACAGCTCATTCTTTTCAAGCAATTTTTCTAATCACATATGGACCTTTTGCTACATTTATTATTTATTGCTTGCCCCTAAATCCTGCTCTCAAGTTCATCCATAATCATTTGGGCTTTATGCCCTTTCAATATTTAAAAGTCATCTTTTGCTTTGTGTAATGAACTTAATATTGGGAGCCATTTCCCATTAAAGATGATTCCAATTCCTGCAACTACCTCCAACAGGCCAGTGCCTGTCCTGAGGCTGTCCTGTGCTTTTCCTGCATTCTGAGGTATTGCAAGACAAAGTCCTGTCTCTTCATAAACAGCTAATTAGCATGATGGCACAATAAACCATTTTTCCTTACGTGCTCTGAGCAGAGAGGAAGCGGCAACTGAGAAGAGCCAAGACACGAAAGGAGCAAGGAAGGACATTTAAAATAAAGGAGGAAACTAATTTAATTGCAGTGAAAGAAAGCAAAGAGCAGAGTTATTACTGGAGGAAAAATAAAAGTATTCCCAGAGGCATTATTTGTCAGAATTGCTGCTGCTCCTTTCTGACACCATGGCACACAAAGGGGAAAAAGGGGGAACTCAAAGATCATTAGGAGAGCTTTAAAATTGGCTTTTGGTATCTGAGACAGTACACACCAAGAACCAACACAGCCACAAACCCCCCAACTGCCTATAAGTGAAACCTTAATTCAATATGTAATTTAATTTGGCTTCTGCTGCCTGTAATTGCTTCCATCCTCAAGAACAGCTGGCAGACACCGAGACAAAACGCACACTCAGGACAGCAGGAGGGTGGGGTTTAATTAAATTTTTAAATCGTTGTATTTTATTTAGCTTTTGCTGCCATCTACAGTAATCATCACAAATCTGCAGAAGGACCAGGTACAGCACCAAAGCAACAAAATAAACCTTCAGCACAGTAACAAGCTGGGCTAGACACACACCAGGGGACTTCCACTGTCACTGCAAGATCTAATAAACCTTCTTTGCAGATAAACTTTCTGCCTCAGCTGGGGCTCAAAAATTCATTTACAGCTATTTGTCAGGTCTGTAAATGAATTAACTCATCCACATAGCTCCCAGACACAAACACAGAGTTTCTGAGTCCATGTGCATCAACGAGGCAGCAGTGCTGGCTACAAACTGATCAAAGTTGTAATTTCTCTGTATGAGATTGGAACACTGACTGGCTCAATTCAGTGTCTAATTTTTCCATATGGCCACACCACAAAAATGTGGACACCATAAGGCATCAGTTTGCTAATTTACTCCCAAAGAGCTTTGCATAATCAAAATATTTTTCACTTGTTATCTTAATTAATGGAATTTTTCACACTCCAGAGTAGTGCTGCACTTCTTCAGAAATCCATCCATCTAATAAAGCCTGTCTGTGGCACAAAGCAAGACTCACAGGGACACAGGAAATGTTAGCAGGAGGAGACAAAACACTCTAAACAAGAATGTAACATCTGCTTTGATGGTAATTTTAACTTACAATTAAAGTAACAGCAAATTTCAGTAAATTAATTTTAGCTTACAATTAAGTCATTTGAAGGCATTACACCTCAGACCCTGACTTACCTTTGCAGTAACTAATGTCTGATTTCCAGTTCCAGGGTCTTATCAGTGGTCCCACTGTGATTATCCTCTCAGCTTTGTCAGTGCTAAGTTGCAGCATCTGAACCAGCACAAACCCTAAAATTCAATCTCTAAACAGGTTGAATCTAATTTTTTTTTCCCCTCCTATGATTTATAATTTTTGTTTGGGGGAATTTCTGCTCCTCCAACAGTCTGCAGATTCCTACTGCCTCCTGCATAACAGAATTTTGTGTAATTCTGAGCAGCAACCTTTCCTGGCTCTCTGAGGAGTAACAAACACAGTTGCATTCTCAGCTGTACAGTCCATTCAGAGATGGGTTCTAATGCCACTTTACACCATTCTTACTCCACTGAGTAAGACCAGGCTTAAACTCAGAATTATCACAGCAGTGGAGAGCACGATTATCACCTTTTGAGTTGTCTACTGAGTGTCTTTGAAATCCAGATGAACCTTTTAAAAAGTTACCCAAGGCAAGACATGGGAAACCAATTTTCTTCACTTTTTCAACTTTTTTGGCAAATATTCAATCTTATCTAGTATGAGTACAGAAACTATTTCTGAGTATTCAACAAAGCTTAACCTATTTTATTCATTATTTTCATAACTCTGTATTAGATAGTTAATTATTTGGGGTTTTTAGAAGGATAAGCATTAGCAAATTTGTTGATTTAAATTTCTGCCATAACACAGTGCACTGAAAGAGATGCACTTATCAGCTGCTGGATGATGAAACACAGTTTAAGCCATAACAAAATTTTCTGAAGACCAGCAAAACCTGGTGTCAAATCAAACATCTCAAGTGTACATTTTAGTACACATGGGGACCATTAACTACATGTGATTTTGAGCAAAAGTGGAATCTAGATGGGTTTTGTGGTATTTTTTCTCTAATTCTGATTGCCAGACACCACAGCAACATTAGGTATGGTTTCTCCTACTTCCTGATCCATGGAAGAAGAGCTGTTCGCACCAGTGCTAAATCCATACCCATCTCAGAGTTCCATTTTTACATTTCCTTCTTCCAGCATCACTGAATTGGCTTCAACAACCTGTTAACAAAGGCCCTTGCATGCCAGCAATCAAAGATGTTACAAATATTAAAATATGTCCATGACATATTTTCTTTCTTTTATACGGCAATGTATAAAGCCAATAAAGAGAAAATAAACCTAAAAAGAGAGTTTCAGAAAGCACGTATTCTGGAGATCAAAGAAGTGAATTTTGGACTACACAAAATGCCATAAAATTAATTCCTTCAGGATTAGGATTATCCCCAACACTTCTCTTTTGCATAAAACATGCACTAGGAATTTTTTGCACAACTGCTGGAAGTCAAATAATCTCAGAGCTGATGCTGAAATGATTTTCTCTACTTGTTATGCATGTGGCATCCAGGAGGGCACAGGCTGCCCTCAAGCCAAGGAACTGTGCTGCCAACAGCTTGCTACAGCTCAGACATGAAACCTTCTAACCCAGCAGACAAGATTTCCTCAAATAAGCTTCTTACAGACAAGTTACGAAGGTTTTTTGTTTTTTTAATTCAGTGAAGTTTTATTAATAGAGCTGAAATCTGTAGGCAAAAAAACCCATGCAATAAATACACCAAAGTTGTTTTGGGTCTGATCTGTTTGCACAGTTTTGCCTCTGCATATTTTTGGGCCAGTTCATCTATTTATTTAAGAGTCTCATCATTAAAATATAACATGAACTAGGGAAAAAAAGCTTCAAACCTAAAAAAAAAAGTTTACTTTGTACAACACTTATTCTATGTTGGTTTGTGAACACAGTGGTAAATAATTTTTACCAAATTAGATGTGAAAACTGACATGAATCCTTTTAGAAAATCACCGAGTACATCTGCACTCAAAAGGACAAGCAAAACTTCTGTCCAAACTGTTTCTAAACACTCTCATCATTCGACATGGCAAACTATTTCCCAATTTTAAAAATTATCCTTAATTTTCAAGTGAGAAATTAGTATGAATGAAAGGGGCAATTGCTTACAGTTTCAATAATTTTTTTAAAATGCAGCTTTATTTCACATCTGCATTAGTAAGGTGAGGAGGGGCAGATTTTTAGTTACACAAGTGTCCTCTGTAGCTGGTCATGGTCATGATTAACACCATCAATTGAAGCAGGAATAGCTGCTGCTTGCAAAATAAAATTGAGAGCTTCAAAAGTTCAAAGCCTTGTCTTTATTCCACCTTTGTTTTTTTGATAAAGGAGCAATTCCTGCTGAAACCAAATATCAGTGCTCAGAGGAATTCATATTCTGTGCACATGCTATAAGCCACTGAGCATTGCTCCAGTTACATCCTCCAGTCATAAATGTGCTGAACATTTCATATCTAAAATAATATGAGAATAAGAGGCATCCTTAGCAGCCACTGCTTGATCCTGGAATACATGGGGGTGGAAGTGAAGAGTGGGGTGTTTCATCTGGGTTGACAAATGCTCCCAAAGAGCTGCAGCTCTGTGCTAGGTGCAGCACTTGGAGAAAGTCAGGAGAATACAGAAATCCTTCAGCCAATTGCTTACAAAAGCATTCCCACTATTCCCTGGGAAGTTAGATATGATGTGTATCAGAGTGCCAGTTTTCACAGCCAGCACTGTGAATGGTTTGGGGAATTTTTACCCATCACCCGCATCATTAAAACTCAAACACAAATAAACAGCAAGGAGCTGTAACCAAATCTGTACATCTGGGGAAAACCACGTATTTCTGACAAAGGACACAGAATTATCCACACAGCAGACCCAAAGGAATCATTATCAATTTCCAAAGATAATGCTTGTGATTGAACATTGGTTAAAAGGGTGTACAAGATATGAAAAACACTCAAAGATCCTTGTAAAATATGCTCTTCCTCATGCCACCAGGTTTAAACCTCCCTCCCTTCTCCAGAGTGCATTCAGGTCAAAGAGCTGAGAATTCACATCTCCCATGGGATTTAGCCTGTGCCTAGATCAGATTAGTGACCAAACCAGCACTCCCAAAGAACTACTCAACCTCAGAAGCTCCCACTGAGCTTCAGGCTTCAGTCTTATAGGAAAAATACCCCTAAAGGTACTAGAGCAGCTGTGAGAATGGCCTGAAGCAGTATAGCTCAAGTCAGCAAAGTGGGAAAAATGATTTATGGATGATAAAATTAGGTAAATAATTGGTGTAAATCATGAATTTAAGGAGTTGAGCAGAAAGGTTGAGAGAGAGAGAACATTCTTCCTGACAAAACAATAAGATGAGACCAAAGACCCTTCAGTCCTGGGATGAATTTTCAATTAGTCCAGCAGACACAGGATAGGACTCACAAGGAAGTCCCAAGTAAGCATAGGCAGGACTAAAATGAAGAGAAAATGCTAGAGGCTTCCCTGTTTCCACAAACAGGCACAATTTTCAGTCAAATTCCTTCGAAGCTGCCTGCAGAGCACATTTGGGTACATCCCTCATGCACCCACGTCTGTAACCTGCCTCCCATGTTTGCAGGACCTGGTGTGTGACAAAAGCCACCCCAAAGGCTTCCACAGCAAGAAGCAGCACAGACATTTATTAAACCACGTGCAAATCAGAGGCTCTTTTATTCTGATACAAATTAAGGCTTCAAAATAACTTCTGAGAGAATAAAACTGCACACAGGTTGGTCAACTATAGGAGGCTGAAAGAAGAGTCACAGGGCCAGCTTCCCCTGGGGAAAGGCCACAGCTCCAAGGGATGTGTCACTGGCTCCATCCTGAGCTGGAGCTGTCCCTGGACAGAGCACAGCCCACCAAACCCAACCAAAGCCCAGGCATGTCATCCACACCTGGAGCAGTAATTGCTTTTATTGTGAGATGACCACCAGCGTTAGACCCAAACACATAGGTGCTGATGGGTTCTGTACTTTTCTACTACAAACAACTAAATTAGCTCTAACATAACATCTCAAATTGCTGCTTTTACCCTGGCTTGAAAGAGATGATGTAGAACAGGCCTATGATTAACTTTTCCATTTCAGATGCAATACTTAAATCAGAAAGCTTGTCTGATACTGCTGAGAGCAAAGAGACAGCAATTTTCCTTTCTGTATCATGCCCTGACAATGAGCTGACACTATTTTAAAAGTACTGAGCAATTTGAAAGGTTTCCAGATAGCAGAGATTTAAATGTACTTTGCAAGCTGAAATGGGCTCAGCTTTTGCACTCCCTTGAAAAAAAAGTAAAAGAAAAAGAAATAAACCACAAAAAAAACCTTTAAAAAAACCCCCAAAAAAACAAAACAAACAAAAAAAAATATACAACCAGAAAATTATTACCCTTTATAAAATTACAAATGTGCTTATCTGGGGCAAGGGTTAAAGCCATGTGCTGAGAGCTACAGAAATGTCAGTCACAGACCACTAAGCAATCATATTGACAGAGCACATTTTTAGGTGTGTTTTTCAAGTAAATCTAGCTACAAAGCATGACACAAGCAGGAAATATCTTTTTCATCTCCATCTGCAGTGTGGGGAGCAGGGGGAACTGCTCCAGAGATTCTTTACACCAAAGAATCATTACAAGCAAAAGACAAAAACAGGTCATAAAAGATTAGGAACAGTTACAAGGACATTCCACAGGGAAAAAAAAAAGTGGTTTTATAACTAGAGCTGCCTTATCACACTATTCCAAATCCACTCCATAGCCTGTTTTTCTATGTACTCTTTTCTCCCAGCAGCTACAAATGAGATTGATTATTTTTTATCATTTTTGGAGCAGCAGCAAAAATCTGAGTGCAACACAAATAGAAGGAGAGACAAATGTGGGACAAAGAGTGGGAAAATGGCAAAGACACTGTAATTTGTTCTTCAGTATAGTTACATCTTATATTAGACTGGATCTCAGAGGGGAAGAAAAGTTTCGAAATGTTCAACTTTAGCAAATGAACCAGACATGCTGCTGCATCCCCTGTGAGCTAAACCTCACAGGAGACAAAGGAAACTTGTACTGTTCATCTCTCCACATATTGGCATTCACATTCTGCATTCTCATTCCATTTACCTGTCATGTGTGTACATTAAATACGCAGTAACATCCATCAATGCCAAGACAAAACCTGAGATAAAAATCTTCCAATGTCCCTTCTACCGGAGAGAAATTGCTGTTTGAAATCTCTCTTTATGGAACTCTCCTGCTGCCTCCACCCTACCTGAGGCTGCAGGTGCTGCAGGAATAAGGACAGGGCACAGCTCACCTGTGCTGCAGGTGGGAACTTGTGTTTGATCTGTGATGCTCAAATGAGCGTTGAGACAGCTCCACTCACCTGAGCTACGCCCCTGAAAATACTGCCAGAAGACAAACCTGTTGCCTGCTTCTGTCCTTTCCTGACTATCCACAGTGCCACATAAAACAGCACCACCCACACAGGTGTCCAGAAACACAAATCATTCCACTGTTAAAATTGGCTTTCCTACTATAATTGATTTGGTTTAAGTAAAATACATGGATCATTCCTGACTCAAATTTAGAATAAACTCAGTTTGATGTTGTGGTCAGCACATCACTGGAAAAAGTAGCTGTCACAACAGAGAGGACATATATTGTTTATATATTGTAGATATTTATATAGATATTTATATATTGTTTGTACTTGCCCTTATCTGAAATACTTTAGAAAAACCAATTAAAATTAGCAAGAACACATCAAAGACAGACACACACACCTGGAGTTTAAAGCAGCCTTTTCAATGTATGTTTTTCCAAAAAAAATCTGATGGCCAAGTGTCCAAAATTATTGCTTCCCAGGAGACTCTGATGTTTGCAGCCTTTGAATTCTCCAGATATCAGAACTAGAATGGCAACTCCTCCTCAGCACAGCAGGGCTGTCCCAGGGGGATGAGGAACCAAGCCTGGCATCAGTAATCAGTCAGCATCCCACATTCCAGCTGCTCCCAAGGGTGCAGGAGAAGGGTGGGAGGCATGGAGGACTGAAACAGCTCTTTGCATTTTTAGAGAGGTATTTCCTTAGTGCCCCAGTCTGAACAATAAATCAGAGATTAAACATCCTTTAGGCAACTCCTTTTTGATAAACTGTAAATTAATGACAAGTTGTGATAATACTGTGATGCCAAATCTTACCCTCCAGCCTCATCCAGCCCTCCCAGGGACAAGTATTTGCTCCAGTTTGGGGTTGCAGCACAGGGGCAGGGTCCTCCCAGCCAGGAAATTCCAACCAGCAGCAGCAGGAAGATGCTGGTGATGCCAAGGTTATGATCAGTCCCACAAATCAGCTGGGCAAATATTTCCTCTTTCTGTAGAAGGTAAATTACCTTGTGCAGAGCTTTTTCAAAGGTTTTACTTTGTTAAGGAATATTCCAACCATTTTCCTGTTTAAACTAAACAGGAGCAAATTTTTCCTGGGTACCACAGTGACATACAAATAATGGTACTTTAAATCACATATTAATTGACTGTTTAAGGCATAAAATGCTTCTTTTGCAGTGATCTTTCATTGTGACATGGGCAATTATCTTCATGGATGGGGATTTTTAGTTCCCAGAACTGCTGGACAATTAGTGAGAGTTCATAATAATCCATGCACACCTTGTTATTGCAGTCATGGATCAAATGGTAAACTAACAGTGACTGCCTCTCAGAGCCACATCTGCAAACTGCTGTTTAAAATAGGTCTGCTGCTAAAAATGGATTTTGAACACACATTTCATTATCACAAAGGGCTCCTCTGTGTCACTCTGGGAAGCATTTCACCAAGATCCCTCTCCATTAAATTCCTGTGTAAATTTTGTCCTTTGGGAGGCTGCAAGGAAATATTTCTGCTCATGCAGAGTACATAGATTTGCCTTCTGAACCTTTTAGGACTTGAAATTCAGGTCTCCAGAAGGATCTGAACAGCTCTGGAAACACTAGATTTATGGTCCCATATTGTATCACTAATTACTTGGATCAAACCCTTAATTCCTCTAAATGTGCTCAGGCACTTCTCCCAGTGTGAAGTAAAATTGTGTAAAATAGCAAGTACCTTTTTAAGCCTACTAAAAGTTTGGGGTACCCAGGCACTTGGATCTTCTGAATGTTGTACTAGGAAGAAAAAATCCACCAATAACTCGGAGTCTGGCCCTGGAGTCCCAGCACAGTAAAACTCTCATGACAATTCAGTGAAAACTGTACAAAAGATTGCAGAACAAAGTTTTCATAAAAAAGAATGGTTCTAGAATTAATCCACAGCAGCACCAGCCAGGAAAGGAACAACCAAGCCAGGTGGACCCTTGGCCATGGCATGTCACCTTTCTGCCAGTCGGAGCATTTTCTGTTGGTTATCTGAAAAAATCCCATCCTCTTGTTTCTCCCGTTTCCCAGTCTGAAAGTTCTCTTCTCCACCAGGATCTGCAAAGTTTCAGACTGTTTCCCACCACATCGAGCAATCTTTAATCAGTGTGACACAAACTCAGAGGTGTGGGATAGGTATAAAACTTACTTTTTGAACTCTCAAAATTGGTTCTTACAGATCATTTTTTACATCAGCTGTCAGCACTTAAATGCCACAAAAGCTTTCAGCATGAGTAAGCAATGCCATTTAGAAAATCCATTTACTTTGTCTCTACCAGCAGTCATCCTTCATCCTTTTTTGTGAGCATTTTAGGAAACAAATTTTAGTTACAGGGGAACAACCACAGAGAGCAAATAGTAAGTTAATACCCTCAAGCCTGCATAGAAGTAGTAATATATTTTGGATAGGTGGGATAACACTCAACAGTCAGAGCTGTGGCACAGAGGCTTTTATCCAGAGATGGATCCAACCACAACTCACACCAGATTAAGCTCTCACACTTGATTGCTACAATTACAAGGTTATAGCACACAATGCCATAACTTAACTGACATACTGGGATCATTTTCCCACCCCCTCCCTAGGAGCATTCCTTGAGACTTCCTAATCCTGCATACTTTCTTCTTTCTCCTAATCTGACACTCTCAAATCAAAAGTCACTCAAGCAGCTTTGAGGTTCTCTCTCAAAAGTGATTTAGTTCACAAGACAGAAAGGCTTTCTTACTTCTATTTTTATAGGAATCCATGGAAACAAAAGTCTCATTAGAGCTTTAGTCATTTCTTATAGTTTGATAGCAGACTATTTACATGATTACTCTCAGTAAAAGTAATCAAAAAATATAATATTGCTGAATATATCAATAAAAATACAACAAAAAGCCCCTTATTAATTGGTCTGTTATTTTTTACATAAAGAGGGGCTGTTTTCCTCAGCCCCAGCAACTACTTTTGAGATACCCTGTTCATAATCAACACAACCTGAAGAACTAAACTACTCACACCTCTACTTCCATTTTTCTCTATTATTCCCTTTTTTCTAAATCCCATCTGAACTCTCAGTTATTCCTTTTTTAGGGTTATTCTTCTCCACTAGTCCACATTCCATAAATCAGGTAAGGAAAACCTTCCCACAGAACACTGCAGTGCCTGAAAGATGAGGAAGGAAGCCCCAGGAATTTCGCAGCCACTCTGTGGACACTCACTAATTAATCACCGGGGCAGTGACACTCATTTGTTCAGGAGATGCAAAAACCAACTTCAAAGCAGAGGCAGAGACCGAAAAGCCAATCCGACCAGAGCCCTCGGGGGTGCTGGTGGTGGCAGCCGGGGCACTGTATGCACTGTCCCCCTGTCCCTGGGGGCGGCTCTGTGCACTGTCCCCCTGTCCCGGGAAGGTGGCTCTGGGCAGTGTCCCCCTGTGCTGGAGGCAGCTCGGTGCAGTGTCCCCCTGTCCCAGGGAGGGGCACCTTTGCCGCTGTCACCCTGCATGTCCCGAGGGTAGCCCTGTGCGGCGACCCCCTGTCCCGGGGAGATGACCCTGTGCAGTGTCCCCCCTATCCCTGTGCAGTGTCCCCCCTAGCCCTGAGCAATGTGCCCCTGTCCCCGTACAGTGTCCCCCTGTCCCCCCCTGTCCCCGAGCAGTGTCCCTGTGCAGTGTCCCCGAGTAGTGACCCCCTGTCCCCCCTGTCCCCGAGCAGTGTCCCCCTGTTCCCGAGAAGTGTCCCTGGGCACTGTCCCTGTGCAGTGTCCCCCCTGTCCCCGAGCAGTGTCCCTGTGCAGTGTCCCCCAGCAGTGTCCCCCTGTCCCTGTGCAGTGTCCCCTCCCCGTCCCGTCCCCGAGCAGTGTCCCCCTGTCCCCGAGCAGTGTCCCTGTGCAGCGTCCCCCCTGTCCCCGAGCAGTGTCCCTGTGCAGTGTCCCCCTGTCCCTGTGCAGTGTCCCTGTGCAGTGTCCCCCCGTCCCCGAGCAGTGTCCCTGTGCAGTGTCCCCCTGTCCCCGAGCAGT
>CM031870.1:12470925-12482789 GCA_018697195.1 Certhia americana
GAGCAGTGGCCCCTCTAGCCCCGAGAAGTGTCCCCCCCGCGCATGCCCCCCCTCCCCCGAGCAGTGTCCCCTGTCCCGTGGCGGCCCCCCTGTCCCCGAGCAGTGTCCCTGTGCAGTGTCCCTCTGTCCCTGTGCAGTGTCCCCCTGTCCCCGAGCAGTGTCCCTGTGCAGTGTCCCTCTGTCCCTGTGCAGTGCCCCCCTGTCCCCGAGCAGTGTCCCCCTGTCCCCGAGCAGTGTCCCTGTGCAGTGCCCCCCTGTCCCCGAGCAGTGTCCCCCTGTCCCCGAGCAGTGTCCCTGTGCAGTGTCCCCCTGTCCCCGAGCAGTGTCCCCGAGCAGTGTCCCCTCTGTCCCCGAGCAGTGTCCCCCCTGTCCCTGTGCAGTGTCCCCGAGCAGTGTCCCCCCCGTCCCGTCCCGTCCCCAGCCGCAGTTCCGCCCGTGTCCCGCAGGGGGTGTCCGTGTGCCGGCAGCGGTGCCGCTCTGTGCCCCCCCCCGCTCTGAGGCCTGCAGCGCTCGGCGCCTCCTCACAATTCGAGGAGCGAATCGTTTCAGATCTGAGGTTTGCTCCACGCTCTGAAATCCCCAGCTTTTCTCCTCATGTCAGTACTCCTAAAGGGCCGACAGCTCACCAAAAATCCATTCAGAGCCAATTCTGGGAACACGCTACTACTGCTTTCTCCACAACACTAAGATTTCACTTCTCTTTTCTCCAGGGTTTTACGTGACAGATTGTGGTTTGTGTGGGTTTTTTTCAAGGAGTACACAGACTTTTGGGTTCTTTCACTTACCCATAAAGCTACTCTGTGGTGACATAATTTCATCCACAGCCTTCACCGTATTACAGATGGAACACTATTCTCCCAGTACATCAGGGGATATTTGACTGTTCATCCCAAAGGGCTTCACTCTAGGATCTGTATTTCCTGGAAATTTTGGGGGAACATCCTTAGCAGCACTTCAGAGGCTCAGTAGACCTCAAGATCCTCCAAATTCTAGCCTTAAGAGTGTTCAAGGATACAGGAATCTGCACGAGGAAAAAATAGTTAAGAGGGAGGAGGGAATGTAGGGAATAAAGAGATTGAATTGAACAAGGTGTTTGGAAGGAAAATCATTAGGAGCGATCACCAGACGTAACACAATTGAGAGTTCAGCTTCAGAATATATTCCAAGAGGATTTTGTATTCCAGACACAAGCTTCTAGACCTACATATTTTGAATTCTACACTGGTCCAGCATGAATAGCAATGTTCTGCTGCATTCCAGGGTGAATTAAAAATTCTCCTGGTACATTAACAAGCTCATGACACCATGTGCTGCTGTCCCCTGTGTCACAGAGCCCTGGAGAGCCCTGGCGGTCAGCTCTGAAGAGGAACAGCCCCGCTCTGTGAGGTGCAGAACCAGCTGGAGCAGCTCGGTTCAAACCCAGAAGTGAAGCTCAGCCAGTGGATGTCTGTCTGTTGCACACGGATAGCCCAGCCCTGCCTTTGTCTTGGGTGTTCAAGGATATCCATCATCCAGCTGACTTCAAGCTCTTAAAAAACACCTTTGTATTCTAGGAAGCTGCTTCCTGCATTTCTCTGGGTGCCAGCTACACTGTGCTTAATCCATCACGTTTGTAGCCGGCTCCTGCCAAGAAGCAAATACTTCATTGGGTATTTTATAGCTATTGCATTTTGTGGAGACAAACTGTGACTACCTAGATCAGAATAAATAATAGCAATAAAAATAAAGACTTCAGAGATTTGATTTTCTTAAGCACATCCAAACCCAAGAAATAAGAAATGACTACAAGGATTGTGCCTGTCATCTACAGTTCAGGAATCTACTCAATGCTGGCCCCTGAGGTGGCACTGCTCATCTCTACAATTTAAATTATTTTCTCCTGTTGCAGTTAAATCAGGAAATTAAACTGGTTGGATTAATAATGGCACCCCATTGTGAAAATATATAATTGCTCTATTCATTAAATGCTGCACTGAGTCAAAAGGTCTGGGGTAGAGAGAAGAAATATCACATTGAAAATTGCTTTTCACAGACTATCTGCTATTCTTGGGTTGGTTGCTTGTAAGAAGTACATCTAGAGTATGAGTCAAAGAGTAGACAGGTTAGTGCTGAAATAAACAGCCCGAGTAGGGATTGTTTTAAAAAATGGAATTATTCCAGAATCATATTCCACTGTGGTAGCATCAAATCCAATAATTTCAATGCTACAGTGAAGCATTTGGAACAGCTACAGAAGTAATTTGGAAAAAGCAAGGAAAATATAATAACAGAACACTTTTCTTTCTCCAGCTTCCACACACTGACTTGTTTATCTGCAGGAAACAACAAAAAAACAAAAAAAAACCCCCCAAAAAAACAAAAAAACAAAAAAACAAAACACATTACAAGGGAACTTCAACACCTTCACCCTTCAATGGTCACTTCTCACAGCCTTATCACAAACTGCTCAACACAAGTTACATCAAATAAAGATCACACAACCCAATGAAGGAAGCAGCATGAATGAGCCAGGGAAGCCGGAGAAGTTATTCCTGCTGCCACTGGAGAGCTGCAGCTTTCCTTGTGGCAGGGGAACAAGGTTTGTGCTCCCCAGTGCCCTGAAGTGCTGCAGGACTCAGACATTTCCAACCCACGCCAGTCAGTCTGGATGAGATTGGGAACTACTCTGGGAGATGTGGAGCTCCTGCTCCAGGTCTGTGCACAAACTCATTGCAACTGAGGAGCTGGCTCCTCCTCCCCCTGAACTAACCAGCACTCAGCATTAAAAGTTATCACCTTTTCCAAGGTTGACACTTTGTTAATTAAGCAAACTCCATCATTTCTGGGGTGACCTTTGACAGTCCTGGAAGGGTTATGAGGATGAACACCACAAAGCACAGCTAAAATTTTGATTTGGAAGTGCTAGAGATTTACAGTGGTAGAACACACTGGTCAAAATTTCCAGACCCATGGAATAACTGGAGGATTGTTCTGGGACACATGGAGAGCAAAGTGCTGAAAGAGAAATGAGTGAATACAAGTGTGAGGCTGGTGCTGTGGGGAATGGAATGGGGGGAAAAAGGACTGTGCTGAGTCAGAAACAAACCACATCTTTACTGCCTTTCATCCATGGTAACTCTCCCTGGCACAAAAAAGGAGCTTGACAAAAGACCTTACAACTCTGTTCTTGGACTGTTTCAGTAACTTAGACAATGGACTCAAAACAATCCCTACATATAAAACACCAGGCATCATAAAGATCAAAATAAAACTCACTGCTTCTAGAAGTATACAGCTCTTCATCATGTGTCTGCTCACAAAAATTAAATACAGCTGTAGCCATAAAATACTCGAATATTCTTGTGTACCCATGCAGCAATAGGTGGCATCAGGGAATCAAAACTGCAACCACTAGTACCAAAAATGCCAGGTCATTGCATCCAATGAGACTTCAGAATTATCTCTTATTGCTGGGACACAATACAGGAACAGTCTGATAAAATATCAGAAGAAATGTATTTGATAGTTGGGCACTGAGTCAAAAAATTCTTGAGCAGTTTTTATAAATTTCAGCAAGGATAAAAGGTGATGAGGAATAGTGAAATCTTTACTCCGGCCCTGATTTTGATCCAGATTTGTATTTAGAAATGCTAAAATACTTTCATTCTAGACATAGTGTCTGCATTACCAATTCTAACAGCTCATAAAAGGAACATTCATAATCAATTATTACAGAGTTAGAGCTGCATTTTAGCAATAAACTGCCTAACAGGAAATATTTTCTTCATAATAGCAGGAATGTCATCTTTTACAGCCCTTATCCCACCAGTGACAAAGTGCTTTTATCTCCAAAACTGGAGGGAGGAAGAGCAAAGTTTTCAGAATGGAATTGTTCTTTATTAGAATTCTTCTCCACTTACAATGTTCAAGTTGAGTGCACAATTAAATTCCCCACAATATAGGCAGTGCTGTTATTCCAACCCTTTATGCATTTGCAGTCAGATGAGGAAAACTGATGATTTCCTCAATGCCCAGGATGGAGACTGAATGATCCAAGTGTGAGCCACAGATCCCTGGACCCTATGCCAGCACTCTAGACACCTGACCAAGGGAAAGCAAAGATCATCATCACTTCCATGCCTCAATTACTCCATATGGAAAAAATTAATTACATACAAGTGTGTAAACACTGACAGGAATTGACTATTGTTACAAGTATTGTCGAAACCTTATGTTAAAATATATACTATGTGCCTTTTTCTTTTGTTTCTATATATGTGTGTGTGTGTAAAAGCATTAAATCAACCTAACCTGTAGATGAAATAACTTTTAGACTGGTTAAATCTCTGACTAATCAAATTTACAGCTGTGAAGAGGCTGACTCCAGCAGGCCCCCTCTCATTTGGAAGCACCTGAATCACTCACCTGCGAGTCTGAGAAATTAGTCAGAAAGTGAATATGGAGAACTGACATTCAGGGAAGAGAAGCTCTGGCACTGTGGGTCTCCCACTCCACTTGACATGGAAAAAGAAAGATATACTACACAACACATATAAAAATCCAAACTGTGTCCTGTTACAAAGCAGTCTAGAAAATAACTCTGGGGAAACCTGGTGGTAACACCTGAAAAACGCAGGTTAGGGGCCATTATTTAAATTCAAAGGAATTTAATGTGGCACTTAGTATGACAGGCTGCTGTACTGCACCCACTGGGCTCGGCAAGCTCAGTGTGCTTTAGCAGCTTAGTTATACTCTAAGACTCCTAAATGTCTGAACTGTCTGCTGAAACCTCTTGCATAATACATTAACTTCCCTCTGAACACATTCTGGCATTCCTCTCTCTTGATCTTTTCTGGAATCAGGAAGTATCAGGGCATGATAAATAAGTGGATGAATAATGAAATAAATTTTAAAAACTGTCTCCAGGTTTTATAACTGCTCCCCTACCGGCTTCCTCCTTAAATTAAAAAAAAAAAAAAAAAAAGTGATGGACTTGTGTTTCCTGGCAGGTTTGAGTGGAGCTTTCACAGGCTGTGAGGTGACTCAGAGGAGATTCACCCGTGCTCACTTATGGCACACAGCAGCTCAGCTCATCCCATAGGATGCTCCTGGTTCCCCTGATTTCAGTTGTAGTTTTTCCATGTTTGATAAAGGTCAGTAAGTTTCTCCAGCTTGCAAAACAGAGAAAAAGAAGAGTCAGCTCAGTTAGGGCTTTAGCACAATAAGAAAACCCCCCACACAAATCTACTCTCATTCAGTTCACTTCTCTGGGTTATGGAGATGTCTGATGGCTCAGCCAAACCTTGCATAGATCTCAGTGGAATATCAGCATTTGAGACTCAAAGAGATCCACTTGGTGCTGGGGCAGCCCAGGGAGCTCCAGGACATCTCCCCCCCTCCTTTGAACATTATTGTAGTGCCAGAATCTTCCAGGTCACTCACAGTCAAAGCTGTGTCTCTGGTGAATCAAAACCATCTCTCTCAGGCTGAAGGGAGTGATTCTGTGCATGTCAAAAATCCCAGTTATTGCAATGCAGAACCAATTAAAGGATATTCTCCTTTACCTAAGACTTGAGTGCCCACTGTACCTTGGCAAAGCTGGTGCTACCCAGCCAGGTCTGCCTTTCCTGCCCTTGGAGTGCCTCTACTTTTTTGCATGGGCACCCACCCCCCCATGTGTGCTTTAGGACAATAATGACTATTTTCACAGGGCTTTTCTGCCAGTGAGTCATTTCCCTAGAGAAATCATAAGGTGGGCTAAGAGTAAGAGTACAGAAAATATTAATCATGAGATGCTAAAAGCCCACGGAGAAAATTCTGATTTGATGCACTAATGCAGCATATCCAGACTCTGCACTTTGGTGTACTGCAAACACAGCAACCCAAAAAGGCAGGAGGCAATCTTTGTGTCATAATTGTTGCATGCCCACCACCTTGTAACATTTATCAACAACTAAAATTCCATACAGACAGATTTTCAAAGTTAAGCACCAAGCCTCGTCTTTGCTCATCCTTTTAGTCTCAATGCAAACTGGGTGGTTCATTTAAGTGGTCAGAAATTTCTGAAACAACACCCTTTTTCTTTGGAAATTCACACATAAATAGCAACTGAACTGCTTGTTGGGACCCAAAGGTAGCTACACCAAGGTCAGACATATTATGTAGCATTTTTCATGCCTTCCAACACAGAACAAGCAGCAAAGTGCTCAAAAATAAACATTTAATTCTCTTGAGAAATTTGGTCTCAAAGAAGCTAAACCCCTAATTCAAAAACCGCAATACAAACATCCCAGTGTGCAGCATTCTCTCCATCCCACAGCACTCCAATGCCAATGTTAAACACCACTTCCACATCTGCCCTGCTGCCTCCCTCCATGGTTTCCAAGGCTTTCAGCTCACTCTGTCCAGCTCAGGCCTCAGCTGCCTCTCCCAAAGCTCTGGTGTGCTGCCAGCCTCTGCAGAATGATTTGTGCTGTCACACCTGGGCCCCGCTTGGCACCTGCAGCTCAGAAGGGAGACCCTTACTGCATTCCAGGCCTGGGGGGAGATGTCACCCAGCTCTGAAATCTGAGAGCAGACAGTTGACTGTGGTCCCACCAGGACATCCCACACTCCAGGCTGGCTGTGGGATGCACATGGAAGCAGGATAACCATGGAAGCTGCTGTCTCTGCCAAACATCCAAACGTCTGTATGCCTGTCTGCTGTCACTGGCACAGGGAAAGGGAAAGATAGGGAAAGACAGAGGAGAACTGCTGGTAAAGAGGAAACAGAGTTTCTGCTTGAATGAGGCAGCTGCTCACCAGGGCATAGGGAGGAGGTTGTTATTGCTGTGACTAGAATAGTTCTGGATGTAGCTGGGCAGCTCTGGATTATCAGCTTGGACACAGCCAGCCTTTGCATGTTCCCTCTTAGATTCTTTCCTCATGGCCACAGTCTTCACCTTCGTCTTTGCCCATCTCCATCTGTATCACTCTTCATGTCCCAAAGTTTTGGGACACACAAGATGGATTTCCAAGCAGTTTATTATATTGATAGTCACCTTTCATCCATGCCCAGAGGAACTGTGAGAGTGTGACTGAGTGCAGAGGAAGACATGAGGCATGTACCTGTAGAATTTGGATAGGAAGCTGCAGGAAGGATGTCAGACAGACAGACAGACAGACAGACAGCAGTGCTGGGATCTGGCTGACCTGAGCTCAAGAGCTGCATCACTCCCTGCACATTCCTCAATTTCCTCTGCTAATTCCATTTGCCATTTTATCAGTTTTCCTGTTTGAGTTGTCCAGTGCTGTGCCTGCCTTCCTTCACAAAAGTGGCTGGAATATCAGATACCACTCTGGCTGCCTTTCCAGATGTCCTTTGAAAAATCAAAGGGAACTTCAGTCATTTACAAGTCCCACTCCCACACTTCACACTCACAAGTCACAAAAACACTAAAGGCTGCTGGTGTCACAAATGCCACCTGGGCAAGCTCCAGGACTGGAGATTCACTCCTCTAATATTAGGGACCAGGTATTTATTTGTTGTAGGGCTTTCTCCCTCTCTGGAAGATAGCAAAGATAATGTAGAGAGCTAATCAGGAGGCTACAGGATCTCACAGCCTAAATCTCTTGATCATACCAGAACATTTGGAATTCTTTGTTAATTCCAGGTTTGATTGCTTAGGTAGGGCAAAAAGGCAAAGTTTGACATTTGATGCCATTTCCTAGACCAAAGCACAGCCTGTCACTAAAATAAGATCAATGCAAAACTCACAACACAAAAGCAGCACACACAGCACAGCAGGCTTGGGAGCCACTGTCAGTAAAATGACCCAGAGCTGCCATCAAGTGCAAGGAGCACTCAAAGGCCTGAGAAAGATCCCAGGGCTAACCATATCTTATGGACAAGGGAGAAAAAACAGATATGACACACTAAAAAGGTAAAACTAGCATATCCAATGAGACAAACTTGAGGGATCTCTCTGAACCTCCTGCATTTTCCCATATCACCTTAGTTAAGCCCACTTCAAAGCTATATGAGATAAACACTAGTACCCCAAATACCCATCTTCTCCAATGAAGGGTAAATGTAGTAATCTGCCTTTAGAAAAGGCCAACACATTCAGCGTAAGGTGCTCTACTTCCAAAAAAGTTTTTGCTCCTTAGGGAAAATGGGCAAAAGCACCCTGACCACACTCGTGGCTGCGCTGCCACTGAAGGGGGTTTTCTTCTTGCTTATACTGTGTAAATATCAACTTTACCACAGCAAAGATGAAATTTGCTCAAGAAAAAAGCATTGTGTCACTTCTTAAAAAGAGAAAAGCAACAGAAGGAAAGAAGGCTTGGGTATCCTGAGGCAGGCAAGCAACAGAGATAACTCATTAAACACACATGAGTGTGCACACAGATTTTAGCTGAGACTTCTAACAAAAGCAATATTATACAGCAGCTTTAGTCTACAACTATACCCCCTGCAATTACAGTGTGTTACTAAAAAAAAAAAAAAAAAAAAAAGGAGAAAAGAAAAGAAAAGAAGAGACCGGAAATAAAGGTGGGAATCTGAAATAAAAACTGAAGAGCAAACTAAGTACCAAAAGGTTTTTAAGACCCTACAGGGAAAACTGGGTTAACAGTGAGACAAGTCACACCAGAAAGGGAAGGATGGAGACAATGGAAAGGCAAACTAGGAAATCACAAAAAATGACAGCTGTGACAGGGTAAGCTCACAGTGACCATCTTCAGTGAGCAAAGAGAAGACAGACTGGCCCCATGTCCCTGAAACCCACAGGAAAAGGGTGGCATCAGGGCCTCCCAGGACCACTTAGTCCAAATCACAGCACTTCAGGGTTACTTTTCCCTCCAGTGATTTCACAGTGCCTTTCCACCTCTCTTGTCCTTTCCAAGCTGTTGATTAGAACTCGAGCTACCTACTTGCCACTCTAACTTACACCTACTTTGAAAACTGCTTTATTGTACTTTGTGTTATATTTAATAATTACAACTGAAATTAAACTGCACATGGACAATTTCTCAAAGCTGCTGATAATTTAAGCAGGAGAATTGGTGCCCATATGTGTTAGCACAGCCCTGCTGAGGTGCCTGTACAGGCTGGTGCCACTCCAGTTCACTCCTGATGGGATGGACTGACAGGGGCATGTGGTGAGTATTTGTATTATCTGCTGCTCATCTCAAAGCCAAGTAAATTAACTAGATGATTTATCAGGCTCTTAACTGTTTGGGATGCTGACAAGAAAATGGCATTCAGCAGTAAATAGATAATTTCTGAGGGAGAACAGATACCAGAGAAACTGAAAGTTAAAAGCATGATTGGCAGCTTTTGGATATACAAGATCTTTATTTTCAACCCGGTTTTTTTTGTCTTATTCTGAGAGAGATCAACATTTCCATCCTGGCCCTTGGGCATTTTTTTCTAGTAATTACAATTATTTTCAATTTAAGAATCTCTGGAAGAAAAAAATTTCACTAGTAACCAGCCAACTCAAATTTGCTGTGTGTTTTATTTTTTTCCTTCCTATCAGCACTACCCTTTGTTTTCTGAGGGTAGGAATTCATTTAGATTGCACTTGGGGTCCTTTTCATAAAGGAGCAATTATCATTATGCTGCAGTAATTTGAATTAGCATGCAATAAAGCACCTCACCCTATCTATGAGTCATTACCTTCTCCTGCAAGTGATCCACAATGGGCATCTCCCATTATGCATGGAAGGAGAGTGCCACTCCAAAATACAGTGCAGTCAGCAGGAAAATGAGCAGGAGCTCTGCTGAGCACATTAAGTGTACAAATAAAGGGGAAAAAATTAAAAAAAATGAGAGTGTGGCAGCATATTGCTGTGAGTGATTCTTGCAAGTCCTGCAGTTTCTGTAGGTGCTCACTAAAACAATACTGCAGAGCAATTACTGCTTTCAACACAAACACATTCAAGCTCAGCCCACCTCTGAATTTAGGAAACCTGGTAACTAAACTCCAAATTTTCCTTTTTACTGAGGCAGGAGATAGCTCTAGGCAAGTTTTATCATTACCTGTCAGGCTTTCTCTCACGCAGACAAAAAAAAAAGCAAGTCTCTGTATTACTGCTGTTTCAGGAGGTTGAAGACCAAGACAGTTTGACCAGAGATAAAAAAAAATGTCCTTTCTGTTATTTGGAAATCTTGATTTCAATTGAGAAGGTGCCCTCTCTCAAATCATAATGAAATAAACAAATGCCAGCAAACCTCAAAATAGAATCAACAGCAGGTCCATTATTTTTTACCATTTCTTGAAAGAGCAGCCAGACATCTCGCATGGAAAATGAACAATTTCCAGACATAAAATTTTTTCCAAGATTTTTGGAGCTTTCCAAGGGACTTGGACACCCAGTTTCGCTGCTGTTTATGGCTTATTCATTTTACTTTTGGAAAAAAACTATTCCAGCACAAGAGCAGAGGGGAAATCACATTACTGATCAAACTGACAGATATGGAAAAATAAAGCATCCTTTCAGTGATTTTGTTAGGCCACACCTGGGACAACCCCCATTTCAAGTAGCTCAGGGAATCATTGGGGTTAAGTGGCTTTAAACAGGGAAATGTATGTGGGTATTTATTCTCAGCCCACACCACTTTAGAAATAGGCTCCCATTGAGCAACTCGGCAACCAGGGATGAATTCCAGCTTGGAAGCTCAAGACCATGTGACAACATTGCTCTGGCTGAGGGCAATTCCTCATGCTGCCTGCCATTGGTAATTCTAAGTTTTCTCCACTGCTGCTGTAAAAGCTGTTCTGCTTTTACATCAGAAGGGAAAGAGAAAACCCCATGGCCAAGCAAATAAAGCACCAAGAGGAATGAGACCATGAAGGGTGGAAAGAACGGCCATTGCTACTACATCTATAGAAGTTTAATTCTTTATATTATATAATGAGACTTCCCTTTTGTCTGCTTTAATAAATACTTCATTTCCCTACAGTGTTTAATTTTTCACTTCTGAGAGTATTTCATTTTTTGCTTTTGAGAGACCAGAGCTGGGCAGTGATCAGACTGAGGTCATGTAATAGCTTTGGTTTGCCAATTTGAAATTTTTCAATTAAGAGCAAAGCAGGTTTAAGCCTAAAAGGAATAAAGCTTCATTAACTAACAGTAAAAGAAAAAAAACAAGAATCAGAATAAAACTTTCAAATCACTTCTCCTTTTCCTACTAACTATTTTTCTTATTCTAATATAAAAAGATAAAATTTGTGACTCTTAGTTATCTTTAAAATAATCATTTCTCAATTTATCAAGGAGAAAGAAGCCTTTCTTAAATACTATAAAGATTTTTTATAAGCTACTAGTTTTCTTGCTCTCACACTTCATGAATGGCCCTCCCAGGGGAAGAAAATTTGCCATTGTGAAGTCCCTTCCCATGAGACTGCCTTTGCAGCTACTCATGGGCCATATCAGTTTATTAGGGTACAGTTTAAGGATGCTTCTTCTAGTATAAAATAAGAGTTCATCTATCTGATCTCTATCTCAAGGAATAGAGGTCATTTTCTTTTAATGGGCAGAGGGCGTCATCTCTCTTTCTTGGTCGACCTTTAATTTTTAGTAGAGTACAATTACATTAATTCACAACTATGACTAGAAATTTGCATCCTCCTAAAAACATTGTATACGTTACAGGGTACTAAGTCTATTCTTTACGACTTTACAAGAGAAGCCCAACTTAACGAAGCCACTCTTTTAATTTTCCTTTCAATTTAGGATTCTTCTCTTTTTTTTGATATTGGGTCTCATGCTTCTCATGGCTAGAATACCAGGTGTCTGCTAAGGAATGCAGGAGTCTCCCTTGGAATGGAGAATTTAAACCCCCTCCCTCTGAATTATTGTAACTTTGAAATTAAGGGGCTCTCAGGCAAAGATATGGG
>CM031870.1:12483626-12536484 GCA_018697195.1 Certhia americana
ATAAAAAAGGCCTTGGTATCCGAGGCAGGCAAGCACAGAGATACTCATTAAACACCCACTAGTGTGCACACAGATTACTGAGATTCTAACAACTCAATATTATACAGCAGCGCTTTAGTCTACAACGATAACCCCCTGTCAATTACGTGTGTACTAAAAAAAAAAAAAAAAAAAAAAAAAAAAAGGAGAAAAGAAAAGAAAAGAAGAGACCGGAAATAAAGGTGGGAATCTGAAATAAAAACTGAAGAGCAAACTAAGTACCAAAAGGTTTTTAAGACCCTACAGGGAAAACTGGGTTAACAGTGAGACAAGTCACACCAGAAAGGGAAGGATGGAGACAATGGAAAGGCAAACTAGGAAATCACAAAAAATGACAGCTGTGACAGGGTAAGCTCACAGTGACCATCTTCAGTGAGCAAAGAGAAGACAGACTGGCCCAATGTCCCTGAAACCCACAGGAAAAGGGTGGCATCAGGGCCTCCCAGGACCACTTAGTCCAAATCACAGCACTTCAGGGTTACTTTTCCCTCCAGTGATTTCACAGTGCCTTTCCACCTCTCTTGTCCTTTCCAAGTTGTTGATTAGAACTCGAGCTACCTACTTGCCACTCTAACTTACACCTACTTTGAAAACTGCTTTATTGTACTTTGCGTTATATTTAATAATTACAACTGAAATTAAACTGCACATGGACAATTTCTCAAAGCTGCTGATAATTTAAGCAGGAGAATTGGTGCCCATATGTGTTAGCACAGCCCTGCTGAGGTGCCTGTACAGGCTGGTGCCACTCCAGTTCACTCCTGATGGGATGGACTGACAGGGGCATGTGGTGAGTATTTGTATTATCTGCTGCTCATCTCAAAGCCAAGTAAATTAACTAGATGATTTATCAGGCTCTTAACTGTTTGGGATGCTGACAAGAAAATGGCATTCAGCAGTAAATAGATAATTTCTGAGGGAGAACAGATACCAGAGAAACTGAAAGTTAAAAGCATGATTGGCAGCTTTTGGATATACAAGATCTTTATTTTCAACCCGGTTTTTTTTGTCTTATTCTGAGAGAGATCAACATTTCCATCCTGGCCCTTGGGCATTTTTTTCTAGTAATTACAATTATTTTCAATTTAAGAATCTCTGGAAGAAAAAAATTTCACTAGTAACCAGCCAACTCAAATTTGCTGTGTGTTTTATTTTTTTCCTTCCTATCAGCACTACCCTTTGTTTTCTGAGGGTAGGAATTCATTTAGATTGCACTTGGGGTCCTTTTCATAAAGGAGCAATTATCATTATGCTGCAGTAATTTGAATTAGCATGCAATAAAGCACCTCACCCTATCTATGAGTCATTACCTTCTCCTGCAAGTGATCCACAATGGGCATCTCCCATTATGCATGGAAGGAGAGTGCCACTCCAAAATACAGTGCAGTCAGCAGGAAAATGAGCAGGAGCTCTGCTGAGCACATTAAGTGTACAAATAAAGGGGAAAAAATTTAAAAAATGAGAGTGTGGCAGCATATTGCTGTGAGTGATTCTTGCAAGTCCTGCAGTTTCTGTAGGTGCTCACTAAAACAATACTGCAGAGCAATTACTGCTTTCAACACAAACACATTCAAGCTCAGCCCACCTCTGAATTTAGGAAACCTGGTAACTAAACTCCAAATTTTCCTTTTTACTGAGGCAGGAGCTAGCTCTAGGCAAGTTTTATCATTACCTGTCAGGCTTTCTCTCACGCAGACAAAAAAAGCAAGTCTCTGTATTACTGCTGTTTCAGGAGGTTGAAGACCAAGACAGTTTGACCAGAGATAAAAAAAATGTCCTTTCTGTTATTTGGAAATCTTGATTTCAATTGAGAAGGTGCCCTCTCTCAAATCATAATGAAATAAACAAATGCCAGCAAACCTCAAAATAGAATCAACAGCATGTCCATTATTTTTTACCATTTCTTGAAAGAACAGCCAGACATCTCGCATGGAAAATGAACAATTTCCAGACATAAAATTTTTTCCAAGATTTTTGGAGCTTTCCAAGGGACTTGGACACACAGTTTCGCTGCTGTTTATGGCTTATTCATTTTACTTTTGGAAAAAAACTATTCCAGCACAAGAGCAGAGGGGAAATCACATTACTGATCAAACTGACAGATATGGAAAAATAAAGTATCCTTTCAGTGATTTTGTTAGGCCACACCTGGGACAACCCCCATTTCAAGTAGCTCAGGGAATCATTGGGGTTAAGTGGCTTTAAACAGGGAAATGTATGTGGGTATTTATTCTCAGCCCACACGACTTTAGAAATAGGCTCCCATTGAGCAACTCGGCAACCAGGGATGAATTCCAGCTTGGAAGCTCAAGACCATGTGACAACATTGCTCTGGCTGAGGGCAATTCCTCATGCTGCCTGCCATTGGTAATTCCAAGTTTTCTCCACTGCTGCTGTAAAAGCTGTTCTGCTGTTACATCAGAAGGGAAAGAGAAAACCCCATGGCCAAGCAAATAAAGCACCAAGAGGAATGAGACCATGAAGGGTGGAAAGAACGGCCATTGCTACTACATCTATAGAAGTTTAATTCTTTATATTATATAATGAGACTTCCCTTTTGTCTGCTTTAATAAATACTTCATTTCCCTACAGTGTTTAATTTTTCACTTCTGAGAGTATTTCATTTTTTGCTTTTGAGAGACCAGAGCTGGGCAGTGATCAGACTGAGGTCATGTAATAGCTTTGGTTTGCCAATTTGAAATTTTTCAATTAAGAGCAAAGCAGGTTTAAGCCTAAAAGGAATAAAACTTCATTAACTAACAGTAAAAGAAAAAAAACAAGAATCAGAAATAAAACTTTCAAATCACTTCTCCTTTTCCTACTAACTATTTTTCTTATTCTAATATAAAAAGATAAAATTTGTGATTCTTAGTTATCATCTTTAAAATAATCATTTCTCAATTTATCAAGGAGAAAGAAGCCTTTCTTAAATACTATAAAGATCTTTTATAAGCTACTAGTTTTCTTGCTCTCACACTTCATGAATGGCCCTCCCAGGGGAAGAAAATTTGCCATTGTGAAGTCCCTTCCCATGAGACTGCCTTTACAGCTACTCATGGGCCATATCAGTTTATTAGGGTACAGTTTAAGGATGCTTCTTCTAGTATAAAATAAGAGTTCATCTATCTGATCTCTATCTCAAGGAATAGAGGTCATTTTCTTTTAATGGGCAGAGGGCGTCATCTCTCTTTCTTGGTCGACCTTTAATTTTTAGTAGAGTACAATTACATTAATTCACAACTATGACTAGAAATTTGCATCCTCCTAAAAACATTGTATACGTTACAGGGTACTAAGTCTATTCTTTACGACTTTACAAGAGAAGCCCAACTTAACGAAGCCACTCTTTTAATTTTCCTTTCAATTTAGGATTCTTCTCTTTTTTTTGATATTGGGTCTCATGCTTCTCATGGCTAGAATACCAGGTGTCTGCTAAGGAATGCAGGAGTCTCCCTTGGAATGGAGAATTTAAACCCCCTCCCTCTGAATTACTGTAACTTTGAAATTAAGGGACTCTCAGGCAAAGATATGGGAATAGGAATAACAATTCTTTATTAGGGGAACTAAAACAAACAATAAAACCAAAACACATGCAGTATTACATTGGGAAAAAAAAACAAACAAAAAAAACCCACTGACAGAATCAGGATACAACCTGACACCCTGTGGGTCAGGGTGTTGGTGGCAGTGCCATCCCATGGTGGCTGCAGTCCCAGTGACAGATGTGGCTCTGTTGAAGTTTTTCAATGAAGGTTCAGTGGTGAGAGATGGGCCTGGTGTTCCTCTGGGAATCCAGTGAAAGGCTGCTTGGTGTTCCAACTCCCAGATTTTTATCCAGGTAGGAATACTTGGCTGCTCCCCCTGGTTGGAGCATTTCCCAACGGGATGATGTAATTCTATCAGTGACACTCACTGGCCCATGAGCAGAAGATCTCTCCCTGGAGGGAGGCTGGGTTGTGAGGAGATCAGAAAACTGCCCCAGCAGGTTTATTGACAGTTGGCCATGGACAGACAATTACAGCACCCCACACACCCCAGTTTCATCAGGTGGTGATAGAATACAGAGTTTTGGTTACATTTTGCACTGCAACCCATGACAACGCTGTGTCTTTTTATATTTCATTTGATCTCTTTTTTCTTCTAACTAGGCAAGATCCATAACATGGATCTTGAAGTTTTATCTGGTTAGAAAATGTTTATAACAGCAGGGCAGCAGCCAGGTTAAGACAGTCACCTGATGCATTGCAGCTGTGCCAGGATCTCAAGGCATGCTAAGTTTTATTCCAGCTGTGCCGAGAGAGGGAAGCTAGGATCTTGTTTTTCAGCCCAGTCAGGTTTCAGATGTCTCAGCCAGGGCTGATTCACCTCTCCTTTACCTGCCTGGCAGCTCCAGGCCTGGCTCAGCCCCTGCTCTGCTGCACAGGCTGTCCTGGCTCTGCATATCTCAGCAGCCAGGACTGGACCAGCCAGCCTTCACCCCCTTGCATTTCCTTCTTTGCCTGGCCAGAGGTGCTGGGAGAGGGTTAAGAGAAACTTGGCCCAGCCTGGGAAGAAGCCAGGCCAAGCCACCTACCTCTCCTACCACCGGAAACCAGATGAGAAAAATTTCTGGAATCTTACTTAAAAATATATTTTCACAAGAGGTGTATCTGTTGCTCTACAACATGAATAAACACACACTTTCACTATAATTTTTTTTTTTTTTAGAGAAAGGAGGGAGTTTGTGTGACTTTGATATATATATATATATATATATATATATATATATATATATATATTATTTTAAAGGTGACCGGTGATTGGAGAGTGAAGTTGCCTCTTGTCTGACCACATTGGTTAAACTAAGAGTTCATCAATTCTCACTTCCTCTAAAAAAGAATGCAAAACAATAATTGTTTATATGAAAGTGCATCAGAACTCTACTACAGAAGTGCAAACATCAGAAGGCTAAGAAATAACACTCAAAAATCAGGGCGACATGTATCTACTCTTTTCATTGGTTTAATCAGGTGTCAATATTACAAAATTGTCCAGTCAGGACTAAACCACAACAGGTCCCCTCATTACAAGTCCATGGCTCTTGGTGTGACACAGTGGTGCAGACATTGGTCTCTTCCCCACCCCAGAGCCCCCAGCTGGGATGGGAATGGGGCTGTGCAGAGGCAGTGCTCCCCTGCAGCAGGAGCTCAGCTCATTTCCCCTCGAAGCAGGGCTGCAGGAGTCTGGCACTACCTGCAGCACACACCGAACACTGCAGTCAGTTCAGACAAGCCCCTGGTATCAGATGGATGAACCAGAGCACTGTGGGAATGGGCCACAACCCTTCTCAGGTTGCTCTCCATCATCTCTGAAAATTCATGGTTAACAAAGACCACGATTACTAGGAAAATAAAGAGTGTGCTGTCCTGTACAAGGGCAAGCGCCCATCAGAGGTTGCTTCTAACCCTAATGACTCTTTCATTTCAACTGCAGGCCTCTCATTTTAGGATTGTTTTCTAACTATGAGATAAATAGGATCCACATAAGCAGTGTCTAAGACCCATTCCTCCCAGCTGTAATTCTGTAACGAACAGGAGCCAGGAATTGATGTTTTGTTCTGATAATTTTCAGTCTAGAACACTACATTTGAGCTTAATTTTTGAATGATGCTCTTTGTCTCTCTGTAAATTTTCCTTTCTGCTGCTGGTCTACTCAATATTTGGTGGGCATGAGACATTAATTTTGAAGCTTTGCTGAAATCAGTTAAAATTCAGAGGATGGTTAAGAGAGAGACCGGATTTTAGACAAGCTATCCCGGATCTAATAACTCAATGCCTGTCAAGTTTATGTTTGTATAAGCTGGGCTTGTAACGAAAAACAAGGAAATTGATTAATAGACCCCAAAAACACAAGATGATTGCACACCCTCTATCTCTAGAAACAGTCTTGGGAACAGGAAACTATAAAGTTTTTCCAAGGAGTCATTTATCACATATCCATCAAAGGTTGAAAGTTTAGAACGAGGAAGACTAGTTTTACTTCCTCCTTTTGGTGACCACTCCCCACATAAGACCCCCGACTCATTTCAGAGAACAAAACTACGCATGCTTAATAGCCTTTTTGTCAATTAGCATACGAAGCGGAGAAGAGGAGGTGACAAGGGTATGAATATGCATTTGTATTTTGTGTATTCAATATTCTTGTGGATAAAAGGCTCTGTAATTACCTGTGATCTTTGCAGTGCGTATTGGAGAGCTATCCCATGCAGCTGCCCGGCCGTCAATAAACATACACTTTCTAACTTAACTGTTAGAGAGTCTTTTGTCTGTCACAGTTGGGTATCGATATTAGATTTGATATTCATATTTTAATAAATCAGGCACAGATCTGTTCTTAGCAGCAACTAAATGGGAAAGAAAATGCCAGGTAGAAGGATGAGGGAGATCCCATTCTTTCTGCTGCCTCTGCAGATTTCATCATTTAAGTGGTCTCCATTGAGCTCATGGATTGCCCAGATACTCCAATAACTGCTTTCAATCTCATTATCCAAGTAATTTATATACGTAATAAAATGTTTCAGTCTTGACATTAATTCTTGCAAAATTTTACATTGGTATTAATTTTACTTCCTGGATTTTAATTGAAGAGAGTATGTTTTGTCACAAGGGAAACTGAACATTAGTTCTACTTAACAACCATGTGGCTTCATTAGAAATTACATTAGTTCCTCATTAAGCAACAATAATAGCATAGAATTGGGATCAATAAAAAAATACATTGCCCTAAGGTGCTGACTAGTTTGGTTCATTTATACTCTCCTGAGCAAAATACCTCAGGATTCAGAATTAAAAACCCTCAAACTTTTATACAATGCTTAAGAAATGCCTTTTTATTTCAAGCAATACAGATTCAGATTGTAATGGAATAAATGCTCTGTTGCATCCCTTTTGGGAATGGTCTCTCCCCAAAACCCCTCCCCCAGAGACTGTAACCTGGCCTGAGTTACCTGCCCCTTGTCTCTGACCTATGGCCTTCGGCCAGGTAATCTGACCCAGACCCCAAAGGAGATAAAAACCCCTCTTCCTGCATGTGCTCCCTCCTTGCTTCCTGGGACCCCTTCACTGAGAATAAAGCTTTGGAATACATCCTGAGGTAAGGGACCTCTTTTGAATCTCTTCTCCCTATCTTGAAGATCCCCTCTCCTCATCCCCCTAAATGTGAGCTAGCAGCTTGTGGGGGGTGGCAGGAAAAGGGAATCATCAATGCACAGGCTCAGGCACAGCTCTGCACCCTCCAAACAAAGTTTCAATAATTAGGATTTCGCACCATTTTAAGAACTCACATCATTAAGAGAACTGTTGCACTGAACACAACACAGGTAATTCTGTCAGCTCTGAAGAGGAAATGGAAGTTAACTGAGATTCTCCCTACAGAACAAAGCACCCGTGCTATACCCACAGCAGCACCTACCCACGGGCCAGCTGGGAAATATAATAAATCCATAGCATTAGCATTATTAGTTGGAAACAATATAACTTTCAAATTGGTATTTTGTCTCTAGTTAGGCTTGACTTGACTTTGCCTTGGGGAAAAGAATTTTCTGTTTTTAAGAGATGCAGCATCACTCTAAGGAGAGGAGCTTAACATACCATCAGACTGGGAGTAGCAGGAAGATACCCAGAAAGATAAAAGGCTATCAACACAACATCAGTGGCCATCAAAGAACATCTACCCTCAGACTCTGCCTCTGGCAGAGTTGGAGGCATCTACTCCTGAAAAGACTGATAAGAAATTGAACAAAGATCTAATTAAAGTCTGAGGTGAGGAGATTCAGATCCAATAGGAAACTGAACACTTAGAGGTTGCTCAACTCTAGACCAATGTGCTTTGAAACAGTGCATCTCTATGGGTGTTGACTGTATAAAGTTTGGGAGAAAATCCTGCAAAAACGTGTCTGGAGTACTTTCCTTGGCACACACTGGCCAGAAAATAAAGGATTGCCTGATTCTCTACCACTTCAAATATAGTGCTAGAGGGTTTTTTCTTCCCAATTTCCAGCGACATTAGGTTTCTGGGAATTTATTTACAAAAGAGACATTTACACAAATGAGAGCAGACCTTTAAATTCCTTCTGTCAAGTGAGTGAAAAGCTCAAAAATAGAGTGCAACTTGCAATCTTCTCCCTGAAATCATGCATTTAGGGAAGTATTTGGCTAAGAATAACATAGCCAGGTTCCTTCCTCTCTGCAATAAGTACATATAAGTTTTTAATCAAATTTTAGGGGACTAGTTGTAACCGAATCTTAGAAAACTGTGTATTGTAGGCTAAGGCTTTGTGAAAAGCTGATTAGGTTAGCAAAGCACAATGAGAAAGATAACAGCATACCTACTGCTCTGTAAACAACAAGTGATTTCAAGACAGCTAAGAAGGTCCAAGGGGCAGAAGAACAATCCCCTAACAACAGACTGTGCATACCCAGGAGATGTGAAAAAGAAGCCACGTATACACAAAGAAGACGAATGTAAAATATTGAACTGATCTGAGTAAAGTGTGTGCCTTTGGTGGAACAGGAGATTCCCGGGCTGCCCAGCACTGCTTTGCTTATTGCCACTTGCTTAATAAAATAATTTTCTTGATTGGCTTGACTCTGTCGGATTTAATTAGACAGCTAACTTATAACACTCTCCACAAGTCCTTTTGGATGTATCATTGGTTTCAACCACAGACTTGTAACCAAGTCTAAACCAAGCTCCAAGAAAGACAAGGATCATCCCTGAAGGAGATCTCAGGATTCACATCATACACAGTGACATCTATTGAGACATGAACATTGCCTCTATGTTCCATTGCACAGCCACAAACCCTCCTCTCTGCCAGCATGTCCACACATCCCACTGCAGGATTCCTCATCCCCTGGGAATCCACATTGCTCAGTGACCTCGCTGGAGGTGCTCAGAGAGTCCTGGAATAAGCCACACTACTCCTAGTGTAGGACTGTGGGGATTATTTAAGGTAAAGGATTTTGGGGAGAGTTATAAAGCAGGCCTCAGGAGCAGAAAAGAGAAAACTTAGAGTTATGCTGTAGATGCTGATTTGGAAAGTAAAAAGATACTTTAGGGAGTGAGCAAGGACTTTTAACAATAAGTAGTGTGTTGAATATAGATCATGCAAACCTTAGAACAGCAGAAAAATATATCTGGCAAGATATAGAAAGTTTTAAGCTTAATAATAGAGTACTGTGCTTTGTATTCTAAGGCTAACAAGTAAGCATTGTTTTAAGCAAGCAAACGTGTGCTTTTAGTAATTGGCTAAAGTAAGTGTCAATATGCCTTTTGCTTTCTGCTATTAGCTGAGAAACTTTTAAAGTATATTGCAATACAGAACTCAGTTTCTACTGCTTGGGACACAAGCTGCTGTCATCTTCCTAAGGTCTCAATCATGTAATGAGACTTTTGAAAAAAAAATATAGCTCAGGACATGTCCAGCAGCATTCCCATCTCATCCATGAATTGTATGTACTACTATGGCCGACAGACAGGACAAATCTCCCTTCAACAGGGCTGGTTTCCCTCAACAGGAGGAACCAGGTAACCTTGATTTCTGTCTCAATAACAACTGTCAGAGGCGTGTAGGGGATGGGCTGCACGTGAGGCACTTGCAGGATGCAACCGGGAGAAGATGGGAGAAAGCTTTGTCTCTGTCTTTGGGGAGACTTTGCCTGGCAGCCAATTCTACACCTCACATGAGACAGGCAGCCAGCAGGACACTGCCCTGCAGAGATGTTCTCCAAGCAGATGGCACTCCCTGACCCTCTGGTGGTAAGGCCTGCTTTTATACTCTTATCTCCTTTCTCTCTCTCCCCACCCTTTTTCATTTTCCTTCCTCCTTTTCTGTCTTTTCTAGTCCTCTTTAGTAGGGCAACACCCTCATTTCTGGGGTTTTTTTTGTTATCAATAAACAGTCAGATACAATATTGTCTTGTTTTTCTTAATTTCACCCTAGAACATCTGTTTTAAAATAACTCCTTGTAGTTCCCCATAGTAGAACACGACAATCAACATAACACAAATGGAAACAATAATCCAATTTTCACAGACTTTTGAGAGAGTTAAGCCCAACTTTGGTACCTGAGGAACCCAGCAAGGGTGTGACAGCTGAAAGAGAGAGACTGACCTCCTTGTCAGGCTGCCAGAGGTGAAAAGAAAGAAAATACATTTTTCTACTTACAAACTTGCAGCACTTCAAAAAGAGCAACCTTCATGCAGCTATTTTGTAGCAGACCATGGGATGTTTGAATAGCTCAGCTTCAGTTTGCCATCCAATGAACACTTTGCTATTTCATATAGCTCAAAGCAAGAGATGTCAAATATTACATGCAGCTACATTTTCCCCTCTCCTCGTTCCCCTTGTTGTCAAGTGTTTCCTTTGCAGCACCTTCAGGGCACCATCCTGTATCAGACCCCAGCTGCTTAAAGCACCACACAGCTGCATTTAAGGATGCAATATTTGACTCAGAGGTGGCTGTAAACCACAGATAAAAGCGGAGGTGAACACTGGCAGAGGAAGAAGATATAGCTCTTACAGCCCACGAAGAAGGCAAGTGAAATGCATTCATGGCCTATCAGGCTGTTGATTTAGAGAGAAATGGGATCTATCAAAAGCTGAAAGCAAGGAAACTGAGGGTATTAGATCATGTTAATTTCACTATTAAAATGCTAAGTAATATTTGTGTTGCCAGACCTTCTGCATTATGAGGGACCAATCCTTAATTTTATGTGTGCCAGCTTTCTGCACACATTCTTTCTTTGTTAACTGCAAAATTGTTAACTGAAGATCTGAAGGAAACTGATTCTCCCTCCTCCTGTGCCTAAATAAATACATGAGTATTTATTATAAATAAATGAGTAAACCAGAGCTGCAGTGTAGTAACATCTCCCCTCCAGGCTGTCCTGGCAGGGATGACTGCAGTGAATGAGTCACACTTCTGAGTGTATTGCTGGCTGCAAAATTAATAACACATGTACAGACTTGCATATGTCAGCCTTCAGGAAGGCACTGGAGTTAACAAGGACTGACAATGCCATAAATGAGGGTGAAATTGAACCATGACTCTTAGCTGCTTCTGTTGCACTTACAGCAAGTTCTGACAATTTTGTGCCATTGATGTGATCAATGGTTATGACTTAGGAAATGAAAGAACACAATAAAGTTCCAAACCAGAAATGCCAGGTAACCATGGAGGAAGCTATAGTTGTGGATAGTAACTGAATCCTCATTTGAAATGCAACAATTATTACAGTTTAAGTGGGTTCCAGATCAGCAAACATAGGGAGAGGTGAAACAACAAAAATGCAAGAACAAGTGATATCAAGAGTATAAACTCAGACTGTCAGGAGAAGCTGAGTAAAAGGTTCATTTCTCTACAAATTAAATGAATATTTTTAAGAGGTTTGGGGTTGTGCTGTTTTGATATTTCCTTTCAAGCAACACTATATAAAACAAAGGCAGGAGACAAGATGGGAAAGCTCAAAAATGCATTTTCTACTTGACCTACATTGTTCCAATTGATCACAGACAATTATAGCTATATTTCATCTGCTCATCTGAAGCTGCCTCATAGTCTCATATATAACCCTCCAAATCTAACAGACAAGCACAGGGGTGCAGGCACACAACTGTAGTTTTAATATACAGGCTGCTGCCTTTGGGATTGTACTGGATATTAAATATAACTATTAGCTCTATTTTCTTAGAGAAAGGCTCAAAAGATTACATTTCTTCAGTAGATCAGAGAAGAGGGGAGAAGGGAAACAATGCACAAAATAAAAATCATCAGCTAAAAAGGAGAGAAAGTAACAGAGAACAACAAAGGGATTGCTTCCCATCAGGCCCCACCACACTCAAGATCATTAACCACAGCTCTATGTGGATTTTCTTGCTCAGAGTAATAGTGAAAGTCTACATAATTCCTTTGTTTCAAAGTCATGAGACTAAAAGAGACTTATACTTGTTAAAATAATTACATTCATGATCTTTAGTGGTGTCTTAATTCATTAGCTTTTTTCCTCTCTTACTGCCCTCCACCACCCATACAAAAGTGACCAGAAAGTGATTGAAATAGAAAAAGATTTTTTTCAAATGATCAGTCAGTTTCTAAACTCTAATTTCCACTCTTTGACTAAAAGGGACAAACCTTATTCTGGGACTCTTCAATAGCTGTGTTTGTAAATACAGTAGACCCTACTGCTTGCATCTGAAAGTTCTAGATATATCAAGATCCAGAGGGATGTCTTACAAGATCAACAGGGAGAACGGCTTCCCACTGCCAGAGGGCAGGGTTAAATGAGATATTTGGAAGGAATTGTTCCCTGTGAGGGTGGGCAGGCCCTGGCACAGGGTGCCCAGAGCAGCTGTGGCTGCCCCTGGATCCCTGGAATTGTCCAAGGCCAAGTTGAACAGTGCTTGGAGCAACCTGGGTTAGTGGAAGGTGTCCCTGCCCATGGCAGGGGTGGGATTGGTCCCTGCTCTGTAAGGTCCCTTCTATCCCAAACCAGCCTGTGACTCCCTGTTATTCAAATAGAAACAGAATAAAAGGTTTTCAGATATCTCCACAGCTGACTGAGCAGGCTGACAGACCAAGGATTTACAATTCAGATACTAAAAAATTAAATATTGTTAACCAGCTGCTAATGACCTGATTTCCTTCAGTGAAGCCAACCCTTGGATATTTTCAGAGTTTCAGGACATGCTATATGTGCTAAAGTGCTGTGCTTCCAGCCAACCTTTTACCTACTGCTTTCCCCACTTTGACTCAGCATCTTTATTTTTCAGCTCAGCAGTTTCAATACATTGGTTGGAAAAGCACAAACATGTTCTGAGGATGCTTGTTGTGCTCAGGGAGCCTGACTGAGAACATGATTAAACCCTTTGTTCCAGCCACTGTTCAGACACATGGAAAGACAGCCCATGGTGTGCTGGGTTCATAATCTAACCAGACATGCCAAACCAAGTGTGAGGAAGGGACTTGCTCAGGGACATAGAGCAGAGGAGCAGCAGAACTGTAGAGAGAATCCAAGTCTTTGTCAGGTCAGTGCCCTACTCAATAAATCACTCTGGAAATTTAAAAAAAAAATATTATGAATCTGCAGTTGTAGCAATTCCTTTTCTTTTAATCAGTTTTTACAGAGAAATCACTGCAATCTTCCTGACACACACAAAACTCATTTACTTAAAACAACAAGACTTATCCCAAAAGAAAATACTCTAGAGAGGTATGATTCCCCAGAACAAACTGTTAAGCAGGTCTTAATTCAAAAGCAAACAAAAATGTCTTGAAACTTGGAGTGCTGATCAAAAAAAGCTGTGCTATCAGGAAAACCTACTGAAAAGCAGGAAAATAATATTTAATAATAATTATTGAAACAAACATGGGCACACCCTTCCTGTCAAATTATGCTCAGAGTACACAAGCTGAACCTTGCCAGTGTATGTTATTATTGATACTTGGGTCCAGGATCCCTTGTTTCCAATTTTGTTTTTAATGCATCTCAGGGATTTAGGTTTTCCTCAAAGCACATGACCTGTGCTTATTATTGAAGCAACCTGCATTTAGAATTCAACTGATCTTTGACCAGATATGAAAATACTCCTCTTGAAATGTGTGAAGCCTCAGAAACCTACCTGTGCCAGTAGAAAATTCTTTGTGCCCTTTTGGGTTTGTACCCCTTATTTTGATGTTTGTAATTACTGTGATCCTTCTTTTGTCTTAAACACTGTAAACCGATTCACAGGTGCATTACCCAACAACTTCCCCAGAGGCCTTTCATCTTGAACTGGAAAAACCCAAATAATCAAGTTGGATGTCTTGTTTTTTTTCCTCAGTGTTGCTGATGCCTTAGGTTTCAGCTTTTATATTTTTTAGATTCTGTGCTGTTTTGGTGAGTAGTTTTACATTTTATATTAGGTGCTACTAAGATCTCTTCACAGAGCAGGAAGACAAAACAATTCCTTATCTAGTTTGGTACCAAGGACAACTTTCAGGACCAAGAATGAAAACAATGGTGAAGTGAGAAGGAAAAACGAGGAGGATGGAGCTTCAAAACCTGAAGCTGTGGCTGGACAATTGATTCTGATATGTTAATGGACCAGAACTTATAAAAGTGTGAGACCTCATGACCCAGGGAGCCATTTTGTGACCACTTTGGGCATCTTGGGTGTGGTCCATGTGGACTCTTGTGTGACCCAGGTGCACCCAGTAAGGCCTTTTAATAAATCCCTGCTTTACGCTTTTGCTCTGAATAGTCTCTGTTCCAGGTCAGCCTCCAGAAGGCATCATTGTAGTAACAAATATCAGTGTTATGCAGAGGTGTAACAGCACACAGACCTTGTCCCATGCAGACACCACTGGCTTTGAGGGAGAAAAATGCAATTCTCATTCTTCACTGCAGACTATGGTCTAAAACCTGTGTTTACAGACTGCTCCCAACAGCAAGGGACAGTGAAAGGTCACAGCTGTTTGCAGAGCACTGCTCATGATGGAGTCATGTCACTTTGAAGATGAAAAGATAGAGCAGCCTGTCAATTCAGCCTTTTCCCTATTCTCAGCACAGAGCAGTCAGTCCGCAGCTCTGAGGAAGAAAACAGACCAAAGCTTCTTTAAAACACCATTTTCACATCATTACACAGAAACCAAATACCATGTGCTTGCTGCATGTTTGACGTGAGTTCTTAAGTTCACTGAATTCAAAATTTAGAAGTACAAAACTTTGTGACTGTCACCACATGTGTTTTTTCCCCACTTCAAATTTAATGAAGTTACACACCAGAGCTTTGTTTTCTTCCCACTGTACACAAGTGCAAAACTCCTCTGGATGTAGACAACTACTGAACAGTATTCTTAAAGTCAAACAGGATTAGGGCTCTAAAGTATCAAATAATGAAATGGAGTACACTGAATTAATCGTAGTATTTTGCTATAAAATACAGACAATTGGACTCCCAATCTGGCAAGCTGTTAAGCTCAATTGAAATAAATTGTATTTAAAAACATACCTAAAATCTGGGTTGAGTTCTCTTGTTTTGGATTTCACTAAAACACATCCATCAAACATCTTACCCATACCACCAACTACTCTGCTAGAAGGTTCCAACAGCCAATCCATTTCTTTCTTCTTGTGTGATTTTATTGTATATTTTGTGTGTCAAGAAAACTGCTGCTTTTCTTTTTCACTAGTCTCTGCTAACTGTTCAGACCATCCTTTAACAACTCATGCCATGTTTGTTCCAATTTTACTTTCACAGAGCTTACACTGATTTTACTGATGGAGCATTATTTTTAAAAATTCCTTCTCTTCATTAAAATAATAAAGAATCTTCCAATTAAAAGCCCATTTTACTACTCACCCATCAAATCCCTAATTGTTGTAAAAGACATTTTAGTGAAAAAAGTGTTCTTTGAGCGTCTAAAGGAAATTTAGTGTACTGACAAGAATATTTCATATTAAACACAGGAGTAGAAATGCCAAGTGGAGTGAAGCCTTTGCTATTTTAACTCTGCCTCTTACACAGAATAAAATGAAACTGTTGTACAAAAACACACAGCTCAAGAGGCAAAGAGAGAAAGTGAACAATAAGTATTCTACAATTATTATCAAACTCTCATTCTGCTGTTGCAAGTAGCACCTATGAAATCAGTGAATTTATTCACTACAGTCAGTTGGGATTAATATCACACCTGGGAGGCACCAACTGCACACAAGCACTGCTTAAAAGGAAGAAAAGGAAGCATCCTTCAAGAGATACATTTGACTGTGGTGATATTAAAAATCTGGATTACAGTTAAGAAGCTTATATCAGGAGGGAGTCTTCTGCAGAAAAGTTTTTGGGTTTGCTTAGAAACTTTGATTAAAAATAACTGCAGCTAAGAAGTGTCCAACTTCCAAAAATTGTTACAAATTTCAGGACTTAGCAGTATCTAGCAGTCAAAACATAAGTAGAGAGATGAGATGATCCTAAACTACATTGCTTCATTTACTTATCAGACAAAAATTAACCCAGCAGGAATTCATGACTATTTCTAAGGATTTCCAAAGATAAAATCATTCAGGTGAGAGGGGAACTCCAAAAGCTGGGTCAGGACAAGTAGATCTTTGAAACTCAGAAGTATGGTATTCCAAACCCTCTCTGGGAAACTTCTTCCAATGATATTTTTTTTTTTTCCTTCTGCCCAGTGGGATCCTCCTTTTCCATTTTTGGCCAGCCTCTCATCATCCCACTGTTCACCTCAGAACAGAGCCCAGCTCCATATGCTCAGTGACTCCTCGTGTACTGTTTAACAGCTGGTAAAAAACAAACCAAATTCTCTCCCAGCCTCTCCCCATGGTTCATGTGTCTCAGTGCCCTTGGTGGCCCCTTCCCTGGGCTCACTCTAGTTTATCCACACTGTTCCCATCCTGCACCAGACTCAGTGTTCCAGGCTGGCTGCAATGAGCAGCAGGTGAATTCTGTTTTCCCTGCAGGCACTGGCTGTGCTTGAGCTGATGGAGTGCAAGACACAGCTCAGCCCTGTCACTGCCAGAGCCAACAGCTGAGCCCTGCTCTGCCCACCAGAACCCCAGCAGCACCATTTCACAGCAGCACCAATTCACATTTGCCCTGTAAATCTCTATGAGATCTTATTCCTCCTGTTCCTTTCTCAATCCCTCCGAAAGGCAGCCCTTGAGTTCATTGCCTGCACCCCAATTTGGTGTCAGGCAATGACACAACATCCATGAGGATGTATTCCATCACCTCCTCAGGATCACTGACAAAGAAATTAAGCTTCACAGTCCCAAGGTGAACCTCAGATGGCCACATTTGGATCTCTTTTCCAGTTTTTTGCAGCAACAGTAATGGAAAGTCGGGGTTTATTTTTTCACTTCTATCTTGTTTAACAGATTTCACTAAGGTGCAATTTTTTGGTTAATGTTAAACCAGGCTTTTAAAATTCAATAATAGATTAATGAATAATACACTGTCTGTGGTCAGTCCAACAAGTAGGCACAAAATTAATTTTACCAGGTGGAACAAATAGGGGTCTGCTTCACAGCACAAAATGCCAGTGCAGAGACAAGGATAGGAGTGAGTTCCACAATCATTTGCAGACAGATTAGAGCACTGGGGCACACACTGCCCTCTGTAAATAACAGCTGCCACTACCACAGCCCTTATTCAAATCTGCTAATTACATCCTCTTATCAAATGATGATCCAATTAATGAGGGGCACCATTCCTCTTGCACTGCATGCTCCTTTTGTGACCTAAAAGAAAAAATTTAGATACACTCCTGCTTCTTAAACTTCCAAAGTCATGAGATACAAAGGTTCCTCCAAGCATTGCCAAGACTTACAGCTTCTTTTTGCCTGAGACACCACAGGTCACCCAGGCCTCAAGGTTAAGTAAATGTAGCAATTTATCTGAGACCTTACACACATCTTGAAATCTTTCTCAAATTCAGAAGATGACATAACTTGGACGATGTAATCTTCTTTCATGCAACGTTTTCCTAGGGTTTCAAATCCTATAAATCATGACAACTTCCTTCATTTAAGAAGATTTTATGTGGTGATTTTGTCTTGCAAGTTAAGAATGGTTTATTTGTGAACTTGTCAAAGGTAACTGCTACTGCTTCTGACTTTTTCCGGGAAGTCTGCCTAGTTTTAATGCTCATTAGCACTGCAGTCTTCCAGACCTTCGTGATACTCAAGATTATTAATTCCCAAGAGAGTTTCCTTCATACATTAAGACAGAAAGTTTAAGCTATATAGAGAAAGACACCTGTGGCCCTGAGACTTCTGAAATAATTCAAAGAAAAACCTAACACATCATCCCTCACCCTTTCTTTCCATTAGCCCTACTTCCAGCAATAACTGGTAAGCAGTTCCTTAACATTTGACAGCTGGACCAAAAACAGTGGCTTTAATACATATAAATATTTATGGGAGAAGCAACGGGGACCAAATATCCGCTGGCACATTGGGAGCTACCAAACATACCTCAAGATACTGCAAATACATGGAGTGACAAAATCACCACAGCATTACTGGGCATTTTCAGACTTTTAAGTGTGCTCCCATCTTACAAGATTCAAATAAAGCTGAAAGAATACAAATCCACTCAGCATTGAGAACTCCAGCTGACTGAGCAGAACTTTAAAAGCTCTGGAGAGCCCAGGATCTGATCCCTGGGCTACCTGCACTGCATTATTTACAACCAGCCCTTCATCTCACACTGCCAAAATTTCATGTAAAGCAGCACACTGAACATTATAGAACAAGGCAAATTAACTCAATGCCAATATAGCTAACCAGGTGAATATTTTTAACACATCAGCCTATAAAAAATGCAAGTTCTTTCTTCTACAATTCTACCAATATTAGGGTGTCATGGGTTGCAGTGGAAAATGTAACCAAAACTGTGTATTCTATCACCATCTGTTGAAACTGGGGTGTAGGGTGGGGTAGCCTTCTGTTAATGAGACAACTGTGAAAAAAGCAGCTGGGGCAGTTTCTTTATCTCTTCCACAACCCATCCTCCCTCAAGGGAGAGATCTTCTGCTCATGGGCCATTGAGTCTCCCTGATAGAATTACATCATCCCATTGGGAAATGCTCCAACCAGGGGGAGCAGCCAAGTATTCCTACCTGGATAAAAATCTGGGAGTTGGAACACCAAGCAGCCTTTTCCACTGGATTCTCAGAGGAACACCAGGCCCATCTATCACCACTGGACCTTCAGAGGAAAACTCCACCTTTCTCCAGGATCACTGCTCCAATAGAGCCACATCGGCCACTCCAGAATGACTGCCACCATGAATGGCACTGCCACCAATACCCTAACCCACAGGGTGTCAGGTTGTATCCCAACTCTGTCAGTGGGTTTGGTTTTGGGTTTGTTTTTTTCTTGTAATACTGCATGTTTTGTTTGGCTTTTATTTCAGTTCTCCTAATAAAGAACTGTTATTCCTATTCCCATATCTTTGCCTGAGAGCACCTTAATTTCAAAATTACAATAATTCAGAGGGAGAGGGTTTACATTCTCCATTCCAAGGGAGGCACTTGCCTTCCTTGGCAGACACCTGTCATTCAAACCAACACAGAGGGCAAAATGCTTTAAAGTCTAACTTGCCAGCACCGCTGGAAGAGACAAAGCCCCTAAGAAATGAATTGGCATCCACATCATCTTGCCTAAGTCCCACTGTAAGCTCACATAACCCTGGGACAGCACTGCCAGCTGCTAGAACGAGCTGGATGCTCTCACAGACCCTTCAGCAGGCCCTAAAGGCAGAGATCCTCTGCACAGTCAGTGCTAGGTTCAAAACCAGAGAAACAGGCCCTGAGCAGCCCCTAACTGAAAGAGAAACAACAAGTAGAGAATAGCAAAAATTATGTCATTATAATTTGACAAAAAGAATTCAAGCAAAATTAAATGCTTTGCCCATGATCACACAGGCATTTAGTAGCAAGAGCCAAGTGCTTCCTAAATCCAGTCCAATTTCAGAACACAAAGAATCTTTACTTTCTATTTTGTCACATTCCTCTTTCTGCCCCCATACAAAGCTAATATATTCTCTACTTTTCCTTAGAAGAAAAAAATCCCTATTGCCTCCAAGAATCCTGGTATTGGGACACCCATAGGCCTCAGGTCCTGTAGGCACCACACACACGCTTCCAAATGGAACTGGTATTCCTGTTCATTCTACAAGACCTTATTTCCCAGCTATCAAATTGAGTTATCACATGCCATTCTGGTTTCATGATATTATTCAAATATAGAAATTAATAATATTAAACTAATCCATTATATAATTTTTCTGGCATTAAAAAAAATAAGGCAATACTAAGAACAACCTTGCCCAGCCAAACAATCTAAGTGGAACCCTGTAGTAACATTGGCCCAGGGAGATTTTTCTATAGATAAGTAAGAAGTTTCTATATAAAAGTACCTTATTTCTTAGAGTCAACAGCAAGTACCTTCTGAACTTGGCAGCTTCCACAGCAGATTTGGTGGAGGCTGAGATCCTGAAATAGCCTCCATGCTGCCCATCCAGAGCCTCAGGGCTCCTGGAGATGATGCTGTCTGATTGGAAGCACCTGTGGATCATTCCCAAACCCTGCAGCTGATAGGACTCACTCCCTGGGAGGAGGAAGCCTGGCCAGCACAATCACCCCAAACTCAGGCCACTGTGCCAGGAACCAGGCTTGTGCCCTGGCAGCCCCTGCAGGGTCAGAGCTGCCACCACAGGGACAGCAGCTCCTCAGCTCCAGCCCCAGGGCCCTGGGGCACAGCCAGGAGTGACAGACCCCCTCAGCCAGCAGTGACAGGGCCAGGCAGGCCTGCAGGACACCTGGACACGCACGTGTTCCTGACCAGGGACAGCCTGCTGGGGGCTGGCCAAGGCTGAGTGCAGGACAAAGCCTTCAGCTGCACCAGGGGAGGGTTGGGTGGGACATCAAGAGGAATTTCTTCCCAGAGAGGGTGATAAGTTAGTGGAATGAGCTGCCCAGGTGGTGGAGTCAGTGTTTGGAAGGTGTTTAAGGAAGGGCTGGTTGCCATGGTGGGGATGGAGCACAGGCTGGACTCGAGGATCTCACAGGGCTCTTTCACACGAATTGATTCTGCCAATGGCACCTGATCATTCCAGCTGATTTCTACAATTAAATGACAGCATCTATGGGCCAGGGGAGAGTAGAGACTCTCATTCACTTCAGGTGCAGGAAGGCTTTCAGCACTGCCATCCCTTCCCTGGGGCCCCTGTACCCAACCTGGACCTTTCAGGTGGGATGGGTAGGTAGACAACTAACTCAATACTTGGGTTTTTTTAAGTCTAATTTGATAATCAGGCCCAGGTGACCAACATTATGGCAATTAACACCCTGCTGAGTGCTGCCAGGCCCATCATTTTTTCGGCAAACCCTAATTGTGTACCAGAAGCAAACTGAATTCCACACTTGCTTCAAGCAGGTCCCTGTGTCTCACTATGTTCAAATGTTACTTGGCCTGCAGGATCATGTTACTACACACATTAGAGAGAACTAATTTCCTTTCCAATCAAAATAAACTGCATGGTACAGTATTAAGAAACACAGCACGGTACAAAGCAGTAAATTTACCATAATACATTTTGTCTGAGCAAAACAATGATGACAAAAAGCTCCAAACAATTTATACGTTCCTGAGAAAGCACAGAAATTTTATAGAAACATAATTCAATCTCACTACCTTACTTGAATAAATAAAAGATTAGTTGACGTCTAAATTAGTATAAAGATTGGTTTCATAATAATAAACCTATCTCCCACCAAAAAGCCTCTGAAATACACTTCCATAAAAGTTCTGTACAGACTATAATAACTGATTATGTAAAAATTTCATAGCACAGAAATGGATAAATAATGGATAAATAAGAAATTAGTCACATTGGTCAGAACCAGCAACACCAAACAAAGCAGGCTAAAAATGATAATGGAAAAAGTAACAAGTTTGATTAAAACCTCTTTTTTTAAAGTTGTTCAGAGAGTAAGAGAAACTGCTCTGTGAAATATGTTTACTCACACAATTAGAGGCATTTAGGGAAAGATTATATGATTATGGAGAATTATCTTTAGCATGTAGTGGCTTGGTACTGGGTACTATAGACAAGGAGTTTAAGTTGGTCTTTCTAGTCCTACCATCTATAGAGACCTGCAGGTAAGTAATTTTCTTACTCCTTTTATATCTCCTATTACATTCAAAACACTTATTTTGGAATATAAGGATTGTGTAATGGGCAACATATTCATTAATGTAATGAGTTGGGCTGCTTTAAAAGCATCCACACCCAACCAAGCAGCAAATCACTGAGACACAGAGTAGGGTGCTCATCGTTTAATCCTGGAGTAGATGCAGCAACACTAACAGACCTTTCCCACAATGATTTTTGTGATAGTTATTACAATATTAATTAATTAAACACACCAGCAATGAATCCAACAAGATTCCAAAGGCTTTGATTTTTTTCCCTAAATGCAAAATGGAGAAAGTAAGACTTATCTAGTTCCATAATAAAAGATGTAAATCATTTCCATTTCAGTTGGAGTCTTGGATTGCAGGCTTAGGCACAACTTCTGACAAGTGGCTTTTCTCTGCAGCACCAGTGAACAGAACTGTAAGCACAAAGCCAGGACTGCCACACATCCCAGCCAGGGGCCTGTGGCATGAATCCTTGCACACAGGAACATGGAAAGCTTTGAATTGTACCTGCCATAGCTCGTGCAAGGCCAGGAGCTGTGACTCCTTCCAAAAGCAGCTCTGCAGAAGGCAGGAAGCCTTCCCTGCTCACAGGCAAGGTGTCACTGATCAGATATTCAGCAATTTTTCATAACGTTGAAAAGCAGAACCTTGTGGCTCCTGAGCACATTCAAATTCTAACCTGAGAAGAAAAATAAACCCCAGTGCACTTCCAAACCTCAATTTATACAACTCCATAAACAGGAATTTCTCTAGAGACCTTGGCTTTTAAAGAGTACACATCAGAAGCAAAGCTGGAAAAGCAGCAGTACATCTTAAATGCACAACTTATTGTGCCTGTCGAGTCAGTCACACAGAGCCCTGCAGAGCTTGTCTGGGAACAGAGTCCATCCACACACAGCCACTTCCATGCTGGGCACAGACACAGCTAGTGATTCCATTCCCTTAGAAAAGCTGGATGTATGAGCCTTAGACTTCACTCTCTGCGTTGAATGCAGGATGCATTTAATATTCTAGAAAGAAAATAATAACTTAGAGCAGCCAAGTGGTGTGAGCAGTCAGAAAGGTGGCCTGTTTAGAAGAGGGGTAAAAAAAGAAATAATTACAGAACAAAAGGAAATGCCTGCCAGCCTGGAAAACAGGAGCACCCTCATAAAGTGCAGCTGGACTCCGAAGTACAGCTGAGTTACCTACAAACTGGACACATCCTAACATCCCAACATACCACTGGGGAACGGGAAGAAAACAAAGAAAAACCAAAACAAAACAACAACAAAAAAAATATTCTAGAGACTTATTGTCTGAAAAAGGAGAAACAGCAAGTGTTTAGGAGTAATATCAGTATAGAAGAAAGCAGAACAATGATGAAAGAAAAAACATTTAGCAAAGTGAAAAATACAAAGTCAGCGGGACCTCTTAGGACCTATTTTTTCCCCTGCATCTGGACACACAGACAGGAGCTAGACTTGTGGAAGGCAGCTTGGGGATTCTGTGCATCCCTATGCACAAACCACAGTTATTTAACCTTCAGAGCTTTCCGTGTGCTCCTATGCAGAGTGAGCACTCTTGAGAAGGAAGAAATCAAATCTGAAAGCCCTTCACAGAGATAAAAAGTTCTATATATTATTTCAAGCCTCCCCTGAATAGCTGATACTCCTCTTGAACAAGGACATTTTAACTACTTTAACAGGGTGAAAGAGATTTGAGTGTACTTCAGCAGAATTAGAACAATTATGTGCATTAGACTTCCATAGGAGCTTAAAGCACTTTAATGGGATAAAGAAGAATTTAAGTGCTATGAACTATAGAACAGTTAAAAAACGAATCATTTGATAAAGATTTAAACTAAGCTAATGGACACTGTAGCAATTCTCTACAGAGCGAATTGCTAGAAACAGATTTTGACAATAATCTTCTTTTCATGAATTCATGGGAAAAGATATCGCTGCAGTGTACTGTCCACACTTAGCAAGTTAGTGAATTATTTCTTCCAAAATAGAATTAAATTAGCACACATCCACCTAATACATCTAGTGCAGCTTAGGTGATTCCTAGTTCTCTGATCATCCCCACAGTGGCAGCATTTATTAAGTGACATCATTAGCAGCAATGTGCCAATGTTCTTCCTCAGCCAAATTTCACTGCACAAATCACTCCTGCATGAACAAAGAACAGATGAGAGGGGAAAATTAATTAGTTCAGTGCCTTGTTCTCTCTCCTGCATACACAAAGCAGATATAACCTGCACACACAGGTAGAAGAGTATACAGGGAGATCTCTCTAGGTTTTACTTTTCTTTAAAGCTTCTGAATGTGTCACCTCTTCATGTCTTTTTTGCTGCTCTGGATCTCTGCACGAAGGGGTTGTGAGCTGCTCAGAGCTGTGAAAGATGCTGATCAAAAGAGAGGGGACAATTTGCTGCTGGAGCTTCTTTGGCACCAGGAAAAGGCTCTGTGCAGAGTCACATCCCTCCATTCATCACTGGATCTGTGTAGAGGATAATCTGCTCCTCAATATTCTCCCTCATTGCTCTCAAAGTCTGACAGAGAAAAGTGCTAGTGCTTCTGAGCCAGGGCAAGCACAGGGCCTGGTGTCTTCAGAGAGACAATGACCTGGAATTACAAACACTGGGGGTAAGTGGATGGTGAGAGACAGCTCCCTTAAGCAGGACCTCACTCATTTTTACATGCTCACCTCAAGACATTTTAAGGGTCTTTGTTTTCAGAAGACACTAAATTCTCCCATCTGAAAATCACACTTCTATTGCATGGCAAATTGGACACCCAAGGATTTGGGTAACAACAACATCAACATCAAAAGCTGTCTTTTAGAAAATTCCTAGCCTAAAGTGTCTGGTCAAGGCTTCCAAGCTACATTTCCAGCAAACATTAAACAACATGAAAAACATGTGCCATGGCATAGAAAAACACTTCTGGTTTGTAAATCTAGCTATGCTGGTTAACATGAAATACTGGGAAAACCACAGGGTTGTTATTTCACAATCACAGAAACACAAAAACAGAATGCTATAAACCTCAGTCATCCCACCTTCCCAAAGAGCAATATCCATGTGTGGTCATCTCATAGGCACCTGCTTTAAATACATTTTGGGGGAGACGTTTTTGAACAAGAAATATATCAAATTCTGTATGTTGAACACATTTAGTGAAAGCCACATAAGTGTATTTAAATCCAAACCTGTCTTGTTTGCTTAACATTATTTAATTATTCACATACCTGCCTCTGTGATTTTGTGCTGTAGAACTGAGCTGAGAATCCTGCAATTTGAGTGTAATGAAGTAAGCACAGAACCAATTAGTGCTTCGTGAAATAAAGAACTTGAGTGAAAGCATTTACATTTCTTCTTATATTAGCAGCCAACTAACCTGTGCCAACTTTATACACACCTGCATAATAGATTTTAGATTTTAGAGCAAAAGCAGCAGCTTCATCTGTCATTGTCTCATCTGAATCACACTCACATCCTTATCCAGAATGTCACCCTCATGTGTCTCTAATCTGTTTTGTTACCACACCAGGCTAGGATCACTAAAACACAGAAACACAGAATCATTTAGGTAGGAAAAGACCTTTAAGGATAGAATCATAGAATCCTTCAGGTTGGAAAATCCCTCTAAGATCATCAAGTCCAACAGTGAACCCATCACTGCCAGGCCCACCACTGAACCATGTCCTCAAGTGCCACACCCAGACATTTTACCCTCCCACATGTAACCCTAACCCAAATCCACCACGAATATGTTCAGATACATTGACTTTCTTCAACATGGAAACACCATAAGAACACTAACCTTCTGCTTCAACAAGAATAAAATATGTAACTAATTAAATCTGAATTAACGGTTCAGAAAATGCTTCTTAGTGTCATGTGGCACATGCATCTTAATTATCTTAATGCTCCATCACTCATTGCATGAGGGAAAAGGCTTCTGCAAATTTTCAACTGCTTTTCATTCCTTCTTCCTTCCATTTTTAAAGTAACTGAAACCAGTTTTTAAGTGATGGACTCAGCTGCATTTGAAAGGGGTCTATGTATATTAGAACTTCTGCTAGACTCAGCTGTCATTAAAAACTTCAATACTTTTGAGAATTTATTTGAGTCTTCCCAGTTTCAACTTTCAATGTACTACAGAGTCTAGCTGGCAGGTTTAGCTCTTATAACCCAGGGTAGGTTATAAGTTACAGACAGTTTTCATAAAGCACTTGGCTGTTACTGTAAATTGTTACTGGTTGTAAATGCAGACCTGAAAGGAAACAGTCACATCTTGGACAGCTTATTCTAATCAAGATTTCTTGACAGTTTCAATACTTGAAGAAAAGTCTTCCACAAAAAGCAAGGACTGGCCATTTCCCTACCTATAACTTCTATTGTGGATACCTTTTTAGAAAAAAAAAAGATATTTCAAAAGGAAAAATATAAGCCAAAATTCACAGCTATATATGTCCAAACCCCACTAAAGTTGACAAAAAATACATTTTATTGCATCTCCTGTGTTGTGGTTGGTGCAACTGAAGGTACGTAAGAAAATAATAAATATATTTATCTGGTTTTGTCAGCTGCAAATAAAAATAAACACTGATGTTGCCCATTCAGGTCAAAAGATAAAACACAATCAATATCTTCACCCCAAGAAAATACAGAGACTGTCCTGTGTTTGTTGTGCTCCAGGGTCTGCTTACTGCATAAGGAAATTATCTGCATAGGAAATGTGATCTCCAGCACAACACCTTGATGTACAAAATTCAGTGGGAAGGTTGTTAATAGGGTATACTGTTTTCTTAATGTGTTTCTTAATATTTTCATTCCCTGATCTCTTTCCATTTTCTGCCCAAGGTGAACCGTATCACAGTGATGCTTTCTGAAATGCTAACAGAATCGTTAAGTAACCTAGAACATTGCATTTCTTAACTTGTATTGAATCCAAAGAAGTAAAGAAGTTAGAGAAGCAGAAATTTGTGCCAAATTAGGTGCAATTCACTGCACCCAGAGAATGAAAGTATTAGCATACAAATTTGACATCTCCAGAGACTCAGTGTAGAAGAGAAAGCGATTACATTGCACTCATATGTTTTTAAATAGTGATTCTTTTAATGACATTTGTTTGGCTTTACTTATTTTAAATTATGCTACTCCTGGTACTTTTCATACAGCTTTTTTTGAATCCTACCAGTTCAAATTCAATAGGTCAAAACCTATTACCCAAGCCAAATCTGTTGATACTATTATTTTCTGATACTTTCATATTTGGCATCTTTCAATTTTACTTATATTTCTTCTTTGAAATCATTGGAGTTCATCCACTAAAAATCTGCGAGGAGAAAAGCAGGCCTGTGTAGTAAAAAGGAATTATACACCTCACATATCTTTTAAAATCTGGTTATTTTCCATTCAGAGAAATGGGAAACCTGTGATATTCCAAATTCCACCCAACAATAACTTTCAAAAACACATCCATTCTCTTTGAAAACTCCTGTGAATTACTCTCCCATGCTCACTTGTGCAGAAATCAGGGCTAACAAGATGAAAGCCTTGTTCTATCAGGTTTACTTAGCACTGAACTACTGTCCAAAGCACCTCAGCCACCCTCTGCTGCTCCCAGGACACACACAAAATTCACTCTGTGCAGCAGTACTATTCTGTGAAGCCCAAAATTCCCAAACCTAAGACTGAATTCTCTCCAGATGATGGTGGATACAGAGCCTTGCCAGGCTCCAAAATAAACCTAATTATCTTGTGCTTTGCCCCAGCTGAACTCTCTCTGCTTCCAGGAACACAAGCAGAAGTGCCAGGTAGCCGAGTATTCAGATCATGTCATCTTCCAAGACTTAAAAAGAAAATAATTATCCCCTAGTAATTGAAAATACAAAATGAGGTTTAACATCGTGTTCTGATCTTTTTATTTCATGCTGTGAGAGGATTAATTGACTGAAAATGGAAAGTGCTCCCAGACTGCTGTACCTGGCCTGATGTACCCCTCACACTCAGAACTGATCAGGTGTTTGGGGAGCCAGCACAGCCTTCAAACCTGACCTACTTCATGCACACAGGGCTCAAAGTCAGGCTTGCCCATCGTGCTGCAGTACAGCTTCATTCCACCCATTTGCTCTCACTGTCTCTGTTAATTTTCCTGTGCACCAGGATAACCACCCAAGGCTGTTCAGAAGACACTTTGTATTTTTCTGGTGCTGCTGAGGTACTTTTCCAAATCAACAAGATTTCTCTGTGCCATTATTCAACTGCCAGAGAGCAAATCTTTTCCCCTCTCTACAGAAATTCAAGATTATCCCTTAGTTAAGGTTCTTGTAAGCCTGTGGATAGGTTTAGACAAGACCCTGAATTTGCCAAAGCTCTCAGGGAGATTTTGCTTTCATTATTATTTAGTCCAAGTAACCTCCTCACCAATGCCTTCATAAAGCTCTTTTTTTCAGGTCTGGTTTAGCCCAGCAATTCTTTAGCTTTCCAAATCACAGAAAACTCTACAAAGTCCCTTCTCAATCTCCAGAAAGGATCTTTCTGTCACCTCTGAGGCAGCAATTCTTGTTTGCTCCTTGCTCTGTGGTAACGACACCTCCAGATTCTCCTGTTTCACCACATAACCCCGTGTGTGGAGTTGTTCTCAAGGGCAAAAGAAAACTCTCTGTTCTCCAGAAAGAACAACATTTATTTCTAACCCATTAACCACTCTGATGCAAAACACACACACAAATCAAATACCATCCATCATGTAAGTAAATCAAAAGTAGTTTGGGGCGATTTCAGTGAATTCTAATTAGCTATGTAATGTTGTTAAATCAAAAGTAAACAGGAGAAACCTTGACTTGCAATGAGACATGAGTCCTAAAGAAACATACACAAAAATATGCAGAAGCCCAAGCTGACAAGACATCTTCAGTACTTTTTATTCTTTCTCTTTACAAAGCTTAAGAAATGTTTGCTATGTGGATCTCTGCCTCTTGCATGCCTTCATTATCTTTCAAGCTTGTCATTAACTCTTTTAAAATTTGTAATTCTTCTTAGCAATTCTGACTTTCTAGAAGAAGCTTTTTACATTTTCTGAATTCAAAGGTTGTCTACAAAATGATTTCCTCACTCTTGAAGAATATTGGGATCTCAACAAAGGTTCTTCAACACCAAAACTTTTCTGAAAAGCAATGTTTTTTTAACAGGCCAGCATTGAAAAATCACATCATGTCTCAACAAAACATGCCCAGGAGCCCCAGAAGCCTAACATGGCTCTTAGGCTCAGCCTGCAAAGCAGAGTCTGCATCTCATGGTAAGTTCTCTGTGTGCACTGGTCTTTCTGCCTTGAGTCAGCAACAGCTTAGAATGCGTGTTTTTAAAATAAATAACACAATCTGCCTTTTTTTTTTTTTTTTAATAATTATGGACTTCTTCCATAATTATATGTGTTTTATACACATGAAACATTAAATCTCACTGAGCTTAATACCTCTCTGAAAGAGTAGGTAATAAAAAATAGTGCTTAACATCAGGGTTGCAGCCTGTCATTGTAAGCTGCCTACACTTCCCAAGGGTTTCCTGGGCCTGACACATGCAACTGCAAATTGGAATCTGGAGCTCTTGGAATAGAAACAATGGATAAACCACTCCTTACATTGGAATAAAGATTTTCTTTCTGAAAACAGAAGCCTAGGTAGGTGAGGCATTTTTTCCCTAAGTTTCCTGGGGCTGGCCCTGTCCCTTTAGCATTCGTGGATTTCTGGTAACCTCTGTACTTATCCTCACAAGTAACTTTTCTGCAGAGTTCTCAAGGTGAGGAGAAACTTGTAAAGGCTCTTTTAGGAAAACGTAGGGAGTTGTCAGGCTCACAGAGGCCTTGGTCACAGCAGCACACTCTCTATAAAATATTTCTCCCTATAAAAATAAAACCTGATTGTCATTAGCTGGTTCCTTTGCTGCAGTCAGTACAAACCTCCTGCTACTTGTAATCTGGAAAGAAGCACAAAGCAAAGGAGCTTCTATCCCCACCTCTGCTTTAGTGTGTTCATACCTTTCTCTTCTCTCTTCCTTGATCAGTGCAGTCTGAATTCAATTATGATTCAAATCCCCACACCTCCCCACTATCTTTTAGGCCCCATATTGTTCTATTTTTCCGTAGCCTGATGAGTACAGAATGCTCCTTGAAAGCCTACCTGTTTCACTTTTCACAGGGCTTAAAAAGATGGAGAGCCTATAAATGTCTCTCTTTTTTTGTTGTTTCTTCTTTATTCTTTGATCAAGAGGGTGCTATGTAGAGAAGAAACAGCATATAAACCCCATATGACATAGGGAGTGTGGGAAGAAAAAGTGTTCTCTACCCTCAGAAGGGAACAGAAATATTCAGACTTCATACACAGGTTTGCTAATGCTGCTAAATCTTACACTGCCAAAAGAAAAAGCAAAGAATAGTGTTCCCAAATCACATTTTCTCTGTATTTTGAATCCATAGATAGTTCTTAAAAGCTACAATCTTTTTTTCATTTCTTTTATTTTCCAGGTCATCTCCTGTAAAACTATTCTACAGCAAGCCACAAAGCACAGACTAGAAATGTATTTATTTATAAAAAGAAAATAGAAGGGTAAAGAGTCCTGCACAGGTGAAAATGCACCACTGGGCTTCTACTGAGACTATCCAAGAACATCCTTAAAAACAAGTACAGACTTCTCACCACCTTCATCTGTTGAAGTTCATTAAAACTCATGTTTCCAAGAGCTGACAGCATTTAGCACACAGGTCTGAGGAGCAGCTGGGCACTTAAAGGAGAGTCTGTTCAACTCTTTCAGCACTTGAATTTGTGGAAATCATCTCCAAAATCCACGGCACTCTACAGGGTACCAGTGGTCTAAATTAGTTGATCAGTAATGGTGCTAATTGAAGATTCCCACAGGATCTTTCCATATCCCTAACGATGAATACTCATGCTCTTTACTTGAGTTGCAGGTGGCAGTGTTCCATTTCCCCTGTGTGAGAATTCTGCACTGTGGGGCTGACAATTCTGTGTCTCTGAAACTCCATACTGAAGGCCTGCCAGGATCCTTTCTTTCCTAGGGAAAGCTCACTTTCCCAAGGAACACTGTGTAAACATATTCTCCAAACAATATCTTTTTCTCAAAACAACAGGTAGTGTTTTTTCATCCTTGTTTTCCATGCCATAAAATATATTGTTTCCTTTTTACTTAGCCAATGGTAACGGGGAAGGTGGTGTTCCCATTCACCAAACACTTTTTACTTAGAGAAATACCTTATATAATGTACTCCATTTTGTTAATAAAGATTCCTCTTTTCAGCCTTCTGATGAACTTATTTGGAGTCTGATGTTTCTGTTCATAAATAACAGTGACACTGCAGAAATCCTTATTTCCAAGCCACATGGAGAATGAACCAAGTTTTAACACCATGTGCTGCTCCCACACTGATCCTTGCCCTGCACACCCACTCTGCCCAGTGCAATCCCTGCTCCAGGGAGCTCAGATCCAGCTTGGACACAACCTGGGACGTTGGTGACAGCACTGGATAAGGCTACAACATCCTTGTGACCCTCACAGCATCAAGGGGAGCAAGAAAGAGAGCAGAAAAAGCTGCCAAAACCAGGGCAGAACTGCACAGCACTCGGGAAGTGTAAGTTTAGCAGAGCTGGATGCAGAGAGTGGAAGTTAATCTAAAGAGATCAGGTGTCAGAACCCTGGACAGAAGATTTCAGGCTTTTTGTACTGACAGGGACTGATCCTCAAAAATACACCACATCTGACCTGAGGCCATGAAAAAGACTCCCAAAAATGAGTAATAACACTGAAATTATGAGTGTGTAGTTGAATAGAAGGGTGTTATCTCACAGGGTGAGAGATTTAGTTTGGGGTTTTCAGACATAGTAATATATATGTAACAAGATAGAAGTTTCAAGGCATAGTCTTCTTCTTCTTCTTCTTCTTCTTCTTCTTCTTCTTCTTCTTCTTCTTCTTCTTCTTCTTCTTCTTCTTCTTGTTTAAGTGATTTTGTGTAATTGATTAAAAAAATCTGCAGTGCGAAACACGGGTGATTAGTTATTGGGTTAAAAGTAAAAAGAAAAAAAAATTAGTATCTCATAGTTGGGAAGTTTTGACTTAAAAAGAACTTGAAAGCATAACTCTGTACTCCATTTTTACTCTGTTAACTCAGCATGTAGAAGCACTCACGACCAGTGAAGCTGTAACTTAAATAAGAAATAATAAACATACAAGTCTCAACAAGAATTCTGTCTCTCACACTTTAATCCTTTTCCTGAGAAGAAAAAACAGATAAAGCCAAGGAGTTCACCTCAATCAGGTATATAAATATCTCTGATGTGCCTGCAGAGATAGTTTCCCACAATAGTTCACAAAAGGACTTTACAGAGGAGCCTGTAACAGCTGTATCTGTGTTTTTCAGGAGCTCCACTTATAGCTAATGGCACTGGAAACCAAGGAACTTCCACATTACCTCTAAATAGCAGAAATTCTTGGGAACAAAAAAAAAGGAACCTACAATGGAAGGCACGTGTGAATGGACAGGACAAGCCTGGCAGATTTTCTCTGGATTTAAGACACAAAAGAGGGATGAAACATCTCTGCTAATGGTTGTTAGATTTTTGAGATCCTCAGGGTTTAATGTCAGGAGCTCATAATGCTCAGATAGATCTATAGTCTGCCTCCTGTCTCCTCCTGAATTTGCAGTTCACTGGATTTGATAAGAATAAATAGCAGTAAATTGAAGATAGGAAGGGAAGAGAAATGCCCCAGAGTTGACTCAGCCTCCAATATCTAGATCAAATAGTTTATGTAGGTTAATGCTATTTCTCTCAGCCTGTTTATCAGATTGTGCAATAAATAAAGCAGATTGTCCTTAATGAGAGGTTGGCTTAAGATCTCAAGCTACAAAGCCATATGTAAGGAGTCAAGATGGAGCTATCATCAAGGTGGGAAAATTTTTTGACCCATTAGTTGATACTTGATACTTTATGGATAAACTAAGGCATCTTTGCTGCCTAGAACATAAACAAAAAAAAAAAAAACAAACATTTAAAAAGAGCAGAGATGCATTTTTAACCTGTCCCTGATGACAACCATGTATTCAAAATTTAAACCAGATTTACCACTTTACCACTTGTAACACTTAAAATCTCTTTTGCTTTCTTTATGTCAACAGGGAAACCAAAATATTTTTTAATTATACCATCTAAATGAGCAGGAAATTTAATGTAAATGTCATAAAAGGCAAGGTGTTGAATTCCTGTTGAACACAAACTCTTACTATTACATCTGTCTTTAAAAATCTCTTCTAATGCTTTAACAATAAGAAGCCATTTACAAATTTGAATCAATTTTACCACATTCAGAGTGATTTTGATCAACCTGAAATCATGGTTAAGTGCAAAAGAAAGTGCATATCAACACAAAGAAAGCCTAAAGCTTGTTAAAGTATTTGATCTTCATCTCTGTAACAGCCACAGCAGGTCGGAGAAATCTGTGCTGTGCATGCAGGCTTCAGTGTTCCAGAACTCCAGAACTCTCAATTCCTGGTGCTGAACAAGCTCCTTCAGAGCTCTGAGAGGCACAGCAGTTCAAGAGAGAAGACAGGGCAAAGGGATCAGAGAAAGAGCAGCATTTTTTCTGTTCTGTATCTCAAGCACCTGACCACTGAGGCAGTGCTGTAAACCCTGCCTCAGTCCATGCCAAGAACCAAAGGGGTGAGGGGGCACAATTCTTCTTCCCTTTCTCAGCAGAAGTACCAAGAACCAGTGAAACTGGCTCAGCAGTCTTCGAATGTGGGCTAATGAACTACTGGTGAAAAAGAAATCATTCAAGTACCTGTTTGCACATGAAGCCCAGGGTCAAATATTTTGTTTTCAGGGTTTATATTCTAAGAAGCAAATGTGTATTCTTACTTCTACCAGAGACTGGACACCCCCCAGTGCCTCAGCAGAGGTCTGCAGAGGAGTATTTGAGCAATGTTTGCTCTGTATGAAAGTTTCAGATGAGAGGGATTTCCATTTGGGATGAAGTCCTAAGAGCACTGTGACCAAAGGACATTATAAACGGTGTGTATGGAAAAGTTCTGTCAGTCAGATCTACTCCCCCCAAATTAAAACATGCTCAGATTCCACTGTCACAAAGATCACACATTATCAGCTGATGTTTTCACTGAGAATTGTCTGGTAAAAAAAAAAAAAGCTCTGTTGCACAAAGCACATAATTTATTTGTCTATGATCTTCACCAGACAAGTACTGGAAGGGCATGACATCATTTGTACTATAGGCACTGCTCAGAGCATTTTACAGATGTGCCTAGAACAGCTCATGCATTTTTAAGCAGAATCACACAGCCAGAAACTGTAAAAGCCAGATTTAGTCACTTTAGAACATCGTGAAAAAGGAATAGAAATCCCATGCCTTCTTCTTTTTCTCTTCTTTCTTTAAAATACAAACCAACACTTCAGTGGAAGAGCCAGGCAATCCTTATGAAGTGTGGGAATCAGGACAACAGTATGGAATGAAAACAGGGTTTCTGTGGGAACGAAAATGACAATTACTTTTATTTGTCACCATTTTTAGCAGAATGAGCGGCAATCAAACATTTGCAGAAAAAGAGCCTCATTGCAACACAAAAAGGCTCTGCTGGATACTTTTTCTGCCTGCAGGGATCCCCCTTTATTCTGTGCCCAAACTGAACTGTGTGATCCTCTGTGACCACTCCAGAAATTGCTAAAAAACCAACCCCACCCCCAGCCTGCAGAGGTGACTGTCCTCAACACCATGAGGAGGAGAATGAGAGCTAATCTGGCTGATCACAGCCAAGCTCCTTCACCCTGTGCTATGTTCTGCAGCCTAAAAATCCTTTGCACTGACACTTGGATTCTTCCCCTCTGGTGATTTTTAAACTGCAGCAGCGTTTGGCACGTGTCAGCAGCAAGAACAAAAAACAATCCTGGTAAAGGAAGGGATTTCAGGTAGAGTACACAGGCTCTCAGGGCAGCAGTGCTGTGAGAACAAGCACAGCCAAAACCTTCTGCAGCCTCCTCAAGCCTTATGTCTCTCCAGTGATTCCAGGTAATCACATTAACAGCTTCAAACATTATGTAATGACATCATTCAAACACATTGCTCCCAAAGGGTTGATATTAGATCAAGGAATTACCATTCCTCATGTATTTGTGACAAATCTAATAGGAGGAAATGATTTGTTACACAACACAGCCTAGGTTGGTTGCTCCCCTAACAGCAAATATCTGCTCTTAGCTCAAGCTTCTAATCTTGCCTGGAGCTAAGATGCTGAACAGTAACCCTTAATTTGATATCTGAATTAAGAGAAGGACTTTACCTGAGGTTGAGAATGGGTTATTTCAGTACTCTTTCTGTGTATGATGGGTGAGTTGTGTTTTCCAAAACTGTTTAAAGCCCTCAGAATGACAAGTCCTTTTAAAAGCTAATAGAATTCAGGCATTGGGATTCTACAAACCAATCTTGGCTTAATTTTTGAAAACAAACAAAAGCAAACCAACAAAAAAACACAACAAACAAAACCTGTCCTACAGCCGATGGATGCTTTAATATCCAAAGTTGTAAACCTGTGGATGACTAAATAGGCTGAGCACTGGAAAGCCACATGTTGTTGGTCTCTATCCAGAAGATGAATTGAAATTATCACCACAGAAACTTCTCAAGTGCCAAAGAGAAACACTAAAATGCAATTCTTGTGCCTGCACCTGCCCTAGAGAACCTTCTGAAGGTTTGGTTGAATTCAAAATTGCTGAAAGCAAAAATTAAGCACAGACAAATTTCTATTGAAAAGTATGAAATAAGAAAATCTCAGGACTAATTAGATTGTGGAGAGTTCTTACACCTCTCAGAGAGAGGGAGTGTAATTGCTCAAAAAGTATTATTATGTAAATATTAAATATATAAATGCCTGACCCAGGAACCATTGTCTTGGTCCTGGAAGGAAATACTTTACTGTCCTTTACCTATTTACATAAAATATTCTACTTCTGTCTCCATACACAGATAAAATATAGGAGGTAATACTTAGACAAATATCTAAAGAAAAAGTTGAAAAGAGAAAATACACCTGTTTGTGTTACTGTTCAGTTTTCAGACTGAAATATTATTTCAGAATAAATTTTCATTATTATTTCAGAATGTTACTTTTCAAGTTGTGTCATTACTGCCTTTTTGTTTCTAATTCTATGTACATTGAAGAAACAAACTGGGGCGAGGGGGGCGTTCTCTTGTTAATTTTTCCTTTGCTGACCTTCTTCTTCTTGGCCCTTATTCTCAGGAATATCTTACAATTTTACTCTATCTCCCAGTACGTCTTATGACTAGACACCCCTTTTTACAAGTCCCATATTTCCCTTTCATACATCACTCATGCCTATAAAATGAAGATTTGTGTATTCAAGTGGGAGAGAGGCAAGGACATACAGAGAACCTGTGCAGTCATTCGACCATATTCTTCATTAACTGCCTCAGAAGTGACCTCTTCCTTCTGGTTTTATTTCAACTCTTGCCTACATGAGGACAGAGCCCTTTCCTTTTTGTTTCATAGCATGCTCGGGGCTATGCAGAAATGTCACCTCACCAAAGCAAAAGGAAAAGAAAAATAAGCCGACTGAAATTCCGATTATGACACTTTTTGCAAGCTGCAAGGAAATGATGATCCTTTACCTCAAACTGTCAGATGCATCTTCCCAAATCCCTCAATGCTCTGTAATGTATTGCCATAGCAACTCGTCTCTGCAGTGATCTAGTGCTCCCCATGGGCAGCCTGTACTTTGTCAGCGCTGCCACTCCTCTGTGATGCAAGGAACACTGAGCAGTTAAATACCAAATCATTAAAGCAATTTTTCCCCAGTGACCACACTGAATCACACAAGGATTCAAACCAAAATAATGGTGGGGAAAGTGAGAGGAGCTTGCAGCACTTGGTGTAGGAGGGAAATGAAAGTGTTGAAAAATAATGAACAAAGCAAGAAAACAACTTCTAATTCTTGGTTTCCTTAAGGAAAGAAGAGCACAACATCACTGTGCTGTAGAGTCTGACTTTATGAATCCTGGCACTAATACACTTCCCTCACCAGTCCTCTCCTTCCAGTTTTACTCTAATACAAACCTTGATTAATATTTATCTTCTCAATGACAGCTGCCACCAAAATGGCCAGCCACTATATCTCTGAATTCGAGCACCTGGATGCATGTTTTGAAGGGCATGAAAAGAAGACCAAGACCAAAATCTCATTTTTCCTCCTTTGCTTTTTATATTTCTTAGTCTTCCATCTTCTTATCTATGCACATAAAACTTTTCATGAGCTGATTTCAGCATCCTGCCTCACCAAATAGGAGTTAATTCTCCCTCTGGAGAGAATCCCTGTTCCTCATGCAGCATGATGTGTGCTCTTCAGACCATTTGCAGGGATATAGTCTCAATGTGCCTTATCCAACATGCAGAGAACAGCCTCAGAAACATTACAACCCTTCTCCCACAGTACACAAACAATCAAAGGTGGGGAGAAAATTCCAGTTCTCCTAACTCCCACTGTTCCTCTTGTAACATCATAATTGCAGTCATAGAGCCTGGGAAATTAATGCCTACTAAGGGGATTTCAGGTCTCTATTGTCTGAATGATACAGACACCTTTGAAACTTTTTTCTTGTGTTTCCACAGAATTGCAGAATCCAAGGCTCATTCTCAAAAAGGTTTTATTTTCAATAACTAGGAAGCATTACCCTATTTCTAGGAGTGCACAGTGCTTTACACAGTTTGGAAAATACATACCACTGATCTGAAAGAGGTGATTCTTTATGCCCCAGACTGACAGAGTCAGGGGGAGCTTTTCCATCCTGCCAAGCTGCAGGTGCCTCCTCCCACACTGCCTGGCAATGAAGCACATCCAGAGGGTCTCTCCATCTCACACAGTGAGGCTGTGAAGCAAAGCTGCTGCAGCTGCAGCACTCTGGGTCTGACAGACCTTGGCTGTGGCAGGAGAGCCTTGTGGTGTTTCCTGTGTGCTGCACAAAAGCCAATCCCTGCTCTCAGCTGCTCCTGTCCCACCATGGAAAACAAATATCAACAGGGCAGGGCAAAGGAAATCAGTGTCTAACACCTGGAGTTTACACGTGCAAGCTGGGAATCTGACATGCTGTTTTATTAATACCAGGAGGGCCTTTCTCTTTTATAATCAAGTGTTCAGGCTGTTCTTTGTCACTGTAAAAGGCTGCTGTAGCTTGAACACAGTGAGGATTAGGTGAATGATGATGGTTCTGCTTTTCAAGTTCAAATTGCCTCTCTCTTCCCTTTGCTGGATTTCATTCAAATGAAGCAGCACCTTACTTTGCAGAAAAGCACTTGTTTCTTCTTTATTTCCTTAGAAATAAAAATCTACCTAGGCTGACTGCAGAACACCTCGAGAGAAAACCAGCAGGACTGGAGGGAATCCAATTCCACTCTTGTTTTCTGAAGGGACAGGCAGGGGGACCAAAGGAATGACAGGCTGGACAGCCTCACTTCAGCACCTGAAAAGATGATGGAGGAAATAACCCTGGAAAAGATTTCCAGGCACGTGGAGGACAAGGAGGACATCAGAAGTAGCCAGCATGGATTCACCAAGGGGAAGTGATGATGGCCAACCTGAGAATACCCTGGGCTGAAGGATGGTTTGGTAGGCAAGAGGAGCAGTGGATATTGCCTGCCTTAATTCAGCAACACTTCTGGCACCATGCCCCTTCCAGGTCCTCACAGAGGAGCTGTTGATAAAGGGGCTGGGTTAGCAGACTGAGATGGATTCAGAACTGGCTGAGCATCCAAGGGCAGGGCTGGAGATAAGTGGTGCAGAGTCCAGCTGCAGGACAGCAACCTGCAGCAAAATAGCTCTATGGGTACTTCATGAAAACTCACCTGCCTCAATGTTTTAGACTCACTTTGTTTAAAATCCTGTCAGCTTTAGGTTATTTTCCCTTTGCTCTTTCACCCTGTACTAGGCACAGAATGTCATGATATTAAGTCTCTTTTCCTAGAAAATACCCTCTAGGCAATTAATATTGAACTCCTTTAGATGCTGAGCCCTGTGTGAATGACATTTTGGTGGTTTTACCCTTCCCTTGCTGTGGGGAGACAGTTCTTGTGTATAGCACAGGAGTTAAGGGACTTTCAAATCCATTTGCTTTGAGATCTGGAAAGACAAAGCTGTCTTAAAATATTATGAGCCTCAATTAAAACACAGCTGAGGGCAGCAGGCTAAATTGTGGCTGTGAGAGAAACAGAGCTGAATGCTGGCAGGAACAGGGATGGAGTGCTGGAATTCCAACCAGCTCCTATCACTGACAAACACAGGCAGAGGCAGATTCTCCCTTCAGAACAGTTCACTAACTTCAGCCAGTTATTGCTGTCTGTCTTGCAGAAGTCAGAAATCCCTTGTTTGTTTGTGGCTGGGTTTATGTCAGAGAGTTTCACAACACCTGATGGAGAAGATTCCCTCCCAGAGAGGTCAGTTTGCAAACAGCACACACTAAATACAACAAAGGCACATATCCAACACAAATATGCTCCAGAGACACCTTAGGCCTTAACCTTGACTTCCAACTCAGAAGCTTTTTCAGTGAGAGACTTTTCAGCTCTGTTGTAAGCTATTACATGACCTGCACTTGGCCAACCATTTCCTCTTCCCCTGTTTTACACAGCCCTAAAAAGGAGTTTGGTTCTGACCTTTTTCACAGCTTATTGTCCCTGCATTGTTCTTTGGGTTATAATGTTTATGGATCACAGAGGCCTACATAATGAACTGAAATATTTTATTCCAACCATTATCATTGAGCAATCATCATGTTTGAGACTGAAAAAAATATTTTCCACACATGCATGCAGAGTCCAGCTGCAGGATATAGGATATATATGCACTGATGGTTTTAAAAGACTGGAATAATTCAAGAAGAAAAAAAGAAACTCAAAGAACAATGTCATTCAGAGAACGACACAACTACACCTCAACCTGAATACAAAGCCAGGGTAGTGTGCATCAAGTGTGTGAATGAGAAGAAACAGAAGTTTTCTCTCTTTCAACTGCACTCTTGTACCTAATGATGCAGGAAAACAGACTGTGCTTTTGTACCAGCACAGATAATTATACACTGTACCCTGCTGGGGGCAGAATCCATTCCCTACATTTGCAGAGGTCATCACTGTGATTCCAGCCCTTAATGGAAAACACACTACCACCTCTAAGAAGGATAAATGGAAGTAAAACACAGTTCTAAAATGACAACCTTGAGGAAGTCGAAACCTCCCTGCAGAGTCTTCACCCTAGAAATACCTTTCCTCCTTCTAATAATTTACAATATCATTGCTTGCATGTCACTTTTTTATTGATTTCTGTTATGAGGCTTGTGGAAAATGAACACCAAGACGACAAGAAGCATCCTGTCCAGAAAACACCCTTTGTAATGAGCTGCAACCTTGCTCCATGTCATCCCTGTCACTGCAGTGAGAAAAAAGGGAAATATGAACACAGGACTGGCTTTGGTCAGAGCAAAACATTCCTTGAAAAATCAGAAAAATGCATTTGGCAAAAAAAGCAAGCAAGAAAAACACAAGCACAATAAACAGTTGTACCTGCTGTAACTACATTAACCTGAAGGAAAAAGACAGGAGGGTAAAACATTTGATGAAGTGATTTAATTCAAAATTTCTAAATATTCTTTTCCCTCTTTTTAGCCCCAGGGGGACAGGAAGAAGGCACAGCAGGTTATCTTACACAGCCCTGCTCTGCTCAGCATGCTGCTCAAGATCCAGAGTCCTCAATCAGCAGTGGCAAAGTCAGCACAACTCCCCAGTTCACAGCCATTGTTTCTGAAAGTGAATTGAAATTAAGGAAAAGCCTTTCCAAAGTATCCTGTGGCTCCTGTCTAAGAGAAATCTGCAGTTTAGGTTCATATCCTACCATCACTCAGGTGCCCAGTGATTACAACCAGGCCTTCCCTCACAGCTGCTCCTTACACCAATATCTCCCCTTCTTTGCAACCTGGGCTGGAGGATTAGAGGTTGTGTCACCTCATCCCTTTGCCTGCAAAGGTGAAAGATCAATAACCCAAACCTGTTTACAGGTGTTACAACTGTCCACAACAAGGCAGTTGCCTAAACTCTCGCCTGTCTAAATTATTTCCCTCCCTCTGTCTCCAGCTTTATGCAATGTCTTCACACACTGAACTACATAATCAACCTCCTCCATGGCTCTAATTATGCTCCACTGCTGAAAGAAATACAAACAATTTATTTTCACTGAAAAATACCTACTTTCAGAAAGCATGAGGGAGTGCAGTTTAGAAGAATGCTGCTGTAAGGTTGCATTTAATACCCTCTTCTCTGTATTTACTCACTAATTCATACAATAGTGCCAAACGCTGGAATACAATGACAGAACATGCTCCTCCCACTGAATACTGAGGGGAAAAAAGGCTTATTCTCAGTACAGGAGATCCAAAATCAAATCTGCAAGTGGTTCCCAGGTTTAATGATTCCATTTTATCTTGCCTTGTCAGTGCAGCAGAGGAGCAGCATTTGTGACAGTGATTCATTCTCCTCTTTCTGATTTTGCCATCTTGCATCTGAATTCAACTCTGGGAATCATATATTTTAATTTTAAGAGCCATGTAGACATCATTGATGTCCAAGAAAACCTAAATTCTCCATACACACAGAGGATTAAAAGTTTTATTTCATTGCTCAAGTAAAAAAAGGATTAAATCCAGGCAGGTTTCTATATCCTGGTTGCATCACTCCATTTGAGAAAAATACCAGCATCTGAAAGTCAGGGGGAGTCCAGTACAGTTTAGAGCAGCAGCAAAACTCTTCTCAGCTTTACTGAGGAGGGAAGAAGGCTCTGAACAAGGCAGAGAAGACCATAAGAGTAGCAGAACATCACCTTTTGTCTCAGTATCTGGCCCTTGGCTGGATGCAGCTGAGCCCAATCAGGCATCTGGAACCAGAAATTTCATAAAGGGAACCAAATCCTGGTTGTGTTTCTGTCAGCAAGGAGCAGCAGCTTGGGGTTTGAGAGTGAAGTCAAGTCCCCTGCACCCCTCACCAGGGCCACCTGCCCAATTCAGGATTAGCAGGACTTGGCAGCTGCAGGAGGGGCCTGCTCAGCCTCACAGTGCTGCAGTTTCATCAGAACTGAGCAATGAACAGAATTAAAAACTGTCTGCTTTTCAATGAAGAAATGCCAGATACGCCCAGGGACCTGCTCTTTCAAACAGGCTATGATTAGGAAAATTGACAACGTAGAAATGAATGGCAGCACAGCATGGCATGGGAGCCTAAAACTACTCCCAGAGAGCTCCTCAGCTCCTCACTGCACAGCATCTCCACTGCAGACAACCAGGCACCCACATCTGAGCTCTAAAACCACCATGGACACAAACCCTGAGGATGTGCAGGAAGAAATCTGCAATTCAAAGGAGCTCTTACTTAAAGGAAGATTTTAGTAAGCTATTACAGAAGACTGGTTCTAGTGTACTCTTTGCAGTGAAATAAATAGATGAATGCATAAAGAGAAAAAAGGACATTTTTTTTATCCTCATTAGAGGAATGAAGGGATAAAAACTGTTTTGAGCCATCCTGGACATTGTATTCTGGACTTTTATAAGAGCAGATAATATCTTCAGCATAAAGGGAAACAGGAAAAAACTCACAAAAATTGCTAAATTGCAGCACATTTCCCTTTCAGTGCTGCTTGATGGTTGTTCTGCAGTTCCTCTGGCAGGAACTGCCCAGGAACACACCTACAAACACTACAAAGGGTTCAGACCCTCTGGCTGTCCCTGATGAGGGCACAGTCTGAAGCAGGCAGGACAGCCTCTGGCCAGACACTGCCTGCAGTCAAGGATGTCATCCCACAGCATATTAAATGGCCTTTAGAGCAGCTTTAAAGGCTACAAGAGGAGAGAAAATCCCTCCCAAAGGTACACTGCACTGCCAAACCACTCCATGATTCTTACTTAGATGATGACAGCCATAGCTCTCAGTGTAATTGATGTTTTCTTTAAAACCTTCTTGAAGAAACAACCAGGTTCTGTGGCCAGAGTGCACTGGAGCAAGGCTTCCTGAGCATTTGATGGATTTGGGTCCTGATCTGGCAAGCAAAATTCTGTGATCTGTGCTAGGCAGAAGGTCAACAAGATACATATGATGGTTTTCTCTGGCTTTAAGAGCTTATGAGCAGCAATCCTTTGCAATTCATCTTACACATCCCCATATTGTCTTGATTAATAGGAGTGGAGTCTGGTTCAAAACAGTTATATCTGATGTACTGATTTATAAAATACTGAAGTTCCAGTCCCTGTAGGCAGGAGTTTGGAATGCCAGAGGTCTGTGTGAACATTACACACCAATGAGTTCAGGTTTGTTAACCTGATCTGATTTAAACACAGCAGGTTCTGTTCTGCAGCACTGTACCCTTAATAAGTTGATACAAACAGCATTGCTGGGCCTCCTTCTTCTCCATGGAATGCATTTATGGCTGGGTTTAACAGAAATTAAGTAAGTAAGACTTCTCCTGCATGCACACAGCACATCCCAGAGATTTTCCTCCTGTCTCACTGTCTCCAGGTCCCAGCCCTGACAGGTGACACCCATGGGTGCCAAAGGAGAAATGAGGGAGCAGCAACAGGACAGCACCTCTCTGACCAAGAAACCCTCCTACCCAGCTCACCTCCACCTCACACCAGGCCAGTTCTGTACTGGGATAGTTTCAAAAGCCAGAAAGTGCCAGTGAAGTCTCTCCAGGTCAGCTCTCATGTCTTCAGCAAATACTTTCTAAAAAGATTAGAAGGAAAGAAAAAAAAAAATCTATCTGATGTGAATTTTACCAGGGGAATACATTTTGCTGTGGGCAGGGATAGAGCAGTGCGACTTCAGCTGACATGTGACAGCTCAGCACCCACAGTGTCACAGCCACCTGATCAAACAGTGCCAGAAATTGGAGCTGTCAAGTAGAATTCAGCCAATATTCAAGGTATCACATCTCCTGCTCCATGCCTAGGAGGGGACCAGCCCTCCAAAGAGCAGAAATGCCACTAGACTATTTAATTTCTATGAGTTTGCTGTATTCTAAGTGTAATATCTAATTAATACCTAACCTTCTTGCTGTTTGGGATCTGGCAGCATCATTTCCATATTGAGTGCATGGTTAGCCATACCAAGTGCTCAGATTTTTGAGGATAAGAGGTTTGTTATGACTGTGTAGGAAACTGGCTTAATTTGGAGGAGCTAAAAGATTAACAACTGTGGAATCACCAAAACCATCACACAAATACAGATGTTCACTGTTATATTAGCATTTACTAAAAATGTAATTAAATGTAATTAGCAGGCTCAACTCAGATTCTTGTAGATTCATCTACATGAGTATCTAGATGAGTCAGGGATGAGGGTTTGGTAAAGGAGGCACTTTGGGGACAGGAGACATCTGCCTTGTGGACAGCTGGATGAGGCAAAGAAAGGTGGGACATTAACCCCAGAAATCCTTCTGAGATATGCTGTGGGTAAAAGCAGAGAACATTTATAGAGTTTTCCCCTGACATCTCTCCACTTTTTTCTAAAGCCATTTTGATCCTTGTGGCTCCCTTCTGACTCAGGACATTCTATGAGAGACCTGTGGATCTCCCAGTCTGAGTGTCCTGAAAAGGAACAACACCACTCTCCTCAGCAGGAACTGCCCATGATCTGATATGTTTAAACATTAAATTAGGCCAAATATAATTAAATAGATATTTTAAATCTGATCTATAGTGGTGTAAATGAAAGCAGGTCATAGCCCACTTTTAATTTTTTTTTTCTATATTCCTAACTAGAAAAAGAATAGTTGTCTTTTTACCCTTGGAAAACCTTTGCCTTTGCAACATATGACTGGTTAGAAAAAAGTGAAAAATGACAATTTGTTCCCATGAAAAATTTAGGAAAATATATGTTCTTACAATACAGTTTTTACTTGCTTTTAGTTTATTTGGTTCAAATGCAAAATGCACAGAAAACATATTTTTAAATCCCATTATTTTAATGGGATTTTAATTTATTTTAAATCCCATTTATTTAACATTGCTTTTATTTGTACGTAGTGTAAAGCTTTCTATGCTATAACCTCTAGTTGTATCCTATAATATCTTGCATTAGTAAATTTTTACCAGCCCCTCCAAAGAACCTCAAACACTCCAGTACTAAACTCTTCCCTTTTTTTTGTTTTTTAGGAAGGATTATTGAAAAACTTCTAGAATTGGAATTATATTTATGGGAGCTGACAGACCCCATGTAAGCATTCATGCAAAGTACTCCCATGTGAATAATTTCCTGTGAGAATTCCCAGTCTCCCAGGAGCAGCTGAGGAGGTGTGGAAAGGCACAGATTGTGGAATTAAACAACTGAGCCTAGGAGAGAGTCAGGGCTGCAAACCCCAGCTCATGAGAAGCAGTTCCTCTGCAGACAGACATCTCCAAGCCTCATGCACTCATTACAGTCTCTATGAACTAATGAAGATCACCAATTATGCATTCCACCAGTAACCCTGACAGAGAACACCCCTGCAGTTTGTCCTTCCTGCTGACACCAAGCCCACAGAGCATCCCCACCCTGACATAAAGTTATTTTTCTCTAGATTTACCCTGGATAAGCTACACCATTCCCTTTCAATAACAAGATAAAGCCTTCAATAACACCATTTAGTAACTCACACTTTGCTTTTTCTCATTAAGAGCCATTTAAAAGGAAGCCATTAAATTTATAGAGGGTTAAAACCAATAAGAAAACTCAAACTGCTCACTCATTAACTCGTTCACCCTTGTGCCTCCCAGGCTGTTACTTCCCTTCTTATTACCAACTTGCAATAAACTTCTTACTTTACTACCCTGCAACAGCAAAAATGGAATGGTGGCTACACTGTGACCTGATTTATGAGCAGAGGAAAGCAATGGCTCAGTGTGCATTGCATTATTGAGATCTATGGTGCAGCTTTCCTAATGTAAAAAATGATTAATTACTTCATGCACAAATACAAGTGTTCAGGCACATTGTTTCCTGAATCTCGTGGTGTTTGTAAAGTTGGTTCATTTATCTGTGGGCACAAGAATAGGGAGCCTTTTGTGTTCAACTAATAGAGGCAAGGCATGTCTGAGTTAAAACCTGGGTATGTCCAAACAGCACTCTTTGCCATGAAAATGAGTTTTACAAGGTAATTGTAGGACATAATATACATGTAAGTTATTTTCAAAGAGGTGGGAATGCTTTAAAGCAGTTTCATATGTTAATAAACACCTAAGACAGATTCAGCTTTTTATTCCAGGTAAATATTAAAAATTAGTGCTTTTACCTTCCTCAGAATTCCAAAAGCAGCCTACCTTATGGACAGAACATTTATTTAATTTCTCTTAAAATTCTCTTTCTCTTAAACCATCTCTTGAACTTTATTCTTCAGGCAGTGAGTCAGGACTAAGCTACAGCTCCCAGTCCTACAAAAAGCAGAACCCACAGACCCGAGCTGGGAAAAACAGCAGCAAAAGCGAGCTCGGAGCCTCTCGGTGCAGCAGGAAATAAAAACAGCCCTGTGATCCAGCCCTTCCTTACCCGAGCAGGGAGAGCTCCGGGATCACGGGAAGGTCGGGGATGCTGGGATGGGTCTGGCGAGCTCCGTTACCGGGGCCACACAGCTCCGGGATCCCGGGAAGGGGTACACAGCTCCGGGGTCCCGGGAATGTTGTGTTCCTGACACACACACAGCTCCGGGATCCCGGGAATGCTGCATTCCTGACACACACACAGCTCCGGGATCCCGGGAATGCTGTGTTCCTGACACACACACACGGCTCCGGGATCCCGGGAATGCTGTGTTCCTGACACACACACACAGCTCCGGGATCCCGGGAATGCTGTGCTCCTGACACACACACAGCTCCGGGATCCCGGGAATGCTGTGCTCCTGACACTCAGCTCCACTCTGGGAGAGGAACCTTGCTTCACTGCGAGCTGGGGTAGAGCCAGAGCAAAGGGAGAGGTTTTGAACACACTTTTCTCTCCTCCAAGGCCATTCAGGCTCTGGTTTTTAACACTAATTTGATGTGGAATGACAGAGGTGGGGAGGGAAAAAGAAGAGAGGATCAGTTCGAGAGTGGAGTTCAGGATTCAGAGGGGGGGTTGATGACACTTGAATACTAAACAAGAGGAAAAAATTACACTAACCATCTTGTGGAGTTCAGTGAAAGGACAGAAAACCTGTCTTACTGACTGCTTTAAAATGAGAAAAGACAAAATTTATTTCTAATTGGAAAGAAGTGCATCCCACCTACTATGGATTTGGGATAATCCTCATGTACATGGGTTCATGTGCTCTCTATTCCTACAGTGATTTATCATTAAAATTTGATATTGAGGGGACTGCAAAGTAGAAAATTTAAATTATTAGACAATTGAATAATGGAGGAGAGACAATAGTGAATTGATTTCTTTAGCACAATGAAAGCTGACAACAAGAAATTAAACATTACTAACTTTTATTATAAAGTAGTCGATCAATACCTCTGGCCAGAATGCTCTGTTTTCCTAATTACATCAGCAGACCACAGATGTTCTGGTTGATGAGAAAGAAAGGAGATGGAAGGATGGAGGGATAAAAGGGGAAAATGTGTCAAAGATGCAATCTGGAGAGTCTGAAGCAAGGCTACTCTAAACGATGCTGCCTGCAGCTCTGAGGTGAGCCCTGCACTGAGCCTTTATTGCAGTGGTTGCTGCAGCAGGGGTGACACTTTCTGTGCCACCCCTGGGTCAGCGACACCTGAGAAGCCCCTGATCCTCCCGTGCACGGCTGAACATCTCACAGAGCATGAGGTAACCCTTGGCAAGGCTGCCAGCCCTCATAAAATAAAACAATCCCAGATAGGAAGCAAAAAAAACCCTTAATGAAGAGCCCATGTGAGGTGTCTGTGTGGCCTCTGAGGCTCCGGGGCTGCGGCAGCTCAGCAGAGCCCAGGATGCTCCTGGATGCTCCTGGCTTGGGCTGCTCTAATGAAACACAGAGGAGCCCCCAGCCCTGCTGCTCTGAGAGAGGAGAACACAGCACACAGCAATCAAGGGACTCGCTCCAACTCATCCACCTCAACTCTGGGGACGAGAGGAGAATTGAGATCCCATGTCTGCAGGGTACCAAAGTAGAAAATAAATTTTAGTAATCTGCTTTATTCTCTGTGCCTGGAAACCCTGTCTCTGAGAAACAGACACAGTCTGCCAGACCAGGCCAGTGTCTGGAGACAGTAGCACATCATGGGGACAGAAATTGCACAGAAAATCAGGGACACAGAGCTGCTAAAGCCCAGCTACAGCAAGAGGAGACAGCTAAGGCAAGGCTGCTGTCCTGAAGGAATGAGAGGAGGGAGAGCAGGGGGACTGAGGAGACAGCAAGGGACACTAAAGAGGGGAGAGAAGGAGGGAGAGTGATGGAGAGACAGGTTGGATTTTCCTGTAGTTTATTTTAAATCAAAATTATCTTGAAACTAATTCTATTATTTGCTTCTTTTTGACTGGCTGCTTTCTAGGGAAATTGGTTGAAGGAAAAGATACCAGATCAAATATACAGAAAAAATAAACAATTACCCATTAGTTGAAAAAAAAAAAAAAAAAAATCCAGACCTAAAGGACTAAGAAGATATCTCAAACAAAAAGAGAAAGGAAAATCAATAGTGAAGGAGCATGATCTGTAAAAGTGGACAGAAAAAAGTATCAGCACACAAAATAAGAACTCACTAATGATACAGATCAAAGGGAAACAGGATCACGAATATGAGGAATTGAAGATGTTCTGAATGAGAAATACAATATCAATATATAAGGTATGAATAATTGTAAAACATCAAAGTACCGCTCAAAATTCACAAGCCTCAGACTTGAGATTTATGAAGTGGTGGGTAAAGGGAGAGCCATCAGGAGCAGTGAAATTCAGGCTGAATACTGAGGGGGAAAAGGTAAAAACCAAAGCAATAGTTACAGAGTAGACAAGGAGGTCCTGGAAGGACTTAAGAGTCAAATCTGTTCCTACATTGAATTTGATAAGTACAAAGAGAAAACTCACTTTTGGTTTTAAGCTTGCAGAAGCTCAAGAGAATAAATTACTGTAAGCACTCTGGAGAAATAAATATTGTTTTATCCAGTACGTTGTAGCTTCTATAACACAAAACTCAGCTCTTCATTCATTCCTGAACCATTCACATCCAAAATCTGAAATTCAGGTGACTGTGGCAGGTTCTATCATTTCACAAATGTTCTGTACCTATTATGCATGGAGAAGAAAATTCTCAAACTAGTTTTTACATTATCTGTCTGCCTGTTGTCTTCCGAAAAGCTTAGACAAAGAACTATCAGAGTAGCTCTAACATGAACTGGAAAACAAGATTTTACTATTTAGATCTTTTAAAAACTCTTACACAAGAGAGGACGGACCCAAGTGTCTTTGAAGGAAATGGAAATCTTGCCGTAAGCACAAGAGATTTTATACAGACAGGATGTGAATGTTGAAGCACTGAAAATCGTGAGACACTAAGTAATCACTGCTTCTGTAAATCCAATTAGTAAACAACACCCCTAATGCCAAAAGCCTGTTCCTAGAATGGCTAATAGAATTGCTTTGCTTGAATGGTTTTATTGCATATGTTCCCCCTTTTTCTTGCTTTTTAAATATTCTGTTCATTTAATCAAGTTGAATAAGTGTCTTGGTAAATATTTGGCTGCTGCCTGCTAATTCGGGTAAGACAGATTTCATCCACTTGCTTTTGTTCTGTGTAAAACATAAAAGGATTGGGCTAGTAATGGAAGAGATCTCAGGTGAGCAACTTAATTTGAATTAACGAGTTTTCTGGGTAGCTAATTTATGCCTCTTAAAGCCTTATGGCTTCAGTCTCTGTGTTCTTGGAAAAGCCAGATGACAAAGGTGACTGATTTTAGCAAGACTTTCAAGCTGGTGAGATTTGACTGCAAATGGACTGAAGGGGTACAGAGTGTGGGAACAAAAAGCAATGGAATTCAGCGCTGATCCTTGGGAAGTGATGCACACAAGGGGAAAAAACATCCTGGACTGACGAAATCTGGCACCTTGTTAGCATTTGGGGAAAATTAATAGATATCTTGAAGCTATAATAGGTCAATTACAGTGTCAGTTCAATGCTCAATAGAAGTGAAAGAAAATAGCCTGTTAGGAATTATTAGGAAGGAATGGAGAACAGAATAGAAATCATCATTGTGGCAATGAATAAACCCACGAGTCCACAATTTCACCATTTTGTGCAGCTTTGTTCTTCACCTTCTGCAAAAAGATCAACTAAAATTAAAGTAGAGGGCAGAACAACAATGATAATCAAAATTATCCCAAGAACATGTAAATCAAATTCACTTTGTCCTGGGAGGGAGCAAAGCAAAGAGGAATATAAAACTGGGAGCACCTCAGACAAGGGGAAATGATTGCTCACTCTCTCTCATCACCAAAACTAGAGAGGAAGTAGTAAAATTATCATCAAGAATATTTGAAGCAAACAAAGTCTGCTTCATGCTTCCCTCAATTGCACTGTGGAATTCTTTACTTCAGGATGCAAAAGGTTTATTTGGACATAAATGCATTTGATACATAGAAAAAAAGGCTATTGAAAGCTTCTATTTTTCCCACCAAGGCAAGGAGAAACTTCTTTTTTCAAAAGAAAAATTTGAAGTTGGAAGTTATTAAGAGTGCAATGCATGTTCATATTCTTTCTTCTCTCAAAAACCTTAATGATGGCCTCAGTATTTTCTCTATAATGGGACTTTAGGAATTCTTAGGAGAAACTGCAGGAAGAGAAACTGAGATATTTTTTTTTCTCTAATATCTTCCATGGAGCTGGTGAGCTGCAGGCAAGGGAGCCTGTGCAAGGGACCATTGTTGAACCAGTGAACATGTCAATAATTCCAAAGACCTGACATCAATTCTCAGCTTCAGCCTCCTTCCCCAGCCTGAGACTGATCCATTCATTCATCTGTCTTCTTCTGCATAAAAATCTTTCTTCTAATCCACTCCTCCTGATTTACTATGCAACCTCTTTGATTTGGGGCTCACTTGCCTGGCACAGAGTGCCTGATGTGGTCTGGGACACAAAGGCTGCCTGGTTCTATCTTCTGGATACAGCTGGAATGCAACTCAGTACACTAAGATAGTATTTAACACATTTTATATTATATTTCTCTTTTAATATGATAGTTGGACTGTTTCTGGGCCAAAGGCAGGCACTGGCCTCCATTTATTTCCCCAGTTCAGCTGCTGTTCACCTTCACAGCCACAGGTGTGAACCAACATGTTGAAGAGTCAAGCTAAGTCAACAATGTCAGATGCTGCTTAGGTAACATCTGCAGGAAATACTCTACCCTGCCTGTAGAGTCTTTAGGGCTGTAAGTGCCTCTCAGTGAGGCTGGAAAGGCTTCTGAGGCCATTCGCAGCCCAGCCCATGCAATTCCACTTCCATTCTGGGATACTGAAAAGTTGCTTGGATTCCAGACAGATGCAAGAGGTGCTTCCTTTGCACCGGGTCTTGGAGAAGGCATTTAAATGGACGGATTTGATCAGAATCAGGTTAACAAACCCCAGCTCTTTTTACATGCCCTGAAGAGCTCTGGTACTAACTCAGAGATAAGTGCACTTCGCTATGCTTCAAGCAGGTTCATTCCAATAAAGCTGGTACTTTAAGAGTTCCTCCACTCTGAATTACAGATAATTAATCTGCTCAGAAAGGAAGAAAGCAAAACACATCTACAGCACACACAGTGCCAAGGAGACAAGAGCAGGCTGCTCAGGAGGAGAAGGGCCAGAAATTCTCCACCCAAATGCATTTGCATAATAAAAATCAAGCAAAGCAGAGAAGAAAACCCAAACCAGCAAACCTTAGTCTCCACAGACACATGGCTTTTAAACTGACACGAAATTGCAAGTTCCAATAAAAGGACAAATTAGTTGATTCTTTGCTGTATCCATCATCATGAGCTCCCAAGATGGGGCTGAGGGGGCACAAAGCAGGATTTTGGTTGCATTCTTAACTCACACACACGCCAAAGTATGGTTGTGGCTTTCTGACTTCTCTGTAAACAACCAAACTCCTCCGTGCTCATGCTGATCCATGCTCAACATCACTTGAACTTTATCAGTAGCTTAGGTCCAGGGAAGGCAGTGGAAAGTTTTTGCATTCGTAGAGATAAACTTTTGGCTCTAGATTTGTAAAATGCTTGAAGCTGAGTATTTCTGCCCCCCAGCTGCCTTTTGCAGAGCTGATGAAGCCTTCATAAAACCTAATAAAATTCCAGACGTTGCTGAGTTCTGTACATTCTGTTCTTGATCATAAAGTGGGTTATGATTTACTGCTGCCTTCAGGCAGAGTGTTTGTTGCAATTAAATGCCTTGATACTCTCATCAGAAATAGAAATAACCAAGGAGGAGTGGCCCAGGAAGCTTTTAAAGGGGTTAAATCCACCTTGATGGTTCATGTGTGTCCCATGTTCATGACAGATCTCATCCTAGCAAAGTCATTCACAAAATACTGAAGAATCTATTTTAATATTATTGACACCACCTTCCATTTCTATTCAAGGTGGGCATCAACTCAGCCCTGCAAAAATTTGAAGTCAAAGACAATTTGAATTCAAGCCAATGGCAGAGATTTGCCATAATTTGTATTGTTGCAGTGTTTGCAAGCAGGAACAGCTGCCTGTTCCTATTTCCTCACAAAGGAGAAGCTGGTGCCTCTCCAGGAAGTGAGGAGGTAATTGTAGAGAGATGAAAACAAACAACTGGAACAACACCAGGTAGCAGTGAGCTGGCTCTGAGCACATCAGCTGTGGAATTGCTGCAGGAAATCTCTACCACAGCACACTCATTCCAGGGTGTTATTGTGAAGGTTACCCAGGCTGGGCTCAGAAAGTGTTCAGAGGAGGCTGAAGGATGGAGAAGGTGGTGGTAAATCAAATCAAATCAAATCAAATCAAATCAAATCAAATCAAATCAAATC